>LDEE01000018.1:0-303214 GCA_001021365.1 Stachybotrys chartarum | reverse complement strand
ATAGATAAAGCTTTTATAAATTCCTTATAAATAAATAAACCAGTATGGCTTTCATTTAAAGGCTCAAAAGCTAATAAATATTAGTATTTAATATAAATAAATAATATAAATAACTTACCTATAAGTTTATATTTTAAGTTAAAGTTCTTATTAATAAAAATAAGAACTATACCTAAATAGGCAGTTTGGTTATTAGAAGTCCATATATCAAAAGTAAGGGAAAATTCCCCTGAATTTAATATATGACTTTCTAATTCCTTATTTAGCTTTTCTAAAGCTATATTATAACTATTATCTAAAATAGTTATAATATTCCTATTATTAATAATAGGAGCATTTCTATAAATAATTAGTATAAGTTTATAAATAAATATAATAATACTTACTTATTATAATATAATAAAAGCTCTTTAAAGCTTTGAGAACCTATAGTTCTAAAAGATATATTATTTTCAATAAGAAAGTTTAATATCTTCTTATAAGCTTCTTCTTTAGAAAATAAGCTATTAGAAATAGTATTATTTCTAATACTTAAATTAAAAGGATTTCTGCCTTCTATATCAGATATATCTCTTTCTAGGTATATAAATTAGTATATATAAATATATATATATATATAAACCTTAAAACTTACTTCTTTTTAATCTTTTTTCAGCTTCTTTATTATAAGCTATATCCTTATGGATATTCTTATAATGTTTAGTAAAATTAGAGGTTTGAAATCCTTTAATTTTAACAGCCTTTTTAAAGCTACACCTATAATATATAAAGTTAATATATATATATATTATAAAAAAAAGAATAAAAAGGGGTTAAAACTTATATAGAACAAGATATAAGATATTTTTCTTCCCCTTCTTCTTTAATTATATCTCTTTTAAATAGCCCTTCTTTAAAAATATAAGCTTCCTTTATATTTTTAGAGCTATTTTCATTATCACTACTAATATAGCTTGAAGAAGCTATATTAGAAGCTGATTCAGTAGGTATAATAGAGGAACTAGCCCCTTGAACCTCTATAGAGCTGAAAATATCAGACTCAAAGTTAAAAGAAGTTGATAAATCCATAATAAATAAGGATAAGATAAAGATAGCTTTATATAAGCTTAAAAAGGCTTAAAAATAGCTAATAATAGCTTAATAGGTTTATAGATCTTTAATAGATAGTTAAAAAGATAAAGAAAAAGGATTAGAAAAGTAGGAGAAGAAAAGGGATTTTATAAATAAAGGAAGATTTCTATAAGATTCTATAAGATTCTATAAGATTCTATATATTAATAAGTTAAAAGCTTATTATTAATAGTTTATATTATTAATCTTAAGATTTATAAGCTAAAAGGGATATTAATAATACCTTTTATTATTAATCTTAGGATTTATAAGTAAAAGAATCTTATAGAATCTTATAGAAAGTAATTAAATTATTAATAGGTATATTTGATTTATAATAAACTAAATTACTTATAAATTAAAGAAACTAATAGAACTAAATAGAAACCTTCCTTTTATTATATAAAGAAGCTTTTCTTTCCTTTTTACTTTACTTTCTTATTCCTTATATTATTAAGTTCTTTACTTAAATAACCTATAAAAGCTACTTTTTATATTTTATTATCCTTTATAATCTTTTATTATATAATATAAGGTTTATTTAAAAAGGGTTCCTTTTTAAATTATTAAATTAGAAAAAAGAAAAAGAAAAAGCCTTTTATTAAAGTAAATTAACTTATATATTTATTTTATATTATTAATTATTAATATAATTTATAGGCCTTATTTTTATAATAGATAAACTTTATTTATTATTTTATACTTTTTATTTATTTATTTATTATTATTATAAAGTAAGTATATTTATTCTTAATATTTCTTTAACTAATATACTAATATTAATTATATAGGTTATTTTATATATATAATATAATATAAATCTTTAAATCTTCTTTTTATAATAATATAATTAGAAGGGTATATAAATTTATATTATTTATATATATATTATTTAGTATTTTATATACTATTTTATTATAGTATTAAAAGAGAAGAATATATATATATATATTTATATAATAATATATAAATATATAAATATATAATCTTCCTTTTAAATACTTAATAATTTAGTTATAAAATATTTAAATAATATATATATTTTATTAAAATAATATAAGCTTTATTACCTTTCTTTTTATATTAATATAAAAAGAAGAAATAAGAACTATTATATTTATATATATATATTATTATTAGTACTAGTACTAGTACTAGTATTAAAAACTAATACTAATACTAGTACTAATACTAAAAAATAATACTAGTACTAGTATTAATACTAGTTATAACTAGTACTAGTACTAGTACTAGTACTAAAAAATATATAGGTACTAATACTAGTACTAATACTACTAGTATTACTAGTATTAAATACTATAGTAAATACTAGTAGTATTTTTACATACCCTGGTTCTAGGTACGCCGCATCCCGCCCACCCCTCGAGGTAAGACGGTGCGCGTTTCCCATGCCGGATTGGCTGTCGCAGGCAGGGCCCCATGGCCGGACAAAGAGGGGCGGGATGCATCAGCTCCTCACGGGACGGGGGTTCCTGTGCGAAGGGATCCAAGTCGATGCAGCTAACAGCGCCAGGCGCTTAAACCCGCAGCAGCGCATCTTCTCTCTCCCACACCCACGCAGGTCCGGCCGGCTTCTGCTCTTTTAGGTGGGGTTTCCGCTGGTTCTTTTGGCTTTGCTTCTTGTCGTTGCTGAGGCATCCTGTTGGCTGTTTCTGCCTCCCTCGCAGCGCGAGCAGGAGCATCAGCAGGGACAAGAAGGAGAAGCGTCACCTACATCCCCTACATGCACTGCAGATTCAAAGTCGCATGTCGTAGCAACGATGGGACGACGAGGAAGCCTTTTCCGTCTCTTCCCATCCGATGCATCGAGATTCTACGGGGATTTGCCTTGCCGCCCACGTGATGCCCAACCGGCGTCCAGTATGGTGGGAAAGTCCCGATTGACGAATGGCCGATGGTGTGCTGATGCAGGTGCCCATCCTTCGCAACTCGTTTGTACGGGAGCGTCGTGCTGACATGCGTTTCCTGCCTGTCCGTCTTGGGCTGGTCCTGCACCAACACCAACATGTTTCAAAGCACCCAGATGCTTGGTTCCGCTTGGTTACTTGCACTGTTACACAATCCGAGGCAAAGCGCCCTGCCTGGCGTTTCCGAGGAGCTGTTTTCGTGCCACGCTTGACCAGGGAGATGGCTGTCATTGTTCAGGTTTTGTGTGGCACAGCGTCGAGTCCTCCGTTGTCATGTCGCACCACCATGGAATCAACATGGTGAACTCGACCCTGAGGCTCAGGGCATTCCCCAAATGGATTGAAGTGCAGGATCAAACAAAACACATGAAAACCAACGCCCACCCCCAGTAACGCAATGCCCAAGAAGCGGGTGACCTCCCATCGACTGGATATGTTCGTGACTATCCCAAAACAACGTGGCTAAATCATACACCTCACAATGCGCTCAAATCCACCGTCGTCCCATTCAATACATGCTCAGCACCTCACATGACGCTGCAGTTGCCAAAGTTGAACCCGTAACCTTGCTGGCATTGCTCCAAATATCCAGCATCCTCCGCAGAGCCTTCTGGGACGTTGTGCTTCCTAACAACTCCGCTGACTGTCAAGGTTTGTTCACCCTCAGGGTGCCACCACCTGAGCTTCTGCAAAAGAGTTCCGTCTTCCTCATCCGAGCTGATTTCCCATTTTCCGGATGAGACCACCACTTCGCACTGGTCCTTCGGGAAGTGGAACTCGGGAAGGAACACCACCGTCGGCGTTTCATCTCCAGCAGGTTTCGGGGCCTTGAGCTTGAGGCTGTACGTACATCGCCGAAGATCGAAGCCAGAAGACAGAATATTCCCCGCCACCACCGTAGGCGTGGGACGAATAAAGGCCTCTGCCGCGCGGTAACCCGGCGCATTGGTCAGAGCCGGGTCTTTGAGCGACCGAGCAGAGCTGATCGACGGGTTTGTGAGAGTCCGCTGGATGTTGTAAGGTGTTACAGCCGCGTCGTCTGTCGCACCCGACACCTTGAGGCTCGATGGCGACGGCTCCAGTGGAGGCAGAGGTGAGACCGGGGGTACCTTGTCGTCCAGCGAGAAAATGGACAGATCTTCACCGTTCCATTGATCACCCCGTTGGTGGTCATTGGTGGGGACGTACACCCAGAGACAATGCGCCTCGATCTGAGATCCCTCGACGGCAAAGTAGTTCGCGTCCAATGCCGCAGACTGGCTTGAGTAGTCTCCCGACTTATAAGCCTTCTTGTCGTCCATGTCATATGGGATGCCGAATTCCGTAAGCATGCAGGGATGGTTGCCGGTACGATCCAATCCCTCCTGACGAAGCGTCGCCAGCTGATCTCGGAGGCAATTGCGAATTGCGGTTTCGCCCACTCGAATGGCGAAGGCCGGATGCAGGTACTTGCCGCGAAGCACTCCAACGACATCCACATTCCAGGTACTATTCCAATGTTTCGTCATCAGGGTGATTCCGTCGTAGTAGTGCGGCGTAAAAACCAGCTTTGGGTCGTCATCTTGAGTGCCCTTGATTTGAGGTGGCAACTCCAACGTTGGGAACTGCATCAGCATGATGCAGTCTTTATGATGCCTCCGGCAAGCTGCGATATATCTCCGCCAGAAATCCATAAAGTACGTGTTTGTAAAGGTAGGGTAGTCAATCTTCTGGCCCGTGTGCGGGTTCTTCGCAAAGTAATCCTTTCGCAGAATTGTATCTGTTGCTGGGTCCCAGACACCGTGCTGAGCCCAGATGCATTCTCCTAGCTTCCAGCCAGGATCACGCCTCCAGCCGTACTTGGAGTCGTCATAGTCTGCTGGTAGCCAGGCAATCTCGCCATGGGGGTCAACGAGCGTGGAACCAGTCTTGTAGGGGCCCAGGCCACCCATCTCCCAAACATCCACCTCGCATGCTCTCCCCATGCCGGTCAAAAAGGTCTGCCACATCGTTGGGCAGGTCCCCTTCTTCAGCGGGTGCTCCTTGGGTATTACCGTGAGGTCGGCGTAACCTGTTAGGCCCTTGTTCGGCTCGTTCATGCTTTCCCAGCCCATCACGACTTCATCCAACAAGTCACCGGCCTCTTGGATTCGCTTGGCAAGATGCTCGCATGCAGCCACAAAGTGCCCCTGGAGGTATTCTGAGATGTTCACGCCGTCAATGATGCACTTGGGTGCAAAGTCATGTCCCGCCCAGAAGAAAACGAAGATAGTGGCCGCAGCTAGCCTGTAGTAGTTGGTCGACCAGATCATTTTGGGGAAACTTTCAGGGTCTGGGTATGTGTTTTGTACAATAGCAGCCTGCGTCGCAGCAAAGCTAAGAGGGTTGAAGCCACACGCGTACAGAGTCCACATAGGCGCACCAGAGCCACCGGTGAAGCGCGACCACACGTCTTGGTGGGGGTCCATGAAGACATAAAATCCGTAGCTCTTGGCTATCCTCAGAATTTCGATGGTGTGTTGGATAAATTCCTCGTCGTATTTACCAGGGCCGGCAGCTTCGATGGCCTCCCAGGTGAAGACGTAGCGGATCGTGTTGAAGCCATATCTCCTGATGCGAGCGAAGTGGGTTGCAGCATCTTGCTTGGAAAAGGGTCGCTCGTGGAAAGTTACATTGTCGCCGTCGAAGAAGCCATCGGCAATGTGCGACGGCTGGTCGGGTTCGCTCGGAAGCTTTGCATCGCCGGCAACGTTGATGCCTCTGAGGACAACTTGTCGGCCATCACTGTCGCGGAACTGGCCGTCCTCGATCGTCAGGCGGAAGGAAGCCATGTCAACTGACTATGGCTGTATAAAGGCCGGACAATCAATAATATTCGAAGATGGTGTATTCGACTAGGAAGCAAGTGTTAGATCAGAAGTTCGCTTCCGTTCCAAGGCAGGCCGCCAAGGCGGTCAAACCAGGTTCACGTGCAAAGCTGGAGCACTCACCTCGCTTATTATGGGGAAGTCGAGTTCTCTAAATGTTCAGTCTACATCGCCGAAGCAAGAGGGAGCGTTGATGGACGGAGGTCGAGGGCGGCGGGGCAAGAAGGATCATGTCGAGTAGATCATGCGGCAACGTAGGTACCAAAGGTAGACCCCAGCCAGAGTGGCGTAATGGTCGTTGACGCATTCACTCACGAGGAGCGCTAACACTATCACCTGTGAAATAGGCACTACCTACTACGGTAGCAAGACACCATTGCCACGGCATGCTGTACCCTGGCCAGCGAGATAAAGAGGTTCAAGCCGGTTCCTGAACCTAGAAACACTGTTTTGGACTATTATCTCTGACAGCTACATGAGATACTTCCGCGGTGAGTCGTGCATCCACAGAGGGTATGGGGGAGACCATGTTCTCGTGGCAGGTACAGTCACATTGATCACTTCGACCTGGTCATCATGTGGGCTCAATGCACATCAGCATGCCACCAAGTGGTCACTCATTAGGTACTTTATCCACGTACTTGAGATGCTTATAGTCCCGACCATCAGGGGATGATTAGGACTACGTACCGGGGGAGTGCATGATATGCAATGTAATTGCCTAGGCTAGTCCTCTTGATTCGTTCTGATACTTTTCACGGAAAAGCGCATGGATATCACATCATCATGAAGGTAGTAAATCAATTCGTGTAAGTCTTAAGAAGTCATTATCGCGCCTCGGGTGTCGTGGTCATCACCAAATATTTCGAGTGTTGAAATGTGCAGAAGAATTGGCGATGCTGTAGGGTAGCGGGGAAATGTCGGGTACTATTTCCAAAGACAGGTACTACAGGTTAGTGCATGCAGCGCCTGGGGCTTGGTGCACTGGGTGATTTCAATGACATAACGTCGAGAACATATCGTACCTTCAGGTTCCTGCCTCAGCGTGGGCCAACGCTGGTATTCCATACTCTTTGTTGCAGTTGGCATCACAGAGCACAGCGCAGCGACCTCTCTGGTATAGGATTTCATGTCGATCAAACCCTAGCACCGGACCTACCTACACTGACAGTGTTCGCCTTGCTTTCACAGGAATTTTGTATGCATAGGCGGGGGAGGGACATTGAGACTAGAGCGGCATGTCAGGCTCAAAGGCAGCCTTGACGGCCATCAACGACGCCATCAAGCGAGAAAAGTTTGATGATGCCATCGAGAAGGCCCAGGAGTATCTGAAGAGGGACCCCAAGAGTTATCAAGCGTGCGTACAGCACTTCTAACAGTCGGTTCACAGCTTGCTAACACTCATCCTAGTCACATCTTCTTGGCCTTTGCATTCGACAAGAAGAATCAACCTGAGGATGCTGAAGCTGTGTATCTCGCGGCAACAAAAATCAGGCCTCAAGATGGTCAGGCCTGGAAAGGACTAATTAAGCTCTACGAGAAGCAAGGCACGAACAAGCTCAACGGCTACCAGCACGCCGTCGTCAACCTGGCCCAGATTTTCCACGACGCCGAGGATCTTTACCGGTCCCAAGAAACCGTAGACAAGTTTGTCGACTTTGCGCGCGTTCAAGGCGATGTCTTGCAGTATGCAGACGCTCTGTGGATCCGATTGCCCGAAAGTCCCCTCTATTCCATTCTCGAAGGACGTTTCCCGCATCCCGCCAAAACCTACGAGGCAATCGCCCATATCCTCGAAACTTACGAGAAGAAGCGCATCAACACTCTCGTTGGAGAACGCCGAACAAGACTCGGTGCCAAGCTTAGCGAGGTCACCCTTGAGGTGAAACGCGAAGTCTACAGCCAGAGCAAACTGGAGTACATCTTCCGACAGCTGATCAACTGGACCAGCGACGATGATCTACGGCGGACATATGAAGAGAAGCTTCTTCACTATTGCTACGAGCGTCTCCTAGCCGCTCCCCAAGGCGACACCAAGACCTCAGAGCAACAAAAAGTGTTTAGGCTGGCCAGTGACATGGTCCTTATCAACCACCCTTATAAGCTCGCCTGGGATATTGCCGTCGACTGGCAGGATAAAAAAGAGATAAGGGAGTGGGATGTTGAGGTTTTGCGGAAGTACTGCGGTCATTTCCCTGACAGTGATCTATACAAGATCATCACCGCCTACTTGACCAGTGTCATCTCACCGTTCCCGCCCCCAGAGAAGCCTGAAGCCCCCGCTCTGTTATCAGATGGCTCGGACATCAGCGACGATGACGAGGATGGAGGTGTTCCAACGTCCGTGATACCACTCACCGACGAGGACCGCCTCGTGATGATGACAGAAGGCATCACCACTGCCGATTCGACGTTGGCGTGGAGGCTTATAGGAGAATTCTTTCTCCATCTAGGCGACTATGAGACTACGGTCGAGTACATGCGAAAGGCCTTGGTGCATATTGCCAATGAACAAAAGAAGACTGGTCTAGGCTTTGAGAATACACTGGACGCGTACCGGCTAGGCCTTGCTACAGGGCTGGTGTACTACCAGTCGCCTAGACACCATCAGGAGGCAAAAGACCTCTTTGATAAAGTCCTAGAGCACGATCCGACATCTTCGCCCGCATTGATAGGAGTAGGGCTCATCTTCGAGGAAGAGGAGGAATACAGTGAGGCCATCGATTTCCTCGATCGGGCGCTGAAACGGGATCCCTCCAACATCAAAGTCAGGTCGGAAGCGGCATGGGTCAAGGCACTGAAGGGGGACTGGGAGCCTGCGAGAGACGAACTCTACGCTTGCCTGCAAGCACTGGAAGCCGACCGCTCCTCGCCCAAAGACCTCCTCGCAGAGACGAAGTATCGCCTCGGTACATGTTTATGGAATATCGACACCAGCAAGCAAGCGAGGAAGCAACGCAAGGGCGAATCGGCATATGCCTACTGGCTTAGTGCCCTGACAAGCAAATCTACCCATGCTCCATCGTGTACGAGTCTCGGTGTCTATTACGCGGATTATGCAAAGGATAAAAAGAGATCACGACACTGCTTCGAAGCGGCGTTGGAGCGTTCTCCAGCAGAAGTGGTGGCTGCAGAGAGACTGGCACGATCTTTCGCAGACGATGGAGACTGGGATCGGGTGGAGCTTGTTGCTCAACGAGTTGTGGACTCTGGAAAGGTGAAGCCACCTCCAGGGTCTAAGCGCAAGGGCATCAGCTGGCCGTTTGCAGCTCTTGGAGTCGCCGAGCTGAATAAACAAGACTACCACAAAGCAATCGTGTCTTTCCAAGCTGCACTTCGACTCGCACCGGACGACTACCATTCATGGGTGGGCCTCGGCGAAAGCTATTACAGCTCGGGCAGGTTCATAGCTGCCGTAAAGGCGATATTGAACGCTCAAAAGATTGAGGAAGCGAGCGAAGCTGATGTTTCGGGCGATGTATGGTTCACCAAGTACATGCTGGCTAACATCAAGCGCGAACTTGGCGAATATGACGAAGCCATTGCCCTATACCAGGCAGTGATAGAGACGCATCCCAACGAGATCGGCGTCGTCCTCGCACTATTGCAGACCACGGTGGACAATGCTCTCATCTCCGTGGAGAGAGGTCTCTTTGGCAAGGCAGTGGAGCTTGCATCCGACACGATTGCCTTTGCCAAAGAAGCTAGCGATGATGTCAAAGAAACATTCAATTTCTGGAAGAGCGTTGCAGATGCTTGCTCGGTATTTTCATTTGTGCAGAAGCATGCAAGTAACTTTCCTGTCGACACGCTGAAGCATTTGTTGAAGAAGAGTACCCCAGATGCATTCGAGATATTTGCGGATATCGACAAGGTTGGCACCGGGGTAGTCTTTGCAGAAGGCTTATACTCGGATGATGAGAAGCCAGGTGTTGACATCACCAGATGCCTTCATGCCATGATCCTGTGCCATAAACAGGCTATTCATGTCACAGCCCAGGACCTCCACGCGCAGGCCGTGGCTTACTACAACCTGGGCTGGGCCGAATATCGAGCGCACACTTGCCTGCCATCTCACTTGCGAAAGAAAGGCAATAATTATGTCAGGGCAGCGGCCAGATCTTTCAAACGAGCGATTGAGCTGGAACATGGAAATTCGGAATTTTTCAACGCTTTGGGAGTCGTCACAAGCGAGACCAACCCCTCTGTCGCGCAGCACGCCTTCGTTCGAAGTTTACATCTCAACGAGCGCAGCCCGACGGCTTGGACAAATCTAGGAGTGCTGGCTCTGAACTCCGGCGACGTCAAGATGGCCAATGAGCTCTTCACACGAGCACAGTCGACCGATCCGGATTATGCGCATGCCTGGCTCGGGCAGGGATTCGTAGCTCTTCTACATGGCGAAACCAAGGAGGCCCGGGGCTTGTTCACTCACGCCATGGAGATTTCAGAGTCGTCGTCGTCACCTACTCGACGATACTATGCCATGTCTCTGTTCGATTACACCTTATCTGGGCCGCTGAACACGAGTGTGGCCTCTTTGATACAGCCTATCTTTGCCCTTAGTCAAGCGCAGAACTTACAGCCTGGCGACTTGGCGCTTGGACATCTTTCTAGTCTCTTTCAGGAACGTACCGACGATTATGCTAGGGCAGTGGAAGCCCTTGAGAAGATTTGCGAAATAATAGAAGCCGAGTACGAGACAACTGAATCACCAGAGAGCCTTGTCAAGTTCACCCTCGCCAAAGCCGACCTAGCAAGGGCGTACCTAGGAGCTGGTTCCTACGACCAGGCAGTCGAATGCGGAGAGACGGCACTGAGCTTGAGCAGCGATGAATCAGACAGCGAGCTTTCTAGAGAGCAGCGCCGAAAATCTAGACTCTCTGCTAACCTGACGGTGGGACTGGCACAATACTACAACAGCCAGTTCGACGAGGCTATCAAGTTTTTCGAGGCTGCGATTGAAGAGTCTGATAGCAATCCCGATGCGATTTGTCTACTCGCCCAAGTGCTGTGGGCGCAAGGGTCAGAATCTGCTCGAGATAGAGCTCGTGCAACGCTTTTCGAGGTTATTGAGAGTAGCCCGGGTCACGTTCAGAGCGTTTTGCTTTTGGGCAGTATTGCTTTGCTGGACAATGACCAGGACACTCTCGAGGCTGTTGTGGAAGAGTTGCAAGGACTTCGAACGAATTCCAAAGTGACGCCTTCGGAGCAGTCCTACATCAGCGAACTCCTTCGAGCCATAGCAACGATTGGCGAAGGCAATACACAGACAACCGTTGTGAACCAGGCCCAAAGCGATGTCATGCTGCACCCTCACCTACCGCATGGGTGGTCTGCTTTGGCAGCGACGGTCAAGGATGGATACGCCGCTCAGACGGCCCTCAAGGTTGCGGCCAGGGGTATCCCGCCACGTGGGACACTGGAGGCTGGCGACTTGGCCAAGGCATATGCAGGAACCAAGACGGCGGCTGATGCACAGAGGGCTGTCATGCTGGCGCCGTGGGCCAACGCCCTGAAGTCGATTTAGGCAACCGATACTCTGGCCGATACTCTGGTTTGAGGGGCAATAGACGCATCGTAGGCGAGAGGACTTGAACATTGCTGTAGGATAGTCTCCGGTCAAGAAACTATGAATTGACGTTCGCCCTCGTGCTTGCTGTGCGCAGTTGAATGAAATGAAGAGTTGATAACGATGCGCCCATAATAGCAAAGGCTTGGTATCATGCTCCGCGAGTGGTAGACGTAGCCTCTTTCAAACGCGCCAGGCGCCCATCCACCCACGACTTCTGCCACGCATCAACTTTGCCGCCCAGCAGCACGCAATTGTCAGGAGTGAGCAGCACGGTACCCCTCGCCACAACCGCACCGGCTTTGACGAGTATCTTTTCGCCAATCATGGTCCGTCCGACTCCAATCTTATCGATGCGGTGAAGCTCCAGCGCAAACACCTTCTGGCCGCGGCAGTCCTGCAGCACAAGCCTGTGCGTCGCGGCCTTGCCCGCCGAGCGCGCCGCATCTGCCGCGGGAGCACGCTGCTGCTGCGTCTGCGAGACGCCCTCCTGGCCGTTGTCATCGTCGACTATGCGGACAATCTCCCTCCCGCGCGTGCGCTCTCCCCGCTCGATAGCCTCAATCTCCTCGATCTGGTCCCAGCGGCTGACGCCGAGGTTCTCCACGTCGAGGACCTGCACATGGACGTCGCGCGGCAGACGGACCTCCTTGACGGCGGCGTTGGAGAGGTTCGCGGGCAGCGCGGCGAGCGAAGCCGTGTCGAGGAGGGCGTTGGACGAGAGGTCGCAGGCGAGGATGCGGGAGCGCGCCGTGGCGAGGAGCGAGGGCAGTGGGAGAGGCGGGTTGCGCGACTGGACGAGGCTGGCGAGGAAGGTTGCGGATGGGGCGGGGAGGGAGGCTGCTAGGATGGACGAGCGGAGCTGCGAGGGGAGATCCATTGTGCAAAGCTAGAGCAGGCGACCTGGAGGTGCTTGGCCGATGCTTTCGGTAGAGGAGTTGCTGTGTTTTGAATCTGCAGTAGGTGATCCTTGAGTGGAGGTTTTTGTAAATGTGGGTGACATCGGCTGTCAGCGACCTAGTCTAGTTCAGGGGACCAGCTCCCCCATGCCAGCTCTAAGTTTAGCGCCCTGCAACGCCTAGCTTGAGCCTCAATATGCCCCTGCGGGTCTTCAGCTCATCCGACCACTTTTCCACACCTATCGTCACTTCATTCTTAGTATATCCGGACATATCAGATCACTCAGGCTTAGCCAACGCAAGGAACCCTATCAATTGCATGCGGAACGCTATCATCCATTACTAAACACCGTCTCCCCTGCCTCCCGCTTCGTCAGCCCCAGCCACGACCATGTCCACGATAGCTTCCCCTCGCGACAACTCCACCACGCCCATCCGTCGCATCCCCATCGGCACGCCGACATCCTCCACGCGGCCCTCCCTCGAAGCCTCTCGCTCCGCCGTCACCTCCCCAGTGCCCGGCCAGCAGCCGCCGAAGCGCACCAACCGCGCCGCCCTGCGCGAGTACTACAACCTGCGTGCGCCGCGCATCGAGCTTCCCGACTCCGAGGTGCCGGCCAGCGACATCGACGGCGACGACTTCGACGCGGACGAGTACGTGAAGAAGGTGATTTCGCAAAGCAGCCTGGAGGACCTGTTGCGGCTGTACACCCGCGTGGTGGGCGAAGTGCGTGCTCTGGACGCGGAGAAGAAGGCGTTGGTGTACGATAATTACAGCAAGCTCATTACTGCGACGGAAACAATCCGAAAGGTACAGAGCCGTCTCCAAATCTCCAAATGGGGTACCTCAAGGAGTCCCTTGCTAATTGCTCGGCCTGCAGCTAAGGGCCAACATGGATCCCCTCAACCCAATGGCGTCAACCCTCGACCCAGCCATCGCCCAAATCTACAGCCAAGCCTGCTCCATACGCGACAACCTCCGCCGATCCATACCACCCCCCGACTCGGAAGCAGGAAAGCAGCGCGAGGCAGAGGCGCGTAAGCAGAGGACACACGAGCTCGCGGTCCAGGTACTAGCTACGCCGGAAAGGCTGCGCGGCCTAGTGAAACAGGGCCAGATCAAGGAGGCCAAGAAGCAGTGGGAGATGCCGAGAAAGCTGTTGGAGGCGTGGAAGGAGCAGGGGGTCGGAGGCGAAGACGTTCAGGCTTGCATCGAGGAGGGCGATGCGGCAATAGCGACGGCGGGCGCAGCGATTGGGTTGGGCATGGCGCAAGGGGACAATTCATGAAGTGGCTGGGACAACTGCGAGTGATGGGTTTATTTTGCAAGGTTCTGGGGTGTCTATCTCGATGGTAAGACGGCGGGTCATCATGCAGCGGGCGATGTTTACTGAATTTTCGAGCAGATTTGGCACAAGACTGAAATCTTCGGCTTGGTCTGTATAGAGTTTACTTCAACTCTTCCACATCCAATACAGTAAAGGGATCCTTATCGTACTCGCTAAGTACCACCTCTGCCTCGGCCACACTCTCCCTGAGCAGCTCCTCCAAGCTCGGTCGCAGCACTTCCCGCAAGTAACCCCTCTCCGAATTACTGTGAAACACCTGCACAAGCGTTTTGCCCTGCTGGATCGCCCTCAGCGCCGAATGATGGCTCGTCTCGCCCATGACCAGCAGATCCACGTCCGCCTTCTTGAGCACGTCATAGCCGCTCCCAGCGCACACGCCGAAGCTGCGCACCGCGATGGAGCTCACGTCGGCGCCGACAGGGGTGGCAATCATGACGTGCCGCAGGCCGCCCAGGCCCGCGGCCAGGCGGCGCAGGATCTCGGGCAGCGGGACGGAGCCGGCCGGGTCGAAGTGGCCGATGGCGCCGTAGCCCGCTGGGGAGTGGGATGCGGGCGCCGAGGCACAGGGCACGGCGACGGAGCGCTTGGTCTCGTAGGGCCCTGCGATGACGTCGGCGAGCCAGGTGTTGAGCCCCTTGGGCGCCGCATCGACGGCCGTGTGCGGGCAATAGACGGCGATGCCGGCCTTGACGAGCTGGAGGAGGGTGGCTTGCTGGGGATCTTGGTTGGTGATGGACTTGAGGCCGGAGAAAATGAAGGGGTCTTTCAATGCAAATGTCAGCATGTAGTTATGACGCGAAGACGAAGCGGTGTTGCTTACGGTAACTGACGATGACGCTGGCACCCTTCTCTATGGCGTCCATGGCGACTTGGTATGTGAGATCGTTCGTCACTAGGACAATAGGCTTCTTCTTCTCTCCTTCAGAGTCGGAGTTGCCCACGAGGAGTCCAACATTGTCCCAAGCCTTATCCGCAAGCTCCTCCGGATAGCTACACCAAAAATCAGTCAACTGAACGAAGCTCATGTTAAGCGGACGTGTGTATACGTCGAGCGGCTTGTGGGTGTGAGAGGCAGCTTACAGTTTCTGCATGGACTTGACCACCAACTGGGTAAACTCGGAGGACTGAACCTGCCAGGCACCCCAGGGACCATCTCCAGCCATCTTGGTAGTTGCAGGGAATCTAGCAGGAGATTCCGTCTGATTGGGGTCGCGGCAGCTTGAGTGAGCCCGGCTGCTTGTGATGCCCAGCAGGTTGTGCTGAAGGTGACAAAAACGGGTCGTGGAAGCTTTCAAGGATAGCTGCGATGAATGTCGAAGAGTCGTGAAGCAAGCCCTATTGATCAATGCCCATGCATTCATATCCAATGTTCAAAATCTTTCAACGAGCCCCCGTTCATCCGTCTTTGTTACCGATGTCTTGGATAATATCTCGGTCAAAAAAATGACTGCCTTGTTCGATGCTGTTGATCAAGACAAGATGGGAAGAGGTCGGATTGAGATGAAGCTACCGACTGGCGGCTGCAAACTAGAGGCGTCAAGAGCCCCACATGCAGTCAATTTAAGGCAAGGGATAAGCGCCCCTCGGCTGATGCAAGTCTAGTCCTCACATCATCACCTGTGAGCTGTGCTATACAGCTACATGTACTTCTCTGAGAAAAGAACATGATGACGAAGAAGGGGCGAAGTAATGAAATGACAGTTTTAGTCAATGACGTCTTTCCTGAGCTCTATGTAGGCAATGACTTTGTCCCGCTTCTTCAATGTGTAAGACGATCTAAAATTGGATAATGAAATTAAGCTTGAGAGATCTTTGAAAGCCTGCTTCAAAAGAGATCGTGTTACACGTAGCCACAAGATAATATCGTTGTGATAAACGGGATCATAGTACCCACAAGATCATACAAAAGGCTGATTGGGAACTTGAGTGAAGTAGCTGATCGGGTAGGGGGTAAGATTAACCATATTTGTTCTACGAGAGCCATCCAAGAGCATTCTTATACTTGATGCTTGACATGTCCTCAACCCAGGTTACGACAACCAACGGTAGTTGTGTGGATATTCATAAGATGTCATGCCTATACTAAGCAGCGACCGCAGCGCGTAGATCGTCCATCAAAAGGAAATACGTGGGAAGTATGCCTGTGCTATTCTGGCAGGAAGCTGACTTGACTGGTATTTCCAACCAAATGATCGAGATTCAAGAACTAGGGTTCAAGCAACAAGTCTAACACCCAAATAATGCAAATGCGTTAGACCTCCAGGCTCTGGAGGCTGCGCAAGTTCTGAGCCACTTGTGATGCCGTTCCACAGCCATGACCTCGTCACGGTGTTGATGCGAGTAAACAGAAACGCCAAAAAGAATCTCGAATTCTTCCATCCCATCGCAAGACTACTGGCGTGTCCTGCATCAGTCTGTTGGATTGCAATTCATTCAGCTCCCCTCAAACCAGCAGGCGCCCCATTGGTGTGAGCGGTGAGCACTATGGCATGACTTGTGAAACTCTACCAGTCACTTGGTGCTTGTAGGGAAATGAAATCTCGGTTGAGACTTTGGTAGCTCCATAAGCCAGCCAGAGCCCCTATCACAGACTCGAGTTCTAGAGCAACACTGTTTGTAAAATCAGTAGTCGAATATAGTTAGTTTGTAGGCAAAGTGTTTAATCATGTTCAATGTGGCAATATCCTATCCGCGGCTTGCGGAATGTGTGATTGTTCGGGCAGCGAGTGAGGGATTTGGTGAGCATAGGTAGATGCAGTGAAGGCTGGATCAGTCTTCAGCCGACCACCGGAGTATCCGACGGCAAATAGGATATTGAGTAATCTTATGCCTGTTTTTTATTGATGCGAGTAGGCGATTGTGGCCAAAGGGAGTGATTACATGAAGCTCGCGCGCAGCGTCATGATATCTTTCGTACAAGTCTTGCGATGTTCCACTCAAATCCTCCGGGAGCTTGTGATGCAACTCTTCACCAGTGTACCGAGCATCACAAGCGCAACTCATCATAAGGTAGCAGGTCCATGAGATCTCCAAGAGTCTCTCATTGGCCCTGTCCATGTACCAAATCTGATTCCTCGGTGAAGTCTGACGGGCAGACGATGTAGTGGTGAAAGTTGACACTGTTCAATAAACTGTGTACAAGAGCGACTGTGAAGTTGTCGTATCATCAGCAAAGACGAAACAAGAGCAGAGCAACGGAACTGCCCATGACCTACCAGTATAGGGTCTGAAGGAAGACATTGTAGGGCACGCTGGAGCAGGTGGCATTCTCCTACTTTTATTCTGTACTGATTTGGCAAACTCATCACGTCCTGTGAAGTTGGTGTTAGGCTCCGGGATAGCGATTGAGATGGCCAAGATCAACTGACATGTTCCTGAAGACCCGGAACGAAGAAACGATGCGAGGAGCGAAACCCAAGAGTCTCGATACTATCGCTACTGAGGCTACTGTCGTCACTCAAAATGTCATCCGCCTTTCTAGTTACGGTATTCTGACCGATATCAATGTCGACATTGGCGTGGCCCAGAGGCTACCTCATGTGGTGTCGGTGGTGGAGAAGGCAGCCGAGGAAACAGTCACCATTTATTGCATCCCAACTCCTGAGGCACCCTGGAAAGTATCAGTGAGGCGTCCCAACTGCCTTCCCTCCACGAAAGGGCATGCTCGCAGAGGATGGAGTGACTCCCGAGTTAGGGGCAGAAGCAAGAACGAATTGCAAGAAGCGAATAAATCGTGGTCCACGATGGAGGCAACCAGCCCTGGACTCGGTTCAAGTCACCGGCCCAATCAACAAGCTCTGATGCTCTCAGCAAAGAACGATTCCCATCTCAATTTACTGAAGATGATTGCAGAACAACATCACTAAGCACGAGCTGGCTAGGTAGAGTCTGCGCTGTGACCTATACACCGGTTGCGGATGTCCCCTGTAAGATGTCAGTGGCGGCTGCGACGTGGTACGATGGCTATGCACGGAAGTCCGTAATCGGCATGCTATCAAGCATACCACTATTCGCCGTTTGGTGGTTTCTTGCGAGAATCGAAAACATATCTCACCAAATTGCGTCAGGCGGACGTCTATTCCGCCGGGGCCTCTTGTTCTCGTCCGGGTTCCGGAAAAACACCTCGAAATGGTGTCAATGCATTGAGCTGTGTTGTCCATGTCTGTCTAACATATCAAGCAGGTGGTTTTTGCTTCCTTCCAGGGTTGGCCCCCTATGCCAAAGACCCGGTTCCGGTTATGAGAATATAGACCTTGAACGTTGCGACTGGCGCGCAGGGCATTACTGAAAGCGATGATTCAGGGTGTAGACATGCGTTTGGCTCGTTGAGTTGATTTCGTCTTGCCTGTAGAGTTGGCCAAAAGGTATAGCAAGCCCATTTAGAGATGCTCCTCGTTCTGCAGACGACGCAGTCTGCAATGGTTGGGCGGGGTTTGATAGCCACCCATCACAAATCTAGCAGGGTATATCCAAATACCTATAGCCCTCTATCAGGTGGTACAAGACAATTAAAGGATATCTGCGACGTCTGTTTGACTCGGATGCGGGAGCAGGCTATTCTCGATCTCCATTGCCACGGCCTAGATCTCTTCGAACTCTCCAAACCCGTGAGCCGATGGGTCGCTTCTCGTTTTCCCTTAGAGATTCAACCCAGGGGGTTGCCGTCACATCGTGAGCCAATGCGACATCCTCTAGCTGTTCATCCGAGCAGTCCTCGTCAGTATCTTCATCCATCACTTCTACTCCAATCCCTGATCCTTCCTCTTGACTGGACCTCCGATAGAGTTCTTCTGTGTACGCCCAGGTCGGAGCATCAAACTTGCCGTGAACCAGAACTATGTCTCGTCCGCGAGACTTTATTTCTTTAATCTCTGACTGAGGAATAGGGGTCAAAAGATGAATTGCTCCGTTCGCTTTATCAATGCCGCGAACAAGGACGAGGCCAATGCATCGTGAAAATTGCGGATCAAGTGCAACATCGTCCGGGTTGGGTATGTAGGGTATACCCTCAGGCGTACTGACAACGACCAGATCCGTGAATCTCCCTATTTGTCCTAGGTCTTGAGTCGATTTTGACGAACTCTCGGCTGGTGCTTGTGTACGCGAAAGCCCTCTGAATGCTTGTTCATCCTCGATCTCCACAGCAGCAAGCACCATACCATTGATGGTTTCAGCCAGCAAATCTGGCTGGGCTTGATAATCATAACACAGGATCCCAGTCAGACTTTTGTTAGGTCCCAAGTATCGAACTATCCAAGGTGAGATTGATGAAAGTGGAAGAATTGACCAAGATGGTGTTGGCTGAGGTTTCACATCTTCCGAATTTGCTGTGTGAAAGTATGACAATGTCTGCATTGCTCTCAGATGTGTGGCAGTCCTAGACGTGAACTCCGATTGTTGTGACGGCAGTGCAGAAAAGGTCTTTTTGGAAGCGTCACGCAACGCCTCGACGGTGTCAGCTGGTCCATCTTCCGACATGTAAATGACTTCGTCTGGATTAAGTCTTTTGATGATCTCAACCAGAAGCTCGAGCCCAGTTCCAAGTATCCAGCCTGGAGTGTTAATGAGCAAAGGTCGGCCAGCTAGGACCTTTCGGTATGTGTTGATCAAATCGAAGGTACATTCCATGTAGAGATCTGGAGCCGATGCGGGAGTGACGGATGCAAGAGGATGCCAGCGAACGACCTTATAGCCCCCTTTGTGATGACGATGTGCATCCATGTGCGTAAAGGGGGGTCCAAAGTTTGGCTGCACGAGATGAACCAAGGATAAGGTCCCTGCTGGACAAAACTCCGGCTGGCCAGGATCTAGGTCAATAATCGCGACACCGTCTCGAGCGGGTTCAGTGCAGGTCAATAGCCTATTTGCAAGCAACTTAGAGAATGTGGATTTCCCGGAAGACTTTGGCCCGCAGATAAATCCTGCCCAAGACCCGTTCCGGCGAGTTTGTGCAACCAAGGCGGCGAGCTTCTGATTCCATGCAGGAGGGGAGACGAGATCTTGGACGAGGCTCCTCTTAGGAGCATCGTCTGAGGAGTACAACTAGTTGCTGTAAGCACAAGGACGTAAGAACTTGGTACGGGTGGTCTGACGATCTGGAAAGTCGACCGACGGCTACTGGCAGAAGCCTCGTTCCATATCCCCCTAAACAGAGGAGACAGTGGCCCCAAGCCACGCAAGTTGTTGGTGTTGGGGTCGTTATGGAGCTCAAGAGAAGTGTTCTCCGATGTTCTCAACACAGGAACTGCGTAGCAGTGCGGCGCAGACACCCAATGCACTGTCTCCGAGGGCCTGATAAAAGAGCCGAGAACGGTGACCTCGCCAGTAAGAACCCGGACACCAAATGTGCCAAGAACCATGAATCTCTAACAGCAATAAGCGAATGAATGAAGTATCAGTTTGGCCCGTCTTACCTCAGTCTGGGCCAGCCTTAGTTCTATAACACCTCCTGCTTTGACCAGATGATTGCGTTTTGATGGACGAAAGGATGAATACTGAATTGATTTGGCAGGTATGACGACGTCAGACGGGTTACCTGCCTGTTCTTCTATCCTGCTCCATCTACCGTTTAGTGGCTGATGGCAAGGGTAAATGAGAGTGACCTCACCTTTGGCCCTTCCCATCAGCAGCAGCCTCTTCTCGACGACGAGATGCCCCACGGTTTGGTTTAGCGAGCGGTGGTATAGCCTTGCCGTGTTCCTTTCCCTTCAATGACTGCAAGGGGGTGAAAGGATTGGCTCTTGTGTCAGAGGGTTTCGATGCAGTCGAGGCTTTGCTTGGCTGCTCTTGAGCAGCCTCGGCCAGCCGTCGACGAGCTGCCAACGCACTCACGGCGCTGACGGGGCTGCCAGCCTCTGAGATTAGTATTAGTAGCAGAATGGAGAGCAGCAAAAGGCAGCTCAATGGATTGGCAGAGGTGGCACTTACGCTTAGCCGCATCCTCGGGTTCGAGCTTTCGTCGCTTACTGGATGACATGGAATTCGATCGAAAGCTCCGTAGGAATGAATTAGAGTAGACCCAGACCCTTTCGACGTGCTATTTCACGGAAGAATTTCTCAATTGAGGAGCAGTAGACTTTGCTTCCGTTATCTTACTAAAGATTTCAAGTTACAGCAGACCCAGCGCAAATGTCTTGTGGGTCGAGTGTGGCTTCCAACTCTACCCATCAAGCGCCTGCCTGCTCGCAGCGCAACAGCACAGCCAGACGATAGCTTCTTATCGATAGCACCGACGCGCTCCATCTTTATCGGGTCACCAGCAAAGACCCCTGTTGCCCTCCTTCAGAAAAGCTGCCAAACGCGACTCAGTGGATCCCCCCACGCATCCACTCCAAAATTTCTACACCCAGAGCATCGCGAACACCTCAAACTGTTGCGAATGGTTCGCTCTGCCCAATCGCCTCCCAACGCAAAGAAAGCCTTCTAGGGAATCTCGAGGACACTGAAGCAATGGCGCCCAAAGAACCCTTCAAGGTGCATTCTTTGAGCAAGCACATCGCGGACACGGAGAAAGGGTTGAGCGCGGATGCACAGTTTAATCGTCGGCCCGGGGCACGCGCAGCCATCACCAAGAAGAACGCCAGCACGCTTGATGCTAACATCTTCGGCGCTAACGACGACGACGACGACGATTCGAGTGATGGCGATAGCAGCGATGAGGAGGGCGGCTCTGATTACTTGCGCAAACTCCAGGCTGCCAATGCGCTCTCCACTGCCAAGCGCCGCAGCAAACCCGACGAGATTGCCGATAGCGATGTCGATCGTCAGACTCCCGTGACCAAGGCTACCAAGAAGCCTCCAGTCAAGGCAGAGCCTGATAGCTCGTCCACTTCCTCCGAAAGCGAGTCAGAGTCCTCGGAGAGCGAAGCGGAAGCACAGCCCAAGAAGTCTACTGCAAAGGCCAATGGGGTCAACCGTGACAAGGTCTCTGCCACGAGCAGCAGCTCCTCATCGGGATCCGACGACGATAGCGACAGCGACAGCAGCTCCGAGGAGCCGGAGTCACCTACCTCGGCTCAGGCTACGAAGACTACCAAGGCTGCGCCTGCAGCGGACGACTCGAGCGAAAGCGATAGCGATAGCGATAGCACCAGTGCCAGTGGCAGCGATAGCGGCTCCGAGAGTGATGACGAGAGCGAGTCGAAACCCGCGAAGAAGGCACAGGCCAAACCAGCTACCAATGGCAAATCGAAAGTAGCCGCCTCTCCTTCTTCAAGCTCGAGTGACGAGTCCGACAGCGAGGACCAACCTGCGCCAAAAACAGTGCAGAAAGCAGTTGGGCCCAAGGTAGCTTCCAGTGATGATGAGGCCTCCGACGAGGAGATGGTTGACGAGTCTATGCACTTGTCTGACCGTGAGCCTGCCGAAAACCAAATCATTCCTTCTTTCTTAAAACCTGGATTTGCGCTCCGCAAGGGGGAGGACGGAGTCAACGGCGCAGATGTAGTTCAACAGCTCAAGAAGGCCAATGCCGAAGGCAAACAGTTCTGGTACTTTACCGTGCCGCCAAATGTGCCGATCTCGGTTATCGAAAAGCTTGAAATCCCGATGGATCACCAGCGCAGCAATGAGAATGTCTTCACGCACAACGGAGAGCAATATGGGGTTTCTTTCGATAGCCTGGCTCCCAAGAGCACCATCCAGATCCTGATTCCTTCCGCCCAGGGTCCACAGATGCAATCACGTTTGTTCAGCCTCTCTACTACTTTGGTTTTGCATACTGACTTTCACTGTAGTCTCTCGGCAGCCTAGCCAGGTTATGCAGGTTAGACGCATCGCGCAAGTGGGCAACGGCACCAATGGCTCAACCGCTGTGTCGACCGACAAGCGTGCGCCCCGGCCTCAGCCAAAGGGTCTCAAGGCGCGCTTTCAGCCTATTGGTGTGAATAGCTCAATGGGCAAGATTGGCCAGGATGCCTCCTCGGACGCAGAAGCAGATATCGAGATGATGGACGCTCCCGCTCCATCAACCACAGCAGTCCAGACACCAGCCAAAAAAGACAAGTCGAAGAAGCCCAAGGAGACGCCGGCCAAAACACCTGCAGGGAAATCCAAGAATAAGAAGGCGACTGAGTTGTCAACCCCCTTGCCATCTATCGTCCCTAATCAGGATGCAACTCCGGCTACCGCTCGCAAGACGAAGCGAAAGCACACTCCTTCTGAGGATGAGGCCGCACTCGCCTCATCGCAGCTCGTGCAGGAGAGCCTGTCGGCAGAATTGAGGACTAAGAAGCAGAAAACGAATCGCAATGCGAGCCCGGATCTAGGATCCGATCACCAACCTTCCTCGACGGTAGTCAAAAAGCAGACGCCAGTAGTACCGCCCACAATTCCTCATACCTCCTCTAGCTCAAGCGATCAGCAACCTACCTCGACACCTGCCTCAAAAAAGACCGATTTACCAGCGACAAGCAGCACGAAAAAGTCCAAGAAGTCCAAGGTTATGCCGCCAGCTCCGGGTAGCTCCCAGCCTGCGCCCACTCCAGGCAAGGTTCAAACACCTGTGCCTGTTCCTCGGCAGACAGCAGTTCCTCTGCCTAGCTTCCCAAGCTCCACGCCGGCGCCGGCCTCCTCTGCGCCTGCTCCCGTCTCCACGCCTTCCCTGAGCAAGGAGGAGAAGAAGGCTAGAAAGCGTAAAGAAAAAGAGGCCAAGAATAAGACGGCAATCCCTTCCAGCCAGCCCAGCATCACTGAATCAGCGAAGAAAGTCACGCCGGTGCCGCCACCGAAGCTCAACGGCATGGTCTAGTGTCCCAAGCGGGGCTATCGGTCAGCATATGTGCCTTACAGGAAGTGAGGGGCTGCGTGATTGCATGGGGAGAAGATGGGGGGAGCGAGCGCATTGTATGCTACTTTTCAGACAAAAGCTCAGTTGGCAGATATGGATTACACTCGGGGCTGGACTTGCTCTGTGCACAGTTGGTGATTTCGGCGTTAGAGGACCAGGGGGCAATGGCTTGTGTAGGGTCTTCGTTGAGGCTCATTTGTGTTTACCTCGAGACATAGCTTGATTCCCGGACATTAAGGAGGGTGTCAGAAGATGAATTAGGAGAACCATATTACTCTACCGGGGCGTCTTTTGTGACAACGAGCGCGTAGAATCCACTAGCATGAAGGATGTTGTTTAAGCCTATGGGATGGCGTCGTCATATTTGAAGCATCGACATAGGGAATCTCCCAAGCCTTCAGTAGAGAGAGAGGATGTAGGATCTACGGTGCACCAACCGTTGAAGACGCTACTAAACTAATAAGTCTGTGAGCTGTGATAGCAGCATGTACGACCGTGGCTCTTGACGACTAGCTGCCATGTAACGACTTGCTGAGTACCGAGTTTGAAACGAAGGTCTGTCAGACATCGCCTTGTGTACAGCCCTAGCTGATGGGCAATCATGACAAGCGAAGGTACGGTACAACCGCCGACACCTCATGATACCACATAACCCTAGCACCTACAACATACAGCGTTGGCTCTGGTCAATAGGGGTAGGTAGGACATGTCTTGCATCTACCATCTTGGCAAGACACAATCATCTGGCGCCTACGGATTCCAGGCCAGCCAACCCCGCATGCAAATGCAGAACCCCGATGATGTGCCATGGTAGTCGACGTATGCCAAGTCAGTTCAAAGGGCAATCGAGGGTGGGCTTTGGATCAAACATTAACCCAGGTTACATTTGACGGTTCATGTGCCAAGTCCCTTGGCGATGATACAGCTACAAGGCGATTCTGTAGAATAAAGAGGGGGGGGAGGTTCTTTTGAATGTAACAAGACATTGGCATTGGTAGCGTATAGCTTGGTGAGACCGAGGAATGCGAGCGATACGGCGACAATTGTCGACAGCTACGCGAGACTCGGTGTGAGGGAGAGGGACAGTTTTGTGAGTCAAAACGGCTGCTTAGGGGCAGGCTCGGATACAAGGGATACTTTGAGGTCCAGTCGTACCCGTCGACAGGGTATATCTCGCACAACCGGGCCACGGGTGCGAGTTGTGCGAGATACGGGGTACGAAGTACGAGGCGAAGAAGCGCCGAGGGTCTTGGATGGAAATGGTGTTTTGCGCGGGTCGTCTGGATTGGGATGTGGGAGACGCGACGTGGGCTGGAGGCGCTGGGTCAGCCACAAACCGAATTACAAAGCCAGCCGAGTGTTTCAATGATCCCATTATCGCCCGGCCCGTGTAATCAATCCCATGGTCGGGGGCTAGACTCGATCCCAGGGTCCCATAAAAGAGGCCAGCCAGCCAGCCCCCCTTGCACTGGGTTCCGTTGAGATGGCACCCTAGATAGGGGGATCAATCGCGAATTCAATCTTTTCCGAAACGACCCTTTATCGACAAAGTGCTGCAGGGTAAAAACTACGCGTACTAGCATCTCCTTTGGGAATGTAAAGCTACCTACCTAGGTACAGTTCCTTGCCTTCAGGTATTTGACATGGGGCTGGAGCCAATGAGAACACAGAAAGATGGAAGTACTTGATATCGCTATTAAATTGGCCGAGGTAGGTACTCCCTCAGTATATTCAGGAGGTACCTAGATTCGTTCTCTTTCTCTTTATTTTTACCTACCACTCTGTAGTACTGATCGGACCTAGATGCCATGCGGAGCAAATAGGCGGAAGGTACTACTAGCTTGAAGGGCTCCAGGGAAATAGGGTCACGTGAGGATGTGGCTGCGGCGCCAAACCAAGTGCCGCAGGCCGTGAGCTCATTTTATCTTGTGTTCTGTTGTACATGGAAACTAAGCCGCGCGGTTGGTCCCACAGTGAGAGTCAATTGTGCCCGTTGGAAGAGGACTGTCTCGGACAATGTACCCGCTGGAAATGGGCGGACGAAAAAGAAGAAAGTGGATAAGAAAATTTCTTCTGCTGGCCTATTCTTTTTGATGGTCTTTTCGTGCCAAAACTCCAGATGCCAAACTGTTCCCAGCAAATTAGATCATCGGTCCATGGAAGGACTCCGTCTTGAAAATGATGACTGCCGAGGAAGCCGAGTATTACCAACCAATCATTATTTTCAGGCGCCAACTCGGCGTCCAACTAACTCCTCACCGGCCTGTGAAGTGGGTTTGGCAAGGGGGGCCAAGGCGGATGCGCCGGATCAAAAAATGCATGGGGGGCCCGGGCATGGCGCTGGACACCGGCGCATGGGACCCAATCCCTGCGAGCGCATCGCAAGGCGCGGTCGCCAGTTCAAGCGGGACGCGCCCTGACCCCCCGACACAATTCATCAAAGTGGTCGCGTGCTTTGTTCCGGGGTGGACGGACGACGTGCTATTGAGGATCAGTCGGTTCAGCGCGAGTCGGCGTGGGCAATGAATGCGTGGATTCGCCATGTTGGACGGCTGCCAAACATGCGATTGTGAAACGGCCGAGGGTGACAAGTATACCCTGTTGGCTCTTTTTGGCATGGCCATCATTCTTGTCTCATTCCTCCGGTACCTGTATGTGGCCGGTGGTTTGGTCACCCCTCGGCAGATTGAATGCAGGAGATGCAGCCTAGAAACCCAGCAGCTAAGGTTTGGGGCTGGATGCTGTACATGAAGATACCTTATAAATGAGCGTTGCGTTGCATGTATTGTGGTACTTTGCAGCACGTGAGGTGTTCAGCAAATAACCTCAACCTTCAGAGGTTTCCGTCTGTGACCGGCAAAGTCAAGCAAACCTGAAGTGCGGTCACGCCCGACCAGGGACATGGATCAAGACCCATGTCTCCCCTCGTCATCAATTTGCCCGTTTTGACCACAAATCCAAAGTGGAGTCAATTGCCGGCATCCAATCTCTCACGGCCCAGTCAAGCCACTCCAAGAAAAGTTTTGTGCTGTTTCTGCCCCTGCGTAGAGTGGTGGGTACCTAGTAATCTAGCTGCCACGGGGTATGACCTCAGCACTCGGGCCTAGCGCGAAGCGCCACAGCTAGCATGTAGAGGTGGCAGGGCAGTTGCTCGCGTGACAACGCACGGCATGCGTGAATCGCCTTGTTTGGACGTTGCGGCGAGACCTGACTGACGCTGCCACATCATGGGCGATTCCCGTGGTCTTGGAGACGATTGTAGGGACCATTGGAACCTGCAAGTACCCACAGGCATTGGGGACTCTAATTGATGAGGTCAGACAGCTTTGCCGTAGTTGCTTGCCCGGGCCGCAGAAGAGTCATCATCCTCGGGCTTGGACGAAGACAAAGGTGATTAATTATTCCATCCCAGGCTAGAAACAAGATAAAAGCGCCGCCGCCGCCGTCAAACATCGGCGAAGGGGCAGGAATGGCAGCAGATTTTTACAAGAACAGGGCGGAGCCACATGGCTGCTAGGTACGGTAGCTTAGGAGCTGGCTCTCCTCGGCATCGTCGCAGCGCCCGAGGGCCCGCAGCCTCTTGGTCGTCCGTCCGTCGAGTTCTGACCCAGCGTCACAGGGTTTAGCTGTGTACCCGGTCATAATTCATTACCGACCGATTTCTCTTGGCACGACGCGCCTGGGTTCAGTCAGCCCACCATCGTTTCCGCTTCTCCCGCACATGTAGGCCAATCGCGATGCCGTATGTGTGACTCTCCGCCCAGCCAAATGATCCATGAGTAATCGAACAGAAAGACGCTGGGCCCTTGCTGGCCCCCGGGGCGGCAGCAGTCTCTCGCGGCTTCTGTTTGCCGCTTCAAAGAATCCGTGATACTTGACTGCCGTGTACCTCCATGTCTCCATGCTCTCCGAGGGCGGCTCCTCGCCTTGACTTGCTCCCGCCATCTCCGTGGTCCCTTGGAGCTTAGCAAGTCCTTCCACAAGGCTTTTTCTCGCCTTGCTGTGCGTGTGTGTGGTTCAGCCAAGAGTAATTAAGGCCGTGATACAGCGGAAGGTGTCCCTCTGGCTCCACCCACAAGCCACATCCCGTCATTGTTGTTGTGCTGTAAAACTTCCTGCTCTAAAGTGACATTACGTCGATACATTATCGGTACCTTGCCGAGCTGTACCTCCACACTACTTTGCTGCCACCGATCCTAGTACACCTTGTGCTCCTTCCCTTCCCTATGCGCTCCGTATCTGCCTAGTACCTGACCCTTTATGCCTTTACATTTGCCCTTCCTTGCCTTCTTCAATCCTCTTGCGTCCTTCTCATTTACCTTTACATTTTGGCCTAAGCTCCTCCAAACATCCTCCTCCTCCTCCTCTCCTCCCTTTCCTGTCATCTTCTTAATTTCCCTTCTCCTCCACACATCCAAGCAGTCATCACCTGTTAGCGGAGCACCGTCGGCGTTGCTAGGCCGGATCGCGCGGAATCGCCCACTCGTCGGACTCGGAACCTTCGGTCCCCCGATTATGCGGTAGCATCTAGATATCGATTCTCGGTTGATCAAACATAATCAGCTGGTCCACCGCTTCACATCTTCTTCTTTCGCCCCTAGCACGACTCTCCCTACCTTTGACTTCTACTCGTCCTCAGTCCATCATCGACATGGACGAGCTTCCCACGCCCTACACGAGCAAAGCGCCCTTGCCATTGCCATGGACCGACAGGTTGAGCCTCGCAGTTTTCAGTCGCTTGTCAACGCGCACGCCTGTCGGTAGACGTAGGAGGAATTCCAAGTCGAAGATGCTGTCCCCTAGTATGCTCGCGGTAGCCGACCTACAAACGTCTTTCGACTTTCGCGATGGCCTCAGGGATCTACGGAAACGCAAATGGCGGTTATCGGATCTGCAGTATGCCGTCTTGGCCGGGTTGTCGCTCTTTTCGCTCTCCATCGCTCCATCTGCACCGCTCGTCAAATCCCTGGCCGTCATCGCCAGCGCTTGGGTATTGCTCATGCCAGCAACCAGGCAGTTCTTCTTGCCGTCCCTACCGATTTGGGTGTGGCTTTTGTACTTCTTTTGCAGCCGGTTAGTCTATCGAGATTCTCAGACTTCCTCGGCTCGGCTAACATTGAATTGTAGATTCATCCCTTATGCCTATCGACCTCATATTTGGGTCCGCGTTCTTCCTGCTCTTGAGAACGTCCTTTATGGCGCGAACCTTTCTAACATCCTTTCCGCTCACAAACATCCAATCCTCGACATTCTCGCCTGGCTTCCCTACGGAATCGTCCACTTCGGCGCCCCCCTCGTCTGTTCGCTCGTCATGTTTGTGTTCGGCGCCCCAGGAACAGCTCCGGTTTTCGCGAAAGCATTCGGCTGGATGAGTGTCCTTGGTGTCACCATTCAGCTCATCTTCCCTTGCACGCCTCCTTGGTACGAGAACGAGAATGGCTTGGTGCCAGCAGCGTATGGGATGCCTGGATCTCCCGCTGGCCTGGCCCGCGTTGACAAGATTTTCGGCATCGACTTATACACGACCAACTTCACGAATGCGCCGTTGCCGTTTGGTGCTTTCCCATCGCTCCACGCCGCCAACGCCGTTCTCGAGGCCCTCTTCATGACACACTGCTTCCCTCGCTTTCGAACATACTTCATCCTCTATGCCGGTTGGGTGTGGTGGGCTACCATGTATCTTAGCCACCACTATGCCGTGGATCTAGTAGGTGGTGGCTTGATCGCCGCCTGTTTCTATTACTGCTGCCGCGCATATTGGTTGCCGCAACGACAAAGCGACAAATTCACGAGATGGGATTATGATTTCGTCGAGATCGGTGACCGGCAGAAGACCGCCGACGAAGAGCAGCACTCCTATTTCGGACTGGGATTAATCGAGCCGCCTCGCCGTCTCCCTTCAATGGACGAATGGACACTAGCAAGCACTTCAAGTTCAGGCAGTGGAACGATGAGTCCAACCTCTGAGGACAATTACCACGGTGTCCTCCCCGTAGAGGTTAAGAATGCCGCCTGGACTGAGTAAAGCTTGAACGACACGTACCAGTTACTTCTTCGGACTAGTCGCAATAACCCAATGGGGCTCAGCATCGGGGACAACGTTCCCGTCTCTCTTCAGCATACACTCTTTGGATTGTACCATTATTAAGCACGAGCATTGAAATGATTTCAGCGAGCTCTTGACCGCCTTAATGACGACGGCGGTTATTTTTGAAACGCATCAGCAAGGGAATTTTGGCGCATCTCGGAGCTCTTAGTTCTTGATGCATCGATTTCTGCATCAAGATATTCACGGCACTGCTTGGAAGTGACCAATAATCCTTGACAGAATAATTTAATGTATATTGCTCTATGGCTTCGGCTGCGGACCTGCCATGGCACCCGGAGAGCATAGACCAAGACCACAATCGTTTTGTACATATAGTACGGGATTCACAGGAAATACCCGAAAGGCATGGATAGAGCCAGGACGCGCTTGGGCGCAGGGAAATAATAGGCAGAGATACCACTCGTTACCTTTTAGAGGTATTCAATACAAACAGAAATGAGATATTCTCTTGCCAGCATTGGTCATAGTAAGCAAGCAGCGGAAGCCGCCGTTGTACACTTCATGTTGTAAACGTTCATCACATCAGACGAAGAAATGCAGGCTGCGCTCTGATCCTCGATACAGATTCCGTTTGAAACGCCCAAGATGCTTGCCAATTGAACTCAAATTATCGTCACATCTCAATGCTCTCGCTATTCAAACCGTCATCCCGATCAAGTAATACAAAGGCCGCCTTCATGAGCACCGTTCATGCTGCGCAGGGCGTATGTGCGAGATCCAACTTGGTCAGGATTCGTAAAGGAAGGGAACGGAGGGAGGTGGTTCGTCTCAAAGAATTGCATTTTCGCTCCTTTGCCAAAATTTCGTGCTCGCTCTCTGAAATTGCCGTAGTAATAAGGACGTGAAGAAAGAAAGAGCTACCAGCGCTTCAGGACCCGGGTCATGGGGGTATTCGACCCGGAAAAGAGGGCGGTGGCTGTTGTTCTACCTAATGGCTATGATCACCTCCTTACGGTGGACGCGCTCCAGAGGCCTTTGCTGGTTTCGATGACACGGTTCCCGATGTTACCGGGTTGTAGCGAGGGAGGTACGTCTTGGGTTGATGTGTTGCCCATGACGACGTCGTTCTGGATGTCCGCGTCGACCTGTGTGCTGTAGCCGCTATCCTTAGCAGACGAGCCCATGCTGATAGCACTGTCGTCTGTGCGATTGCCCGGCGGCGGAGCGCGGGCGTTACCACGTGCGGGCTCGGTCGACTGAGCGCCGTCCATCATGATGTTCTGCACCTCGCGTAGCTTGTTGATGGCGCGGACGGTGTCGATAGCAGCGTGGAGCGCGCGGCGGGCGTTGAAGTTCTTCTTGATGACGGGCAGGAGGTTCTCGCCGGCGCCATCGATCTGGCCGTGGCCAAGGACGAAGGGGTGCTGGAGGGCGACGTGGGCGGTGACGCGACGTTGGGGGTCGACTGTGAGGCACTTCTGAATAAAGTCTTTGGCGTGGTCGGAGACGCCGCGCCAGTACTCGATGGGCTGGAAGCTGTAGTCGGCTTTGAGAATGGCCTGCATCTCCTCAAAGTCGGAGTCGCGGTCGAAGGGCGTGTAGCCGCAGAGGAGGAAGTAGGTGATGACGCCGATAGCCCAGATGTCGACGGGCTTCCCGTGGCCTGTCTTCTTGAAGATCTCGGGGGCCATGTAGCCGGGCGTGCCGCAGGTGGTGGTGAGCACGTGGAATTGTTCCTCGTCCATGATGCGGGACAGGCCGAAGTCGGCGATGAGCAGGTCGGCGTTGTCTTCGGGGGTGCGGAAGAGCAGATTCTCGGGCTTGAGGTCGCGGTGCACGATGCCGTGGTCGTGCAGGTAGGCGACGGCGGAGAGCGTTGCGCGAATCAGGTCGGCGGCGTCGAGTTCGTAGTAGGAGCCCTTGCGCAGGATTCGGTCGAAGAGCTCGCCGCCCAGCGCGAGGTCGGTGACGAGGTAGAGGTTGTTCATAGTCTCGAAGTAGTCGACCAGGGTGAGGATATTCTGGTTCCCCATCGATACCTTTTTCAGCACTGCTATTTCATTTCGGACCTGCTTAGGGGAAAGGGAGCCCCCGTTCGAGTCAGTCTCAACAGCTTGCGGCCGAAGCAGTGAAATTCGGGGACTCGCACCATGTGTTCGCGCCCGGCCATGAGGCGCTTGTTGATGACCTTTGCGGCATAGCAGCGGCCCGTGTCGATGTGGACGCACTCCTTGACGACGGAGTAGGAGCCCGCTCCCAACGTCTTGCCAACCTTGTATCTGCAAGGCTGGATCTGCGGCGGCTGGCGATCCATGGTCTTAGAGGAGGGGGAGGGGGGGAGTGCCCCGCGCAAATAGGGCGAAGAAAGGGGCGCCCAACAGAGCAATCGCTAGGCCAGAGGGGCGCGGGTTACAGGACAGGGCCGGTGAGGTCTATGGGGATAGGAGGCGGCGAGTCGAGGAGGATGGTTCCGTGAGGTTCGTTGCTTGCACATTGATCGGGACAAGATCTCAAGAGTTCGGGGTTGCGGATTATTAAAGGAATATTGAATGCGGGATGGGGTTGGATAAAGGGTGGGGTTGAGGTCTGGTGTGCTAGGGTAGGGGGATGCGATAAGGCCTCTGACGCCAAAGCGCTGATCAGCCAAGCAAAGTGTCAGCCCCGAAAAAATCATTTGTATGCTTTGGGGAAATGGGCAATGGGCGACGCAGCAGTGAGATGATTCGAAAACTCTATGCATTCACTTTACAAACGAAGTTTTATCCCATATAACAGAGGTACATGATATACATTTTTGCACGCTGACCCTCCATCCATGATAAGGCCGTGTCCGTGTACTCCGCCTTGTCATAGTTGCGCGCAGTTTCCAGTTGTGCGTGCATCCTTGTCCGTGAGCGAGAGAAGAGCTTTGCGTGACAAAGGAGGGGGGCCTCCAATTTGATGAGCAGCCGATCGAACTGCCCTTGAAGCAACCGGCTTCTTCATTCGCCAAGATCGACGTTCATGGGAGAATGCTGAGAGATCTCATCACTCAAAGGTGGCCTTTCTTGATTGCTTCTTGGAGCTCTGATGTTTCTTGTCTCTCATCCGAGATTCATGAAAGCGCTTCTCGCTGGGTGTTTTGTGTCAACTTGGAGCCGTTGCCCGTTTTTTTTTAATGAATGCTTACATTTCTTGGTGCTTCTTCTTCTTCTCGCTGCTGGTCTCTGCCGGGGTGGTGTCGTGGTATATGCGGGTGACCTCTTCTATGAGCTTGGTTCGGTTCTCCTCCGCGTTGGTGTTCCTGGACCGGTGTGTCTGGGCGTGAAAGGTAAGACTGTCGTTGTTTGCAGTGTAGTATCTCGAGGAGCGGACACTGCTGTGAAGGGACTTTGGCAGCACGGCCAGTAGCTCATGTACGGGGTAGGCCGTGATGGCTTTGGTCTCGGTTCTGTCACCCTGAGTTAGCGAAACAGTACCTGCGGTTGGTTCGAGCAGGTGGCAGGGTGTGTACTTGTTGACATGCTGGCCGCCAGGCCCGCTGGATCTAGCATATGTGGTATTGCCGCGAGGGAATTGAGACGTGTCTAGAGATTCGTACCATTTACGAGCCTCCGCCAGGGCGTCTTGGTCGAGGCCAGCATCGAATGCTTCATAGCGCTTGTGTCTGGCGGTGACCAAGGGAGTCAACCTTGGCTGCAGAAGCGCCGAGGTGGAGGACAATGCCTTGCGCAGAGGCAACCTCGAAAACATGGCGATGAGAATTATAGCATCAATTCATCTGAGTCAAGGACGGGTTCAGCCAATGCTTATCCTGGCCAAGCAACCAGATCCACGGCGAGTCGGCAAAGTATCCCAAGGCCCAAGTCCTCCGTGCAGGCGGTACATGCAGCACTTGCAGCGAGCATGGGCCCTTCGTTGGCTGCCGTCATTGGTTACCAGGGTTAGGCGGATTCTGCCAGCCACCCGGTGCCACTATGCGGCCCACCGCCTGCCTCATCTGTGTGTAATGCCTCAACCTCCCCTGCCGTCCCGTCCTCTAGTAGAGCTAAGCCTTGCTGCCTTTATTCCATGCCCGATCTTTTTCTTCCTCCATCCATCAACGTCGTCGCCCGACCACGGCCAGCTCTGCGTTTCTGACCACACCCGCTCATACCGGAACCTGCCTTTCTGCGCTGCCGGACTAGGATCCAGTAAATCGAGGATTCGAGGACACCAACTCACATTCCGAGGAGTCGTTCCGCGCGGCAGCCGCCATCAACAGACCTCATCGCTGGTGTCCTCGATTTGATCCATCCATCCATCCCACGTCCTTTTGCTGCCCTGAGCCGCCATTGGAACCCCCTGGGCTGATCCCTTGGTCTCTCTCCTGGCTCTTTCTTCTGCGGCCAGAGGTCCTTGCTTTTCCACAGTAGCCAGACGCTGCCCGGGACGTATTCTGCCGCTTCGCAGCCTTGCACGCCTAGACTCCAGCTTTCCTCCATCCCACTGAAAGCCCATTCTTCATGCCAGAACCCGAAGCCCAGCTGCAGGCGACGGCAGACCTCTCTCCTGTCTCTCCTTCCCCCGTCCACACAACCGCCACCTTAGCGGTGCCCGCGCTCCAGGAAACCGTCGACACCATCGACGCCATGGTAGCTGCCGCGCTGGCCCCCAACGGCATGGCTGACGAACCGAGCACTGTTGTCGATGCCTCCATCATCGATGGTGAGGATGATGGTGTCGTAGATGATGACAGCAGCTTCGATGATGCCTATGGCGAGGACAACCCAACCGTTGGCGTCGATGCTCGGCCGGAGCAGCAGCAGCTAGATGTCAATGACGATTATGCGAAGACTTTTGATTCTCCCATCGAGCCGGAGGAGGGTGAGGACCCTCAACACGATGTATCATCTTTGTCTCAAGAATCCAACAATCTATCCCACGCGTTGGGCTCGTTGCCAGCTCAGCCATCAGACGCCTCTCATGCCGCTCCTGATCCATCACCGGTGCCTCAAGTCGCTTCTGGTACCCCTGCCGCCCAGTCCAAGGCAGACCAGCGTCATCCCATGTCGGCTTCGTCTTCTACACCACAGCCCAGTGAGCTGCCGCAACAAGAGGTGCAGGCTCAGCCAGTGCCTTCTCAGCCCACCATCACCCCCCAGCCAGCCGCCGCCGACGTTGCAGGAGCTCAAGAATCCCCGCCTAGTATCGAGCAGCTCGTCGCTGATCTAACATCCCAAGCTGTTGAATCTGCCCAAGACCCATCTGTTCAGTCCGCCCAGGCCGCTTCGACAGCCAGCTCCACTCCTCCTCCCAACAATGCCTTGCCGTCGTCGTCTTCCCTCCCGCCGCGGCCTCCCCTGCCACACTCAGCCGCTCAATCGTATGCTTCCCAGCACCACCCGTCCGGATCCAATGCCCCCATGCCGGCAGGCGTCGCCATGCCGTCTGCTCCGGGGCAGCCTCCTACATATATCGCCGCTGGAGCTCCCGGTACCTCTACTGAAGCCATCAGCAGTCTTCCCACCATTTCCGCAAACGGTTTGAATGCTTCCGTAAGCATTGCGTCACTTAACCCACCGTCGTATCCTACCAATGCTCCCGCCTATGGTGATGAGCGAGCTCAGGACACCGATTATCAGCGGCAGTGGGAGCAGTTCATGTCGGACGAGAGACAGTACATGGCGGAGGCTAAATGGGACCGATTCCCTGAAGGCTCACGCATTTTCATCGGTACCAGATCCGCCACAGGCGCGGCCAAGAACGGCGCTCACATATTTTGCACAGGCAATCTTTCCAGCGACAAGGTATCCAAGCGAGATGTGTTTGACATGTTTCACAGATTCGGCAGGCTGGCTCAAATCTCGCTCAAATCTGCGTACGGCTTTGTTCAATACCACACCGTCGAGGAGGGGCACCGAGCCATGGAGAATCTGCAAGGCATCGAGATTCGAGGCCGCCGAATTCGTGAGTACCATGACACCACCGTCTAACTGGCACCGGCTTGCTAATGTCACGCAGACCTGGAGATTTCTCGAGTTCAGGATAAGTCGAAAAAGGAGCGTCCTCGTAGCCCTGATCGAGGAGGACGTGGACGTGACGGGGGCCGCAGAGGTGACAGACATAACCAGCAAAATCGCGATGACTACCGCCCAGCTCGGAAACAATCCCCTCGACGAAACGACTACCCTGGAAGAGATGACGGATATAGTGGTCGAGATAGAGGGTACTACGAAGGAGATCGCCGAGGCCGGTCCCAGTCCCCCGGTTACCGCCGGAATGACAAGGATTCATACCGCAGACGCAGCCCAAGCCCCTACTCCAGAGCCCGCAATAGCAACAACAACAAAAACAGCACCGAGCTCGATCTTCCCCGCAGATACGGTGCAGATGTGCCTGACGTTCAAATCATACTTCAACCCGAGGTTGACCGCGACTTCGTGGCCTGGGTAGAAGGTGCATTCAAATCCCGTGGGCTGAAGACAGAGGTCATGTACCTACATCCACGCTTCCCCAAGGACCAAGTGATTCAGCGTCAAGCCGCCGAGGGTGTTCACGCAGTCGTTGATCTAGACATCCGTGCACAAAGCTCAGGAAGGATCCCCGTACAAGCCTTTGACAGGTCAGCGGGTTCCAGCAACGTTCGGTTTGATCAGTATGTTGATCTCGATCCCAACACGGCCGCCGAGGTGATTTTGCGGACAAAGGCTTCCGGCGCCGCAAGTTATACTCAGGCATATCCTGGCTCAGGCGGCTACCCGCCTTCTTACGCCGCTCAGGGGCCGCAACATCATGCTACCCCAGTCTATCCCGGTTCGCATCAACCGAGTTCGTTTGCGCCGCAGCAGCCTCAGGTTAACACCCAGGACATTGCGAGCATCCTGGGACAGGTCGACAATACGACGCTACAACGGCTACTCTCTACCATCCAAACGACACCCCAAGCTGGATACCAGACTGCAGGCCACAACGCTGCCGCATCCGGCAACCCCCAAGTCGACATTCAATCCATTTTGAGTAGCCTCAATGTCAATGCTGGGTCACAGCAGGGGGCCGCACCTCAGGCAGGATATGGAATGACTTACGGCGGCAATCCCGCGGCCCACGGAGCTGGCCTGGGACTTGGCAGCGGCGGAACGGGGGATGCTGCCGCTGCGGCCCAAGTGCAAAACATAATGGCGCAGCTAGCGCGCTTCCGGCAGTGAGGATTGCATTCGCTTGACCTCCAAAGTATATTCCATTCGAGGCTTGCGAAACGAGGTGGATGCGGGGTGGTTTTTAAATCAAGGGAGGTATCACGGTTATCTATAGAGGGACTGGCGCTTGAGTTGACGATATCAATAGGTTTAGATTTCACGGTAGACATGTGCTCGACTAGAAATGGGACTGGTGTTTCCATGAGCATGGATTCGGGCAGGGAATGCATATCATGCTTTAGGTCTTAAAAATTTATGAAATCTATGACGAAGCTCTAAATGCAATTCTATGTGTTGTATGTGAACATGGCAACAATGCTACCAGCCAAACGATTCGTCGTGCCACCAGACCTGTCTTCCCCTCATAACCCATGGTCTGACTCGCCTTCTGACCTCCCTAGCCATCTCTGTTGGGCCACAGACGAGGACTGCGACGGCCTCCTCTGTGCCTTGTCTGAAGGTGGCATCGACGATCTTTTCAATGTCAGGGCGCTTCCGGTTGTGCTCGGTTGTGAAGCGACCCCGCCGCGTATCGCGGTACAGCGGGCTGAGCTCCACGCCGGCGTCGGCGGTGGTGGCGGTGGCAGCATTGTCGTCCTGGTCTGCTACGCCCATATCGCCCGTGACGAAAAGCTCAATGTTGTTGTCAGCGAGGATGCTGCGACTGGTGGAATCCGGGCCCACAGCCCAGGTAGCGTCGCCAGCCGCGCGGATCGCCCAGACAAGCTGGGCTTTGGCGGAAGGGTTATCGTGCAGGATGGCTTGGTAGATGGGGAGGGCGAAGGTGGCACCGACTCCGCCGGCAAAAATCAAAAAACGGTTGATCCTGGAGTCGACGAGGTCGTGGTAGTGTTTGCCTATGGCGCCGTAGGGTCCATCGACACCGAGGTGAACCTTTTCGCCCGTCGCTGCGAAGTAGGCGAGGTACTTGGTCAGCGGACCGTTTCTTATCCGGGTGACGAGGGTGATGTCGCTGTTGTCCTCGCTCACGGCGGCGACGGTGAAGGGGTTGTACAGGAATTCAAAGACGGGCTCCCGCGAAGGCTGGTAGGAGGGCGGACGGGCCGAAGCAGGGACGCTGAGGTAGATGTGGGAGCCAGGGTGCACGCGGAACTGGTTGGCCTTGACAGAGGGTATGGAGACGGTGGCCTTGACGAGGCTTGTGCCGGGGATAGCCTCGAGGGTGGTGGGAGCGGTGATGGTGGAAGCTTTGCGGACGATGAGGTCGAGGACGAAGACGGCCAGGGTCTCGACGACGTAGATTCTCGCCGGGGGGGCATGGAAGAACAGCAAAGGCGGCATACCCAGCGCCACGACAAGATGGGTGACGAAGAAGATGCGGTACGAGGCCGCGCGCACGCTGGCCATGGAAGTGCCGTTGAGGACGTGCATGGCGAGGGCGGACAAGGTGCCGCAGAGGACGACGAGCTGGCTCATGCGGCGGACCCAGACGCCCTTTGCGAGGAAGAAGTAGTTGTAGAGCAGCAGGTGGACGAGGACGAGGGCGTAGACGATGCGGCCCAGGACGCGGTGGTAGCGGTTGACGTCCTCGTGGGAGGAGCCTAGGGCCCAGGCAAAGGGGTTGAGGGCCTTGAGGGAGAGGAGGTACTGGACGGGCATCTGGGAGAGGGCGATGACGCCGAAGCGCTTGGTCAGGTGGAGGTAGTCTGGCAACGCCTGTCAGCGCGCTGCTCTCGTCTGCCTACGGCCAGGGGAAGGGGGAAGGGGGAAGAGGGTACCTGTACCCGTGCCCAGCACCGTCAGCAGCAGCAGCCACGCCGTCCACGCGGCGCCCAGCAGCCACTGATCCCGCTGGCCCCAGTGCGCGCCGCGGAAGCAGACGTCGTCGCGCAGCCACCAGCGCAGCATGGCCCAGCGTGCGCGGACGCCGCCGGGCCCGCTCATGNGCCGCCGCCGCCGCCGCCGCCGCGGGCAAGGAGCAGCCGGGCGAGCAGGACGACGAGGGCGGGCACGAAGGCGGAGAGGTGGGCGACGGCGGCGTAGAAGTCGAGGGCCTGCCGGCGGAGGAGCTTGTCCTCCTCGGAGAGGGTGATGAACTCGTACGCCCAGCCCATCTTTTTACTTTTATGTTTTCCGTCACTTCCTCTCGGTGCTTGCGTCGACGACAACTCTCAGGACATCCGCGGCACCAGCTGGCCGGCGTAGGTTCTGTTGAGAGTGGAACAATGCGATGATGAAATTGGGCAAGTCTTCAAGGGTTCAGGTCCAGGGATTGGAGGTGGGGTCGGCTTGCAAGCCTGGGGGCTGGGACCTGCTGTGGTTGGCTTGGCCAGGGTAGTTCAGGGGTTTTCTTCGAGCTTGCTGTCGGTGGGCTCCTCAAGAATAACCCGACGAATCATGGTGGACCGAATTATCAGCCCTTGCTCGGGTCTTCCTCGAAGCTGCAAACACCACTCACGAGACCGTACAATGCATGTACGATCAACATGTCTCATGATACGCCTCAAAAACGTGAAACGCAGTCTTCTTTACAGCCGCCATGTATTCCAGAAAACAATATAGTTGTGCTACCCAGATGGATGTCCAGGCCAGCAACCTACTTCCCCGGAAATGTCCAACCGCGTGCCTCCCTCTCGCAGCAACCAATACACACTCAATTCTTTCTCCCGCCTGCGCCAACCATAACCCCTCCCCTAACACAAAGAAGAAGAAGAAGAAGAAGAAGAAGAAAAGCGAGCAAGCCATGTATCGATGATATGGGCCAGGAGACAGGGACGCCATGTCAGGCCTCTCACCCGCTGCCCGTCACCCGAAGCAACTCCCACAGACGCCGTACAAACAATGACCCATCAACCCCCTCTCTTCATTGCTCCCAGATAAATACAAAGAGGGCCTCGTACACCCCAGCTGCGTGATCATCAAAACGGCCGACAAAAGTTCAATGCGAAAAGTCCGTTCCTGTTCAACGGATGTCATTATTGAAAAGAAGGGATATGCTAAAATGCAAAGATGGGGAATAGACCGAAAACCAATGCCCGCGTAGTTGTTACATTGATTGCACAGTGAGACGCCGTCGTCGGCGTCATCATGAACGGGGACCCCATAGGAAACACCCAACCCCTGTTCCTTGCGGCCCCCGGCAAGGACCGCAATCGTCGATGTTTAAATATTCTCGACCTCCTCTTCTGTCTGTCGTATTGATCGTCTTTCCCGACAAACTCCAGCACGAAATCATGGTCCTGAGGCTCTGAGTGGCCAACACGGCCACAGCCAGCTTTTTGTTTCGGCTCCGCATGTCCAAAGGGGACAGGCTGTCCTCCAGCCAAAGACCGGGATGCGTGTACTTATGGGGCAATGCTCTCCGGGCTCATCATGCCGACCGCGTCGTCCTTGTCCGTCTGGCTGGCGCCATTCAGGCTCTGCATGCTGTCTGTCCGCTCCATGCTGGGTGCCAACGCCAGCACTGCTGCGTTGGGGGCTGCGCCGTTGGCCAAGCTGCCAACCCTCTTCTTGGATGGCGTGTTGTTGATCGACCCAGCACCCCCCTTCTCTGGTGAGGCATTGAGCTTGCCCTCTGCCGCTGCCGCCTCCATCTTCTTTCTCTTCTTGGCCAGCGCAAGCTGCTCCCGGGGCGGCCGTTTTTGCGCCGAGATGATCTTTCCACTGGCTCCCAGGCGAGGCCGGGGCTTTCTCTGCTTGACTGGGAGGTCCTCGTCTTCCACCAGAGGCTGATCGCCATTAGCGTGAAGCTTCGCCAGGAAAAAGTTCTTGACCAAGCCAATCTCTTCCTGGATATTCTCTTTTGTGACAGCCTCAGACGGTGGCAGGGGTTCCAGGAGGTCGGACGTGGTGACCCCAGATGTCTGAGTCTGCATCTGGTACTGGTTCCGAACTCTGCTCTGCAGAAGATGGAAGGGGACGGCAAACGTGTCCAGGCCCATCTCCTTGTCGAGTCCGAGTGCCTTGAAACCGAAAAAGTCCTCGCCGAGGTCATCCGCAAAGTCGCCACTCATGAATTGGTCGCTGCCGTCGTTGAAGGCACCAACGCCGTCGTTGCCCGCCTCAGGCGCAAGGGCAGGACGCAAGAGATCCGTCAGGTGCAATTTCATGCGTTCGTGCAGAGCGCTCAGCTTGCTGCCCAGTCTGTCCATGTCATCTTTGACATACGCGTCCAAGGAAGCTATATCATGACCGTTTTCATCTAGAGTGTGGAGCATCACCTCCTCCGAAGTAAACCGGGGCCGAAACCGCACTCCGTTCGGAGTCTGCACCGGCACCTTTTCGGATTCCTGGTAGGTGTTGAAAGTCTGGATGAGTTTTGTGAAGTAATCGGCCGCTACTCCAGTGAAGGTGTCGATAGCCGACGGCTGCAGCTCTTCGAATCCTGCGTGGTACAGAATCTTGGCAACGGATCGCTTCAGTGCGTTTTGACAGGTTTCAGCAGCCATAACGGGACCATTGTCGCCAATGAAGTGTGGTTCAATGTCATGCTCAACGAATTGCTCAATGTTGGACTTGGGAAACTGGTTGGTGTACACCTTGGGACAAGATTAGTCAAGTTTAACGTATCCTCGTGGAAAGATCTAACCTGTGTTTGAACCTGCATCTGTTTGATGACGGAGATCTTGGTGGCGAGCTTTCTGGTCTCTTGGATTTGGTGAATATTGTCGTCCATACGCTTCACCAGCCGACTCTTTGGGGCAGTGAAAGATCCGGGAGGGACTAGACGTAGGAAATCTGCATGTTGATTGATCACTTGCCCTTCTCCGTCCTCAACCCACTGCAGCTTCGGATGTATGTCAGGAATGTTGTTGACTGTGTTGTAGTAGTCCGGGATGACCTTGTCCTCTTCGTCCTCGATCTCCTCCGCCAGAGTCTCCGTCGGCTGGTTATCCTTCTCCTTTTCGGCAGCGGGTTCTCCATCAGGTCGAGTGTCGTCTGAGTTTAACAATGCCTCGCGTTCTTTCTGGTGTTTGAGGAACCGGCGAATGCCAGCTTTGTTCCTCAGTAGCGCGGGAGCATCCATGTTCAGGTTGCTGTCCTTGAAAAGATGAAATCTCTCCTTTGCGACCAAGGCACGGTCTTTCTTCGTCGTCTGCTTCCACACTTTATACTCGTCGTCCTCGTAGATCTGCTCAACAGCTTCCCCGAATGCTTGGTTGAGGGCCATGCCACTTAGACTCGGTGCGTCAACATCCATCGCATCGGCATTGCTCGCGAGACCAGAGTGCCCGTTGATTCCCGGTGTGTTGGATCCGGCAATTGGCGGAGTAGCAAAGCCATTGCTCCCATCCACAGCTTCGGAACCTTCCCGGCCTGCCTTTCCCAGTAGACCATTTACCTGAAGGATGGGCTTTTGGTCGATGAGGGGCGTATCCTCTTTCTGGTCGCTCGGGGCCTTGCGTGACTTGTTTGTGCCCTTGGTCGTCGCTTTGCGACCCCGGGATGCCATGATAGGCTCATCGTCAGAGTCGTCCCCTGCGTCATCTTCGCCCCCGTTCTGCTTGCGCCTTTCCTCGGCCTCCACCTCTGCGCGTGGTCGAATCACCAGATCGGGGATCAGTGGGATCAGCTTCTCGGCCTCTTTCCTCATCCCGTTGGCCATCCGTCGAAGTGGATGGTTCATGTCTTGGTTGTACTTTAGACAATTGTCCCAGATCAAGTTGAGATCCGTCACAAACTCGGCTTTGGATTTGTAGTTCAGTGACTTCAGCTTCTTGGTCATTGTCCCAAGATCCATGGGGTTTTTGATGACTGGAGGATGTCAGTAAAGGGCTTGGATAATCCATCGCAAGTCTTACAGTTGTAATAATCGGGCGCATCCCTCTTATTGACTCGCGTGAGGAAAGGCGTGGAATATTCCGTATGCGCCTTAAGCTCCGTCAATACTTTTTCGGACGCCTCGTACAATTCTTCCTGGTTGACGTTTTCTTCACTAGCCCATTTACTGCGGTTCTTTCGTACTTCGTTCATGAGTAGCCTGAGTTCAGCATCCGAAGCACGAACTTGGTCGCGCTTCATGTCTATCCTCGCGATGAGATGTTTGAGAGTCAGGCTTGATGCACCTAGGTTGGCACTGCTCAATGAACCATGGTTCGCAGCCTGGACGCCTGCCGTGGTAGAAGTAGTGTTGTGGTCCATCTCAGCCTGTAGTTGCTTTTCAGAGTCTTCCAACTGCTGCTGCTCAAGCATAGCCGTACGATCGTTCTCCAAGGTATAGAATATTGTGTGAAAGCTTCTCCGTGCTGCTTCCTCGGTCGCAATGCGGACCTCCTCCAACTTTCTGATCGCAGATTCGTCGGTTTTATCTTTGCCCTGCGAACCGTCTATCCCTTTGGCCCTATCATGCTGTTTCCCAGGTGAGTTCAGCGACTGAACGGGGGAGCTGCCGGACTTTGACGGGGACAGTAAGGAGTTGGCGGCGGCATTTTGTGATTTTAGTTTGGACGCCGAGTCCTCCTCTTCATCTTCTTCATCATCGTCATCGTAATCGTCTTCATCGATTGTTCTCTTGGCTTTCTTGGAAGGAGGTTCTTTGATAGGTTCGTGGTCGGTGGTCGGGGGGAGAACGACAGAGGTAGGGGTATGGCGGCGTCGCAGCGCATCGATCGCGTCGTGATTGTAAGAACCATCATCGGCGAACAAGATCGCAATTCTATCTTCGGTTCGTCGATACAAATCCGCGAAATGGGCGCGCCGATTCTCATCTTCAGCATCTAAGGATGCCTCAGGCACCAATCCGACGTTGGTATCAACTGGGGTCTGATTCCGTGCCGGAGCATCGTCAAGATGTTGCAAGCTCCTATTGCTGAGGGTATGGTGTAATTGAGGAGGCGGCCAGGTCGTGTGGCCATTGGGGAGGGACATTTTGGGCCCCCGGCGATGCAAGCGACGCTTCGCCTCTAGTCGCCATGCGCAGGGAAATGCGCTCGCGTCGGGGCGGTTCCAAGGCGATTGAGAAAATCAAGACAACATAGGACAAAAGAGCGACATCCAGCTTGATGGATAACCAATTTGCGCGACGATCGGGATGGTCGTGGCCGACTTCTGATGGCCACAAGTATGCCTGTTTCGCCGTGTGTTCGAGAGGTGAGGTTGAGGATGGAGTGCGAGGCTTGTACCTTTCCCGAAGCGGGACTTTTCCCTGCTGGGCCAGAGTCGCCCGCTGCCAGAGCGCGTACCAGGCACTTTGTACGGACTATTCCAGAACACTTCACTCTTGGTAAAAGAATTTCGCATGACCTAATAAATGCTTTGTTTCAAGACTTGCAGATCTACAGTTAGAAATTCACCTATATCCGCGTGATGACCCATCAATGAAGAGTGCATGGCCCGGGCTGTTCTTGCACGCCATGTACTTGGACGCATGCTGCATGCCGGCGATGCGCAAGGTCCGGCCAGTAAGAGAGCCATCACGTGACTCAACGTACTTACTACCTTATTCAGCTGGCTTTCTGAATGCCATTGTCGCTTGTAGCGGTTGGGTACGCACCACAGTACCATTTTCTCAACGATACTATATAATTTGTTCGTTTTCCATTGTTAATACTCCTGTAAGTCTCATCCAGGGAATGTGGTTTTTATCTGAGTGTGGTTCGTGTTTGCATGGCGGGCGGCTGAAATTGAGTCCAAGATGGATGACATCCCAGGTACCTCATGAAATCATAAGGCGCTAAGGCATTCTCACGCCTTACCGGCCCACCCCTGCAACTGCTGCAGCTAAGGTCTTCGACAACCCAGCAGCCAGCTTGTGAATCTCTTCCCCACGCCGCGATACCTGGCTGCCTTGACTTTGCATTACGACCGTCGGTCCTCGAGCCATTGCAGTCATCGTGCTCTATGCCGATGCACATGTTCATACGGATCCACGACAAACCTTGACAATTTATTCAGTAACGGCAGGCAAGTTCGCCATTCAAATCCGAAATGCGCGTACGATTGCCCTTCGCAGGTACGTAGGCACCCTTTTCCACCTCTCTGCCAGCTTCGAGGCCACATCTCGACACGGCTCGAGCTAATCACCTGGGGCTATAGCCGTCTTCTTGGTGCTGCTGCTGCTTGCGGCCTACGTCGGCCTGACCAAGCTGCAGCTTACCCTCTATGTCAATGACAAAGTTCTCCATTGCTTCACCTTCTTCCTCCTTACGCTCGTTTTCTACTGGATCGTCGATACCAACCGCCGCCGCTCATTGAATATCACCCTCGTCGTGTGTACGCTTGTACTAGGAGTTGGGTCCGAATTTGTGCAAAGCTTCCTCCCGAACGACCGAGACTTCGACATCTACGATATCGTCGCAAATATTGTCGGCAGCTTGGCAGCTGTAGGTATATGCTCTTGGTATCACCAACGCATGCTTGAACGCAAACGGCAACGTAAAACATATAACGCTGTGCCTGGCGACGACGAAGAGGATTTGGAGCTTGGCGAAAGTAGTGCCGAGGGTGCTGCCAACAGGCCGGGTCGGTCACGAACCCTAGAAGAAGAAGTTGATAATTGGGATGAGAATGCGATTGATCAGTGGGATGAAGATGATGGGGCAGAGCCGGTAGCTGCCCCGTCTACTTCTGCACCTGGCAAAGAGCCTGAAGCAGCAGACTTGGGTGATGCGAAAAAGCGTGTAGATTGAGATGTTCAAGGTGAAGAGCGACCTTGCCATGCCATCCTGTAATACCCTTTCAATGCACTCATGATTGTATAGTGGCGTTTTGATGTTTGGGATGTGTTGGCGTCTATTGACGGATGATGAACAATTGGTTATTATATGAGAGATATGGATTCTAAACAGTCATGGCCTAAATGCGTGCGGTCAAGTCCTGAAGAAAGACTATGGTCCTTCCAACACATACAGCTGGCCTCTACATGCGCCTGTTTACCTCGAAACATGCCCGGTTCCCCACTAACGCAAGTTACCCTATAGATTGACTGTATAATCTTCAAACACTTCATTCTCTTGTTTGGATACAGATTCCCGTTTGCAGACTCCCTTTGTCAATATTTCAGGATGCATTTGAAGGCAGTTTTCCTTAATCCTCATTTATTTTTGCCTCTGAAGGCGCAATTGGAGATGCCTCACGTTTATTTGACACCAGTGTGCGGCGCTTGATTTTTGAAACCCGGATTAAGTTTATGAATGCTAGAGTTGGAAAAAAAACAAAAAAAAGACGAAAAAGAAGACAAAGAGGGGGAATGCCAGCCTGCAGTAATCAGAAATTGCAGAGTTCGCAGCGAAAAGTATGATACGGAACAAATAAATAAAGTATAGAGGGGGCAAACCAACAGGTGGAAACACGTCATGTTGGGAGCTTGGGTTGCTGACCTCGGTGAGGAGGAAGCTGTAGCTGCCCCACCTTCCGCCTCACCGAGACGAGGTTGCAGGTCAACCCACCATCGAATTGCCGCCTGTCGCAAAAGAGAACCCAGCAGTGCCAAAATTCGGCATGCGTTGAGGGAAGGCCTGCAACAAAAATGGCAAGCAAAGGCGCAAACCCAGGGAACAGGTAATTTCACCAGCTACTTGAGAACTTGAAAAAAGAAAAAAGGTTAACGGCACCAGCAGTGGCTCCAATGTTGCAACCAGCAACCCACGGGGAATCCCTCAGGCGCCGTTCGTCGACAAAGTTGAGGACTATGTCACCACCCGCAGCGATGTCGAACCTACGTTACGAAGCTTCCAAGAAATGATATCGTCAGTTGTTCCGGTGCTTGGGCATGGCCGCGTCCTGGGCCACAGCTGTCAAGAGCTCTAGTAACCCATATAACATAGAAAATACCAGTTCATGGAGCTGAACCTACAACGGCGGATGACTGGGCTGAAGGAGAAAATACCGGATATCAAAAAGACACTGGATACTGTGCGCTTCTTGAAGCTGAGAAGAGTACGCAGGCCTCGTCCGAAAAGATGTAAAGAGCTGACGGACTGCACAGGAAGAGACCGATCCTATCGAAACGACCTTTGAGCTCAATGATACCCTATATACGAAAGCAAATATCCCCCCCACCGAGGAGGTGTACATCTGGCTCGGAGTACGAACAATTTACGGATTACGTCGGTGATGACACGCGACTGACATTTCTCTAGGCCAATGTTATGCTGTCATATCCCATTGACGAAGCCGAGACTCTGCTGGACACGAAACTTTCCACGGCGAGAACTAGCCTTTCAAACTGCGAGGAGGACTTGGACTTTCTCCGGGAGCAGATTACGGTAAGTGGACAGCGAGTATCACCATCTAGGATAACAACCACTAAGCGGTGAATGCAGACTATGGAGGTCGCGATTGCTCGAGTATACAACTGGGAGGTCGTACAAAAGCGCAAAGACAAGGCTGAAGAAGGGGAGGGAACAGGGAAGCAGAACTCGAAGGAGGACGGTGATCCAAATGATTGAGCTAGTTGTACGTACAACCTGATGATTGACAGTTGATTGACTGGAGGGTCCGGACCATTGTGTGCTATGTTGCCTGTCATCGCTGGCTTACTAGACCTATGTGAACTGAGGTCCCAAGATGTGAGAGATAATGGGTAACCACATCAATACAGAGAACCTACTTATGTGGAATCGGAATGCACAAGATGTCTGATCCTTTGTAAATCCCAAGCAACAACCTAATCGGTGAGGAACTATACCTTATGATGCTGTGGTTGGATGAGAGCCAGTCGAACTCATCGCGTCTCCCATTTGACGAGGTGCGGGCTTAGTGCATACCCGCATATATGCATATCGCAGCAAACCCTGGTCAGCTTTTCCATCGCGACCTGGTATCCATATTTTACGCATTGCGAGGTGTGAAGAAACGACATGTGAAGGCTATCACGATCTCTAAGCCCTAAGCATTACTCGAGCATGTTATCCTCCAGGCGGCATGCTTAGCAGTGCACGATGGGCATTGTTGAAGAAGCTGCGGCTGCAGCAACCACGGCTGCACGGTTCCCAGGTTGGTATCCGGACTGTCTGCTCGATTGGCGACCAAGCTGATGCCGTTCGTGTAGGTCTTCATTCGCCCGCTCTCACTGGCCAATCATGACAATGGCGAACTGTGGCTATCCAGCATGCGCAACCGGGCTCGGTCCCACGTTAGACGGTCGAATTCAACGACTCCAAAGACCGACCGACCAGCCTTCATCCCGGAATCGCTCACGGACCCCAGTCTCTTGCTCAAGCATTTTCTGGAGGAAGGCAAGAATGAGAGCTTCTGGAAGCGGGTGGTAGCATCGTCCCGGGCCACCCGCCTTCCGATCGTTCTCATGCAGTTGAAGTTGCGGCGAGACCTGCTGACGGATTGGAACCATCCGTTGCTGAAGTATCTTCCCACAGAGGCAGAATGGAACCGAACAATGGACCGCATTCGATACAACGGCTATTCAGAAGAAGACCTCGACGGTTTGTTACATATTCTAACTGCAACGGACGACAACGAGCGCTGCAGGCGATTCTTAAGACCGAACACACATCAGCCGATATTTCTTCTAAACTTCTTGCTCAGACGGAAGTCTACGTTGTCAGAAACGCAGCTGCTGGCTAAGCTCATAGACTACTGTGGAACTTGGTATCATGGCCGAAAGGTCTGGGAGAAGGGGGAGACTAAACCCTATCAAGGGACGCAGAAAAGAGCACAGATGGCTATGCTTAGCATGGATGTGGCCAACTTCAATCGCCTGGTCTCGTTGCTCTCACATCGGTGCCTTTGGACTGAGCCAAGATTGATCGTCAATGTCTCGGCGTTTGTGGCACAGTTTCTAACCAACATGACTGATGATGGCCGGCATCCGGACGAGCTATACGGCAGAAGATGCTCCATCCTCAATGCCAGCTTGCAATCTTTTCGACTTACTACGCGCAGGCACACGCACCAGGTAGAAGCTCCAAATCCGTACCTGTGGGAAGCTCAGAGGCATTTGCTGTCGGCATCAGCAGAGTTCGACAAGCCTCTGGCAGTGGAGAAGGAAGGGTTTCGCGCAATCCGGGAGGTTCTGGCAGGCTTGCCAAAGAATGCACCGGAAATACAGAGCTCGCTGCGCCACGCTCCGACCTGGCCGCCGTACCTGCTTCCGTCCACCGGCTTGGACGAGACCAAAGAAGTTGAAGAGAGCTGGAGTCGTGTCGTACAGGCTGGAGTATTGATGCAGGAAGCTGGGAATGCCAAGGAAGACCAAGACGAGGCACTCGATATTTTGGGAGGCCTCGCGCCTGACGGCACGCCCACAATCCAGCAAAGAGTAACGCTCAAGCGCGACCGCCAACTTGGTTCATGGGAAGCCAGGATTCTTGCGACCCGCAACGCCCACGAAGCATGGAAGGTTTTCCAAGACCCGCCGGAGCCTGGTCGAGAAGCTGGTCCGGCGGAGTATGCGGCCATGTTCGAGAAGCTGACAATGCGGGAAGCTGAACCAGAGACCGATGCTTTGCCGGGAGATAAGCGACTAAGCTTTCCTACCAAGGGAGAACTCAACTTGACTGATCTGGAGAAAGTTCGTATTCAGCCACCAAGCGTCACTGCTCTCTGTCAACAGATGAGGCTGGCGCGAGTTCCTGTTGACAAGCGATGTCTCCAGCTCCTAATAGAGAGCGCCACGTCGATCAATCTGGTGCATGAATACTTGCAGGAAAGCGATGAAGACGTGGCAGATTGCAATGTGCGATGCTTGCTGTCGAGCAACCCAAACAAACAACAACTCCAGCAGATCCCTATGGGTTTGTTTGCGGCATACGTCCACGCTTGCGCTGGGCTGAAGAACCATCCGCGGAAGCGGTACTTGCGCAAGGCAATCCATCTGATTCACCTTCGAATGAATAAAGCAGAGGTTCACTGGCTGCCGTATCTCTACCGTCCTGTACTAAAGGCATTGGCACAACATCGCAAGGGCTTGGGCATGACTTTGTCATACAAACTCCAATTTCTGCTGGACATAATCTCGCAGCTCGACGCTGATCATGGAGTTCCATTGTCCATGTTTACGCAGTTTGCCATTTGCCTGCGGAGGACGGTAGCATACGAGATTAAGGATTTGCCAGCCAAGCGCATGGGAAAGCCAGGCCCTCTACTCTATAAACTGAACAGCCTACCCAAGTACGACTCGGAGGGAAGCAGCGGCACCGAAATAGGTCTCGGCAAGGCAGCCTCGTTGTCCGGCTCACACCGTGCGCTTTTCTCCGAAGCGGGAGGCTGGTTGAAACGGCTGTTCACGACGCTGGTGGAGTCGGAGAAGGAAAGCCAAAGCCTGCTCGAGACGCACCAAGTATCAATTTTGGAACAAATGAGAACACGCAGGGACCCGGTCCGCGTGGAACATGCAAGACAGTACCTGTTGGCTCTGGCGTACCTGGGGGAGTTTGCGGAGATGGCGAGGGCGTTGAAATGGTTGATTGCAGAGTGGGCGCAGCCAGATGTGATTGCGGCACTCGAAGGCCGTGGAGGTGACGACCTGTTTCCCGAGCTTTCGGAGCCCCTGCACATCTTCCGTCTCTTTGCAGAACCCATGCTCAGCCCTGAAGTTGGGATTTCGGTGCAAAAGGCGGTGGAAAAAGCAAACCTGGCCACGATTTGGCCGGATGACGACTCGGTACAGGCGTACGGCAAAGGGCACAACGACGAGTCCGTCATGATGCTGGTTCGGGTCCTCAGGGAGGCGCCCCAGGCAGCGAGCGCAGAGCTCGATTCGGTGCAGGAGCCAGCCGAGGCGATAGACGACTGGGAGTTGGCGGCAAGGAGAAGGGCTACGGTGAAGGCAGTAAATGGGTAGTTCAGGACGGAAGGTTCATCGGCGGGAGAGCGCTTATGGCAATGTAAGTTACACAGGGCGGTACAGGCATAGATGGAGTCTTGGGCATGTCTTGCGATACCCTCATCTTTGTACAACCATGGGCAGGGCGTCTACCACGATAGTAGGCGGTGATTTCGCACAAGGGTATTTGGACATTCAGGTTGGAAGGTGCACATTGGAGAAAAAAAAATAAAAAATTTAGAAGATGTGTATACACGATGGAGTTTTGTAGAATATAGGACATAGTGGTATATACAGTGCCTAGCAGATGGTTTGCAATGGTAGAGCTGAGACGTGCCCTGGCTTGTAAGCTTGTCGTGCTTGACCCTCATGACACCGGGAGGACGGGCTCGTGCACGCTGAGCGGCTAGGCAAATGAAGCCATCATGCGATTACGCAGCCGAGGGTCCTTGACAGCGGCCGGCCAGGGCCTTGTTCACGGGTCCAAGGGGGTTCTGGTGAAACGAGGTCGGTCTACTGGACTCATCCAATGGGAAGATGCTGCGAGGGCGTTGGAGAAGTCAAGCTGCAGCGGCGCTTAGCCAACCGATGCGATGGCAATGAAGAGTTGTGCTACCAGGAGGAGGTTTTCTCTTGCTCGCGATGACCGGAGAATTGGGGAATAAATTGTCGGTTTCGGGCAGAGGCAGAGGCAGAGGCAGAGGCAGGATAATATGGAAGCTTGCCTGACTCGCAGCCAGAGCCAACCGGCATCGTGCATTACAGGGCTTGCGTAGGCGGCGGCGGCCGGCCTGGGGTTGAGTGGCGGCGGCCCCCAGCGACCTGCAACAGGTGGGCAGAGCGGGGCGACCATCGATTGGCCAACAGCGTCCTATGCCAACCCCCAGCCCGAACCTCACTCCCCTTAAGCGCTGCCCAGATCCCATTCCATCGAGCCGCGCGGAAGCACGGCAGGGTCTGCGGAAACACCCATCGTCTTCGCCATAGCGAAACAACCTGGGCGGGTCCTCGTTTACAACGGGCAGATGGGAGACGGGGTCGTCTAGTCCGTACGCCGAGAGGATGGGGGGNCGGCCTCACCCACTTACACGCTTCCAGGGCAAGCACAACGCCTGGCACCGCGTCCGATGCAACGCCACGGCCCATCTTCGAGACTCTGACGGGCACCACCATTGATATTCCCGAGTCTCTGATCCCAGGCTCCGACGGCGGCGCCGGCAGAACACCCTCGTCCACCGTGGCCGTGCCCACGTCCATCGTTGTGATACCCGACGACGGCTTCATTTCCACCAGCAGCCCCTCCGAGACCCCGATCCTGACGTCCATCGTGCCGTCCACGCCCGCCCTCGATACACCGCCCCTCAGCAGCATCACGCGGACCCCCGGGACGACGGCCGCCTCGGAGGATGTCACTCCCACGAGGATCTCGACCGACCCGTCGCCCATTCCCACTGCCATCACGCCCTCGTCCGTGGGTGTCTCGACTCCCGGCTCGCTTGCGCCGAGCTCGCCCCCCGTTACCCCTTCCAACGGTGTTGAGCCGGCGCCTGTTCCGTCCTCGCTGCCGTTGACACCCTCCAGCGGCCCCGCGTCGTCGCCGCTGAGCTCCGCGCTCGTTGCGCCAACCTCTGCCGACGTGACCGTCACAACGGCCATCACTCCCACGGAACCGGGCACCGAGACGGAGACGGAGACGCCAACGGAGCCCAGCACAGAGCCCGCTCCGGAGGTGCCCGTTCCTTCCGAACCAAGCAGCTCCGCCCAACCCGCCGCGCCCTCCGACCCCGTCACGCCCACCGTTCCAACGCCGGACCGCCCCCTGACCACCCTCACCCCTATCGGCCCCAGCCCCAGCTCCCCCTCTCCAAGCGCCGACCAGCCCATCCCAACCACCGCCGTCGAGCCCGTCTCCTCGCCCCCCATCCAGCCCACGGGCACGCCCAACGCCGACGTCCCAACCGTCAGCCAGGGCATCCCCACGGGCACCAGCACGGTCCCGCAGGCCGTGTACGCGAGCAACCTGGCCCAGGCGCGCCAGCTCAACGACGTCTTCGCCGGGCTGACGGCCGAGTCGGCGTGCTCCAGCAACCAGGGCGCCTGCGTGGACGGGCAGGTCGCGCAGTGCAACGACGCCGGGAGCTTCGACCTGTCGGCGTGCGAGGGCGAGGAGGAGCGGTGCTTTGCGCTGCCGCTGTCCAACTTTGTGGGCGTTGCGGTCCGGTGCGCAAGCGTTGCGGAGGCTGAGGAGCTTCTGGGGACGACCGTGGGCGGCGACGAGCCTGCTTCTGCGCCTCCTGCGCCTTCTGCTCAGCCGACGTCGACGCCTTCTGAGGAGCCCGTGCCGGTTGTGACACTGACGACCATTGTCACACTTACCGGCACGCCGCCTGGACCAACCTCTACCGAGGAAAGCTCCCAGGTCGCATCCACAACCGACGTCCCCTTGGTTGAATCCACGACGGACACCCCCCTGGTCGTGTCCACCACCGGGCTTCCCCTGGTTGCGTCCACCACAGAGGCTCCCTTCGCCACCTCGGTCAACCTCCTCCCGTTCGAGCCCTCCCCCACGACCTTCACGCGCTCCCTCCGCCGTCCCGGCTCCTCGGCCCCGGGCCCCAGCGACCAGGACACCCCGCCGCAGCCCCCGACCGTCCGGCCCCCCAACCCCACGTCCGTCGAGGTCATCCCCGTGGACGATCAGCCGACCCCCCTCGCCGAGGCTCCCCAGGTGGGCAGCGACGACGACAACGACGCCGCCGCGTCAACGATCATCAGGACGGTCCGCGGCACGCCCACCGTATCGCTCTTCTTCACCTCGACGGTCACGCAGACGCAGGTGGAGCTGCAGACGGTGACCCTGCTGCTCAGAGCGTGAGCGTAGGCCGCTGTTCCCAGATGCTTGTTCTTTCCAGCGTTGCGCAAGAGATGGTGGCTTTTTCTTTTGTCTTATGGCGGGGGTCTCTTGATTTAATGCAGTGGTATAAAAAAGCCGGTTTGGTTCATGCTTTACTTAGCCTACTAATATCAATTTGTTTTGCGCTGAGCGCCAGATACCTCACTCATACATTGTTCAACGTATTGCCGTGCATGCCGTACTTGATGGAGATTAATGCGAGCCATAATCTCGAAGCATCTTCACGGTCAAGAACAGTTTGCTGGACTTGTTACTGAACCGCCGCTTCGGCGTGATATCTTGACCAACCGTCCCGTCTATCACAATATATATATATACTAATTGTTGAACGCCCCAGCTTTGCAAACACCCCGAACCCAAGGTAGACATCCCAAACCAGTAGAGCAACGCACGAAACCCAGACATGTTTTTGCACTACCGAGCCCCAGTCTAAGACATGCGCCGGGGAAACACAAACTCATGCTATACAACCCAACCACTTGGCTTGGACTCCAGGTCCTTATACGAAGCCCAAAACAACGCCCGCGGTGCTCTCCAGTGATGCAATTCCAAAACAAACATGATAACGAGTTGAAGTATATGTACGTGGAATATTTCCAGGTGCGCGCATCGGTACGTCATGCCCTCCCAATGTCAGGACCTGGGCCGTGTTCGAAAACTGGTTCTGGGTCGATGGCCGGACTGGGGACGTCCAACTGCGCCGCTCGCATCTTCATCGCAGACCCATGGCCGTGCCCCGGTGCAGCTTCCTCGACGCCAAGCCGCTTTGCAACGTGTTTGCTCCGGCTGGAATCGTCCGAGTTGCGGCCGCCATACTTGTCCACCCACAGCTTGTGCAAGACCTGGTAGATGAACTGGTACTGCGCTTCTGCCTGAACCATTGCGCGGCGCTGCTGCCGTAGCAAATCGACTGTGTCGAAGATGAGGTCTTGCTGCTCGCCGCTGGCATTGTAATTCTCCAAAGTACCGGCTTCCAGCTCACGCATCAGATGCTCGAGACAGATAAAGGTGCCCGTGCGGCCCACGCCAGCGCTGCAGTGGACTATTCGAGGATTGGAGGGATGGCTGAGCTCGTGTGATAGCTGCATCATGTCGAAGAAGCCGTCGAGATCGTCGAGGGTGGGTACGCCAAAGTCTGGCCAGCGGAGGTACAGGAGATGCCAGATGACTCGAGGCTCAGCCTCGCCTTCGACAGACAAGAGAAGCTTGCGCTTTTGGATGGCGCCACCAGCGAGTTCCTCCACCGACTCGTGGGACAGTTCAGCCTTCCAGCCGTCTCCCCAAACATCCGTCTCATTGAGGGTCCAGCTTGTCTGCTCGTCACCGTCTGTAGGGAAGTATTGATGGCACTTCACCAGGCCTCCCTCAACCATTGTAGTAAGCTGGACGATAACAGCAGGCGATTCCATCTGCTCCGCAACCATGCGCCAGACGTAATCGAAGGATGGCTCCGTGGGACCTTGCATCGCAATATACCGAAGAGGAGGTTTCGACGAGTCGATCGATGGGACGACGATGGAGGATGCGTTGACGTAGCCCAACTCGGCCTCGGTCACGTTGAGCTTGACCCTGTTGTGGTTCCAGGGCTTGATGTTGAAATACCGATCCATGGTGCCTCGCTGAGCCGAGTCCGTCTGTTTGAAAGTGCCCCATTTGTTTTCCGGCGACGCATCATGCTTCGATCCTTGGGAAACGCGGTGGCGCTCGGCCCAGACAAGTTCGTGGAATTTCGATTCGATGTCTACGCAGCAAAAGTGGTCAGCACGCGATCCAGCGACGGGCATGATCTCCATGTTATGTTACGCAGAACTATGCTGATGAGGAGTTTCGGCCCACCTTGTGAGGACAGTGTTAAGAAGTGCGGCATTCTCGGCTTGCTCTGACGGCTGGCGTCGGAGGCGTTGCCATCCTCGTCGGTGGCACGGGGCGGCGAGCCATCGTGGCCCACGACCACGGGGACGGGACTGGACTCCAGACTGGCAGGCGATATGCCTCTCGCTCGTTTACCCGAGGCGCGCAGGCGAAGGTTGTGGAGGATAGGCTTCTTGCCGGAAGGTTTGTTCCACTGCTCGTGACCGTTGACGGCTTCGGCGTTGCGAGTGCTGATGGCGCTCATGGCACTAAGACCACTAAGCGGACTGCTAGTCGTGCTGGTGCTTGGCCGGTGGACGTCGGTTTCGATGGTCGGCGGCTTCGGCCTGCGGCGGAATCGTGACATTTTGTCCATGGTTGCTGGCTCGTACACGAAGCTGCGGGAGAAGGGAATGTGGATGTGATGGCGATGTAGCGGAGAGCTATAAGCAATAGAGTCGCAAGTTTCTGACTGCAAGAACTTGGTTGTAGAATATATGGTGCAGAAGGAATTCTGTATAAGTCGGCCGATCACAGAGCAGTGTCCCCCCCAAAAAGAGGGTAAAAAAAAAAAAAAAAAAAGAAGAAGCTGTCCAGAGAACAAGGAAGCAGCAGCAAAACGAGAGACACGACTAGCAGCGTGACCAAAGGAACTGAAAATAACCAACAGCAAGAACAGCCGCCGGCGGAGAAGAGCGATGATTAGGCCATGGGGGAGGGAGACGGAGGAAGGCAGAGGCAGAAGCAAAGGGGATTCGTTGAAATCGTGCAGGATTGAGGTTGGTTGGCGTCCAAGGGCTGGCTTAGGTCAAGAAAGGTAATCGATGATGCCCCCCGGAGGCGGGAGGTGTCGACTCGAGGGCAAGGCCAAAAAGTTCCTGCCCAGTCGCCATTTTCGTTCTCATTTTCATTTCCTCCTTGTCAATCCTCAGATCCCTGCACCCGACTGCCTGCCCTTGCGCCTCCCCGGGTCGGCTAACGCACAATTCAGGGCTAGTAATGAAGCATCCACCGCCTCTGAGTGTCCCTGTTTATCTCCGCCGTCATGCTCAGCGGCTCTGGTGAGGATGTTTTCTTTCATTGGCCGTGGCGCACTCACACCGGCGAGGCCCGGCGGCTACAATCATCAACCCATCACCTCGCCAGGCGCCCCGTACTTTGCCCGGGCTGCTTCGACGTAACGTACGGTACAGTACAGCGGTGCGATCGCTTGACTATGCCCCTCCAACCGTGCGCCAAGGACGCTGATCGTCCTGCCTTATCATGACGAGGCCGCCTGGGGGAGGGGTTTCACGCATGGAAATGTTCTAGAATCTGGGCAGTTGTAAGCTTTCCCATCGGTGGAGCAGCAGGAGGGGGATTGGCATGAAGGGCCAACGTATGCCGGCACTTTTGTTTTGGCGATAATCGACAATGCGACGGATCGATCGGTCGAACGCATGCACACATCGGAGCAGCGCTGCAGCACACGAAAGCCACGGACGTGCCCTCGTCACCGGGGGAGATCCCGAACCGTTGGGTCCTCGATCGTGGTTTCGGTTTGTGCATCGTGAAACCACGACCTGTCACAACTCACTGCGTCTCCGGGCCGGCCGCTACCACCCGTTCCAAAATTAGCCGCAAGTTATGCAGCGGTGATGGGACTTTGGGACTTTGCGCCCAACAGCTTTGATGAAGTGGTAAACCAGAAACTGCAGTGAAAGGAGACGGTGGGTAGACTACTATATCTGCAGCTGCCAGGCGACATGCAGATCTTGGATGAGCCATCATCTGCCAAGGCACGCCCGGCATCCCGAACAGTGCATCATGCAACACATAACATAGTACATTTAGCTGCGGTCTCGGGAAATGCGACTGCTTTCGCTTTGACGTTTTGAGATTGAAAGGAGGGTATAGTAAAAATACAACTAGGTGGCTACATGGGTCCCTAATATCAACCGCCACCTTGAATGTGAGAGCAGCTGCCACGGCCGAATGCCTAAAAACTGGCCATGACTGATAGTACAATACCACATGCCAAAATGCCATCCTTCCAAAAAAGTAGATACTGGTACAAGCAAGTGCAGTTCGCCCTTACGCGGCCGAGTATACACCCGTGACGAATCTGCCGCACTCAACCTTCTGCTCCACGCTCACCTTGCGGCCCCTACCGCCCTCGCCCAATCGCACCGTCTTCCGGGGCGTGATGCACAGGCGGTGCACCTCCCCTAGACGCCCCTTCTGAGCATCGCCTGCGCCGCCGTCCAACGGTCCGATGTACGTTGGGGCGTTCAGGTTCGTCCTCTTGCCGGTGCCAAGCTGGTAGTGCTCGTTGCCTCCCCAGAACATGACATCGGCCCCCCAGTTGGTTTCCATTTCACTCGCTCCTCCGGAGACGGACGTCTCCGTCACGTTGTCCATGACAGCCGACGAGTGTGTAGATCCAACACTCAGGGACTTGATCTTGATGGGAACCATCTTATTCGTCTTCTCGTCGAATTCGAACAATGAGGACAATGCCTTTATCTTGGTTGGGCCGAAAGACACGTGCGTCCACTTCCCTGTTCCGAGAGAGCCGTAAACACCCTGGCCTGCAGACCAGAGGTCGCTAACAGACCGCGGAAGAGTCTTCCCGGGAGCTGCAGACCGAGTGTCACCACCACGGTTCGGGGCAACGGCATCAACACTGAAGAACGTATTCATGCCACCGGCCGCAATCGATGTAACCTTTGGAACCAGGCCGGTACTGCCGTAGAGTTTATTGACGTTCACCATCATAGGTGCATCGACGGACGTGATGGTGGCATCGCTGTCGGCTGCCAGTTGCCCGAATGTGTTGTCCCCAAAGGAGAATATTCTTCCCAGCTTGTCCAGAACCACCGAGTGGTAGTCGCCAGTCGCAATCTGATCAACCTCAAACCCTCTGAGAGTCGAAACCTCGTGTGGCTGGTCATACGGACCCGGGGGCCTTGAGTGCCAGGTAAGTCCGGGGATACCCATCTGGCCCTTGGAAGGGAACTCGTTAGCGCTCGAGGCAGCAGAAAAGACTCGGCCCTTGGAGGTCAACAGCAGGCAGTGTTCGAGCCCGCTACTGACGTCGGTAACGTTCTCGCCTCGGGCCAACTGCGCAGGTGTGAGGTTGCGGTAGCTGATATTCTCCTGTCCAGTGGAATTCCAGAAAGACCAAGACGAGTTCTGCTGTTCCTGTTTATAACCGCCTTGCTGATCCGTTTTTGAAGAGGGAATAGAGTACACAGAGCCATTCTTGGACAGGGCAATTACTCGGTCTGTCGATACTGCAATCTTGACGATGTCTTTGCCCTTGAGAGTTGTCGCTGGCGTGGGGTCTTCTTTGGAGTAGCCCACACCCCATTGTACCAGATCGCCATCTTCGTTAACAGCAGCACCGAAGTTTTGAGTGAGTTTCAGATCCCGTAGAATCTGGTCATCAAAGAAAGACAGTCGCCGCGGAAGCTTGACTACTTTGTCGTTGGATGTAGGGTCGACAACCTTGCCGGTGTTGGACCCCCAGAGGTAGACCCCGGGGTGTTCCCAGCTGTTCTTGACCTGCAGATGCTGCGAGCTGATGAGGTCTCTGTTGTCCTCCTTGGAGACGGCCTTTTTGCGAGGCTTCTCGAACTCCAGCTCTGCTTTGGTTGGACCGGTAGGTGTCCTTACTGCCGTGACAAGTTCTTTGATCTGAGGGTAATAATATGCACCAGCGGCACCCGCTCCGAAGACCAGACCAAATCGCACGAGCGAACCTCCAACTCCTCCCCCTTGACTCTTCTTGGGAGCGTTGCTAGCCCGGCGAACCCATTGTGAAGGAGCAGAATGGAGGTTGGAAGGAGCGCCGAGGCGCATGGCCCTTCTCATGCCAAATCGGGTGACCTTCTGCATGTTGACAGCTAAGAAAGCACAATAAAGGCTGTCTGATCTCGGATCTGATGAAAGCAGGAGTGCAAAGGCTACCTGGTTGCGAGGTTAGCCAGATGGACGTGGTGAGGTCATCCAAAATGGGCTACGAAAATCTTGGGGTTAATTATCAAAGGGTTCAAGCTAATTCGATGGCCCCCTTAGCGCCCCGGCGCCCCTGCCGACCCCCGCCTTACCTTCTTATCGTGTCCACCTGAGTCCCGGCCGTCGGTGGCCGGAACAAAAGGTTCCGGCCCACTCCCAAGCACTAACTCCAGCGGCTCAGGGACGCAGAAGTGTACCTAGAGCTTCCCTGCCTTTGACATCGGTAGCCAGCCCACCATGTATGAAGACTCGTGGTATAGCTACGTCCCAGAAGCCACGACCAAGCCAGGGCCGACCAATCCAGTTTCTCTTGGTCATCGTCGAAAAGAGTCATTGCTTCAGCAGCCGAATGTTCGTCCACCAACATGGTTCCTCCTACCGTCGACGCGGGGCCGGGTCCGCATGCTAACCAGTGTCGCTCACAGGGAACAGGTCAGACTGCGGCAGTCGCGGAGCCATTAGAAAATGTCTTTGAGGAGATTGAAGACACGAATACCCCGCCCGAGGCGGCGGTGATGCGCCGAGCAGCTTCCTACTCCGACTTTTACCACGTCGCCAAGGCCCAGCTTTCCAAGGATGCCAGTCGGAAGCAGAAGAGGAGGTCTATAAAGAAGGATAGGAACTGGGAAGCTCTTATGCTGCCTGTGAACAAAGCAGCAGCCGATAGGCACGTGGAAGACTTGAATGTTGCCTTCGATACATATGGCGATGCATTGCTAGAAGCGAGCCAGCAAGAGTACCTGTACGAACCATGGCATTCCACATCACATCGGCATAGGACCACTGATGCGCTTCCAGATTATACACTGACCAGCTCGCGCTTACGGAGCGTCACCTCGATGGCTTGATTGCTGACGCCAATTCAACTCTGAAGCTCCTCACCTCCCTGTCCAATTCCTTCCAATCGGTCGAGGCGCAGACGTCGACATTCCAGGCCCAGTGCGAGGACCTCTTGACTGAACAGAGACGGCTCGAACTGCTTGCAGACGAAGTTGGCACCGACCTCCACTACTACGCCTACCTGGATACCGCTACCCGAAGACTCAATGCGCCCGGTGCAAGTCATATGGTGGATGCGGATCAATTTGGAGAGATGGTCGATAGCATTGATGCCTGTATCGAGTTTATGGAGAGCCACGTACGACTACATGTCCCACTGGAAACGGCTGTCACTAACATGCGATGCTGTAGGCGAACTATCGGGATCGCGACTCTTATCTTGCCCGATATAATGCCCTGCTGGTCAAGGCTCTGCATCTGCTGGATCACGGCTTCACCGCTCGCCTTGAAAAGATATCACCAGAGATATCGCGACAGATGGCCGCCACAAAGTCAGAATCTGCGCGGCATGCTCTTGCTTACGGCCGCTTTCTGGAAATTATTCTGGACACGCATTCCTTGCTGCCGAACATCCAGGCAGTGATTCGGCGTGTATATGACCAATTCGGAAGAGCGATGGTGCCAGCCACCCTCACCTCGCCAACGTTCGCTGAAGCTGCATTCAATCTATTCCAGGCATACCTTACAATCAGGGACAGAGACCTAAAGCCGCTGACACAGCAGGATCTGGCAGACTACAAGAATGACAGCAAAACCTTGTCAGTCGAGACGGCTTCGCGAAATTTCATCAAGCAGACCTTTGAGCATCTGAGTAGCGAGGAGAATGTCTTCATCAAGGTCTTCAACATGGAGCCAGCATGGAGTACTTCGGCAGACTCTGCCTGGCAGAAACTGAAGACCATCAACACGTCAATGCCTCACCCGGCGAACCTTCAGCCTCTTGCCACAAGCCTGCAGTCCGTTCTGCAGACAGCACCTTTGCAAGCAGTGTGCAGCGTTGTCGGGTGGCTCGCAAGTGAGTATTCCATCACAGAAAGTGACGAGGAAGATTCGCCTTTCTATCGCAAGTGTCGGGAATACACTGCTCTCCTCTTGGCTCATCACTTGTGGCCCTTTACCGACAGCGCATTCGAGGCAGAAGTCACCAAGTCAATATCGAAGGCTACACTCCAAGATAGCTCTCTTCAGATTGGCCCGGTTGTGGGTGGTGTCGCATCCTCAAATGCCCACCCGTTGGTGAAGCGGGCAGCCGAATTGCTTGTCATGTTCGACCAGGCTATGCCCAAAGAAAGATCTGTAAGCTTCCTGGGGCATACGAGAATAAAGATTTTGGAATACGCAACTAAACATATCATAGTCCCGAAACAGCCCGGTTGTGTTTAAGATTGTACGGGAGACAATTCAAATCCTCCAGAGGGCTGAAGCCAGAATCAAATCCATAAAGTCAACTGATGCGGATCTTTTCATGATTAAGAACCTCTTGATAATTAAGAACGAGCTTGTTTCTCTCGAAATAGGCGACATCAAGAGCCAAACACCATCGATGCAGCACTTTAGCCAGATTTGGGATACCCTCAGCCCGCAGAACTGGGTAAACTTCTTCACCAGCGTTGTCGGCAGCTCATTGTGGCCTCTCGGAGGCACGCCGTCCGTGACAGCCAAAACGCTTACGGTCGAGGACATGAATGAGCAGTTGGACGAGCTCCTGCGCCAGTCCATTTATGCATTCACCAAGCGGTGGGCCACGCTGATAAACGACTCCCAGGCTAGGAAGGTTGGCGTCAAGCCAATTGCCAAGGTGGAGGTGGAGCTTGAGAACATGTTGCAGACGGCTTTTAGTAATCAGCCCGAGGTGATTATGAAGCTGAAGGAAGCAATTCAGTTGAATGCTCAAGCACAAATAGAAGCCAAGGATGGGGAAAAGGGAGTAAGGCGATATTAGGAAGTGTTGAATTGTTGAGAAGTTGGTTTTACCAGGATGTTTCCCAACGAGCGACGCCCTCCGAACTACACCACTCCATGGTATTGACATTGATGCAGCGTACCAGGGTATGAGTTGAGGCTCTGGTTTGGGAAAGGAAGGTGTCTTCGGTTTTCTTACATGAAGCATCATTAAAAAGGTGATATGCTACGGAAGAAAATAATGTGTTGGCAGATACAGTGCGAATCATCTTTCCACTCCTCATCGTGTGCCTCCTTTCAAAAGTGCGAGTTCCCGGTGACTGTGACAGCCTGGCCCATATCTAATACCGATAAAACACATGAAGTCTGACCCGACAGCCCTCGGCACGTAACAGCCTACGATCAATTAGGCAACCGGCAGGATGAAGCAGCCCGGCAGCCGTCCATAAACACTGCACCCCTAAACCTCATCATTTTCCAGCACCCTCTTGACAGATAATCACCTTGGGGTGGTTGGGCATCACATCTTTGAGTAAGAACTGGTTGACCGAGATCCACAATGCGGCTTCTCGCAATTCTCAACCTTTTACCCTGGCTACTTGCCGTCACGATCTTGCGACATCCTAGCCGGCAAAGCAGAGTGGACTCTGATTTGGCTATGACCAGCCGAGCGGACTGAACTGGTACTGTATCCGTGGGGACGTACGTGGAACAACTGGCGGGCTGGCCCGGCTAGTCTACAAGCAAGCAAGGCATTGGCGCTGATGATCTTGGCCGCTCGTGAACTATCACTCAGCTGCAGTAACCGAGTCCCGCAAGCGCTTACATATAAAATGCCCACGATGCCCAGTTGAGATCAATGTGGCTACTGGAGACAGGCTTATCTGCCATCCACTCTTAGATTCCTTTCTTGATAGCCAACGCTCCATCCACGTTGCTTCACAGCGCTCTGATCATCTCTACCATGGCAGATCCTAGTGAACAACCCCTCAAGACCTACCGTGGCAATTGCCATTGCGGCGCCTTTGTATACGAGGCACGGTTGCCCGAGATAGCCAGCGTCGGCGAGTGCAACTGCAGCTACTGCTACAAGAAGGGATACCTCTTCGCCTTTCCTGGTGCTGAGAACTTCAAGGTCGTCAAGGGTAATCCTGAAGATCTCCAAACATACACTTTTGGAGACAAAAGATGCCAGCACAAAGTGGGCAAACATACCCTAAACCTGTGCTCGAAGAAAGCTAACAAGAGCAGTTCTGCCGTACTTGCGGAACAGGCGTCTTTGCTGCTATGCCGGCTGGACCACCTAGGATGGCTGTAGGCTTAAATGTACGTGCACATTTTACCTGGATCACCCCCCTGCTCGAATGCTGAAGCAGCGTTTCAGGTACATACGATACAGGACATCAATACATGGGAATTGGCGCGGAACTTGTATGTTTTGGTTTTCACCCGGACACTAGTCCAAGGACATGCTGACAGGCGGTAGCCACGACGGCGCCAGTGTTGGACAGCGATACCAGCAACCGCCTCACAAGGGAGACCTGCCGACAGCTCAAATTGAAGACGGAAAGACGTATACGGGTGGGTGCCACTGCGGCGCGGTCTCGGTCGCAGTCGTGACCAAGCCGTTGGACGAAACGTTTGACGACATGGTAACGGTCTGCAACTGCAGCATCTGCGAAAGGGTGAGCAGAATCCATAAGACCAGAGCTATTCCGCTTGAAGTGAAGAGAGAACCGCAAAAAGAATCATGCTGACACGCGACCAGCACGCCCCCATCTGGTTCTTCCCCATGTATCCGCAGGTCGTCCTATCCGGCGACGAAGACAAGATCGGATACTACGTCATGGGCTTCGGGCTGTCGCGCAAGTCCTTCTGCAAAGTGTGCGGCGTCGTCCTGACAAACAGCTGGAACCCGGACTTCACGCAGGAGCAGGAGGACGCGCTTCCCGAGGACATCCGCAGCTTTGTGCAGGGGCTGAAGCCGCGGAACCCCGTCAACCTGCGCGTGCTGCCCGAGGTCGACGTGTCCAAGCTCAAGATCGTGCAGGGCGAGGGCTGGCTCAGGCCGCTGCCGGAGTACGTCAATCCGTGAGCGGGGGGATGAGGGTGTAGGACTCTGCGATTGGGAAGAGCGATGAATCGAGAGGCGGAGTTGCGGTGAGATGGGAGCCATGGATGCAGGATATCGTAGGGGTTGAGGTTGGGTCTAGATGGAGGCCGTTTGGGTCATTCGCCAGACCCCATCCCATCACCTGGAAGAGAAAGCACAGCATCTCAACTACAAAATAGTAACACGATGAATATCGGATACATCATTGTATGCGGATGAAAAAGACACAAGGCTTCCTGTTGGTGTTGGCGGGCAAACCATATCATTCACGGAGTATCTTATAGTCTAGGAACCACAATCATTGGGGCCGGTCCCGGCTGCTTAGCCCGAGCACGTCATGCCGGGTCCGGCGCTCGGGTCGTCGCCCGCCATTCCCTTTCCTTATCGCCTTTTATCTTTCCTTTTGTCCCTCCTCCCTTTCCCACAAACAGCCCACGATAGCCCGTTCACTGCAGAGCTTCATCGCTGTCTCCCTCGCCAACTGCCGCCCCCCCCCCCGCTTTGCGCCCACGGAAAGTCACTTCCACGACGCCAATTGGAGCTCTTGCGTGTCCGAACTGCACCTTTTGCTGCGAGCCGTTGCTGACAAGCAGCACCGTGGGGGCTACACAGGATGGCGACCGTCGGTGAGGAGCTGGAGCAGCCGCAGGGCGGCGCGCTGCAGACCGCCAAGGACCTCTTTTCCGGTGCGGCGGGAGGTGTTGCGCAGGTCTTGATCGGTAAGTTGCCCTAGGGAGCGTTGGCGTTGCTGTTTAGAGGGTGCGCTTCGTCCAATTGGTGTAGATGCCTTCAAAAGCAATGTCCTGTTGTCCACCCTGACTATGTCGTACTGCCAGCGTCAATGCGCCATGCGCTCGCAACTGCAAGCAGTTGCTGCAACTTAAAATGTCTTCCTTAAGTCAAGCTTGCACGATGGCTAACTGCGTCGCCCAGGCCAACCCTTCGACATCGTCAAGGTCCGCCTCCAAACCACAACCCAGTACACTTCCGCCCTCAACGCCGCCACCTCCATCTACAAGAACGAGGGCCCCCTCGCCTTCTACAAGGGCACCCTGACCCCCCTCATCGGCATCGGCGCCTGCGTCTCCATCCAGTTCGGCGCCTTCCACTCGGCCCGCCGCTGGTTCGAGGCCCGCAACGCCTCCTCCTCCTCCTCCCCCCTCCAGTCCGCAAACCTCTCCTACGGCCAGTACTTTGCCGCTGGCGCCTTCGCCGGACTCGCAAACTCCTTCCTCTCCGGGCCCATTGAGCACATCCGTATCCGCCTCCAGAGCCAGCCCCACGGCGCGGCTCGCCTCTACGCCGGCCCTATTGACTGCGTCCGCAAGATTTCCGTTCACGATGGTGTGCTGCGCAGCATCTACCGCGGCGAGGTGGTGACCCTTTGGCGCGAGGCCTTTGCTTACGGCGCCTGGTTTACCTCGTTTGAGTACTTTATGAACTCGGACGCCGCGCGGAACCGCATCGACCGCAAGGAAATCCCCAGCTACAAGGTCGCCTTTTACGGTGGTCTCGCCGGCGAGGTGCTGTGGCTGTCGAGCTACCCCTTCGACGTCATCAAGAGCAAGATGCAGACCGATGGCTTTGGGCCGAACCAAAAGTACACCTCCATGCGTCACGCCTTCTCTTCCACGTGGCGCGCCGAGGGAGCTAGGGGCTTCTGGAAGGGCATTGGGCCAACCCTGTTGCGAGCCATGCCTGTCAGCGCTGGAACGTTTGCCGTGGTAGAGTTGACCATGAGAGCCATCAACTAACCAATCAATTCGATTAAGTTTGGACAAACCGGGATCGGCTACGCGGCCATCCTTGGGTCCTGCGACAGTCATCAACTGGACTGTACGTTGTGACTAAGAAACAACTGGCAGCCCCTAGCCGAGTCTTGCCAGACGGATTTTGTCACAAATTTGGAGGAGTAAGGCGCTTGGAGAAGCTTTGGTTTCTGCATTTATATTCAGCCTGAGTGAGACGGCACATCTATAGATTTTAGAAACATCCACATAGATCAGTTGGTTGCACCATCATATACATCAGACCTTAGTAGCTGATACCGTCACCTCGGCCTACCAGCCAATATTTTCGTTATTCTCCACCCGTCGCTGCAGCACCTGCCGCGCCGTCGTAGCTGTCAAAAACCCAATGCCAAGCTCTTCCAGCAAACTCCTTGCCTCGTCGTTGTCCTTGAAAGCCCGGTCGCTCGCCTCCTTCAGTGTCACGCCATCGCCCTCCACCTCGGCTGGCAGGTTGAGCAAACGCATGCCATCGCGAAGAGCACCTAGGGTCGACGACCCGCCTGGGATGTAGCGATCGATGAGGGCGAAGACGGCCGAGCCATCGTGGAAGAATTGCGTGGCGCCGAGCGTGGTGAAGGACTGCCGGAGAAGGACGCCGTTCCACAAAATATCCTGCAATTTATTGAGCACCTCGCGCCACACGCGTCGGAAGGAAGCTGTGGAAAGGGTCTTGGACAAGAAGTCCAAGTTGCGCTTCAGGATGTGCAACGGCTCATCCAGTTCAGGCGTGATGGAGAGCTGGGCTGGGTCATCTGGGAAGAAAGTTAGCTTACAAGAAATATGTTCAGCAACTGGCAGCAGATCTTACCCAAAACTGCTGACTCGCCGATCGTGGTCCATTGGACGTGACTGAGGTAAGCACGGAAAGCCTTGGAATGGGACTCGGCCAGAGCCGCAACGAGTAGCTCTTCCGCGGCCCGCCGGCGCATTCTATACGCAGCGACTGTTTCGTCAAATAGAGCACCATCATGTTCCGCGTCGCCTGTAGCATTCGATGTGCGGCTTCTAAGGTCGTCATAGTTCATGGTGTTGGTGACCTTATCCTGTCTGCTGCGCTGAGTGTCGCGGGCTTGCAGCTCGTCCCATAAAGAAGAAAAGAACTATTCCGAGAGTCAGTATTTTCTTAAGAATTAGGGTGGGAATGTTTACCTCTTCATCACTCCACTCGCTCAGTGTATTGGAAACGTGGTCTGCGCTGCCAACAACCTTGCAAAGAGTCTCCAGCGCACCGGTTCCTTCGAGTGCGACCTGTTGCTCCTTGGTGACGCCATGTAGCGTCCTTCCTATGGTCGAGGTGATGGCTTGATATGCCTCGAGGGAACCCCGTAATCGGTCATGATAGGCATCCAGAATGTCGACTTGAATATCAATGAGGAACCGAATCTTGTGCTTGAATTTTCGGAGCCTCTCATACTGCGTCGTCACAGATCTCAGCAAGTCGGTGATACGCACAGCCGCAAACGTGGGCTTCATTCTCCCAGGAGCAGCGTAGTCATAGTCAATCTTGCGGGCGTCCTGCGACTCCATAATGGTTTCGAATCGTTCGAGGGCAAACTTCCTTTCAGCCTGGAACCAAGAATCAAAATGTTCTTGCAACACCCCAGCCGCCAAGCCATCCCAGCCGTTCTCAGCGTCGCCCCCATCATAGCCAAACCGAGATCGTATTGTGTCATCGAAGATGAGAAGATTCGAAATGAACCCGCTGAGGAATGATGGGTTCGCAATGGCATCCTGGGCGACTGCATGAACCTTCTCCCTTAGGACCGGTAGCATGGACGTGATGAGTGCGCACACCGGGTCAACGTAGACCGTCTTGTCAGCCGCAGCAGAATACACAAACTTGTATCCGAGCAGATGGCTGAGGTTGTCTCTGAAGAAGCCTTCCCATTTTTCAATGGTGGAGATGAACCAAGGGAAACAGTGCGTCACGATGGATTGTGGCTTGCTAGTGGGTTTGTTGCTGAGAAAGTGAAAGCGGAATTCGGCAACAAAGATTTTCGTCATGACATCGAAGGGCAGGAGTGGTACAGCAGTGGTGCTGTGTGTGATCTCAGGCATCTGTAGGTCAATAAGCTTTTCGAGGCACGCTATCCACTCCTCGTCCATCTCGGACTGGGTATCGACGTTTGGCCATTTCCGCTTCTCGAGAACAGCTTCGAGTTCGGCCGACATGGTGTTCTTCATCTCCGTCCATAACGCCTCCGTGACCCTCTCGACGTGGTCTACAAGATGCAATGCTTCATTCCCAGACAAGTCTCTCAGCTTTAGAGATAGGTCCTTCAGCTTGTGGTAGGGTTCCAGCGCGGCCGTAGGACTACCAGGCAGATGCGATCTTGCTTCTGTTCGAAGTGCTTCCACGTCTTGAAGCAAGGAAAGGTACTTCTGCGCCAGTTCGACCATCTGGAGCTTCTTCATGGGTGCTTGAAGGCGAGCGATGGCGCGACTTGGAGCATCTGACGCTGCTGCAATCTGCACTCGCACGTCTATACTCTGCTGCAGCTTCTGGAAATCCTCTATGCGTGCTGCGAGCGAGCCCTGGCGACCGTCGGCGGTGCGCCGGGCTTCGTCGAGCTCCTTGACGGCATTGTCAAGTTGGGATTGTAACTGATGACGTTGTAGTTCGACATTGGCCAGAAGCTCGTCAAGGGTATCGAGGTCCGTCGTAGACTGGAATTTGTCGTCGAGGTAGTCCTCTACGCGAGAGTCGAGGTTTGTTCCGAGCCTTGACTGTAAAGCATCCATGTTACGTGCTATGGCAGGTTTTTAGTTGATGTGGCTTCTAACCAAGCAAGCTTGAACCAGTCATCGAGTAGGATGACGTGGGGATGAAGCTTGTTATCGATAACAAAGCGGGCATTCACACACAGCCCACTGTGCAGGCAGTACTAACTTCATGACATGTATTTTTGGCTCATTCTAGATAGTGCTTGCTGTACTCAGCCCCACTCTGTAGCCTCATGGTTGTCTCAAACGAAAGCATCTCAATCATGTCCATTGTTTTTGGATTGGAAAATCGTGTAGAAGCAAAGGGCGCCTTTTGACACTATCATGCAGTAAGCCCCTTTGGTAATTTATTTACTCACACTGTATCATCTGAGGTACGGAAAGCATGGCTAACACGTTTTCATCGAGCCCTCCGTATAGTCCCAGAAGAACCGCTACTTTGGAGACCTCGAAAGAACAAGCCATTGAGTCACAGACCTTAGGGTTCTCTGCTAGACCAGAACAGATCTGTGCTATATTCACCATTGGCCACGTTACGTAATTAGCACATGCTGCTGATGGTATTTGCCAACTCCATTGCTTGTGACTGTGCAGCAAAGGGGTATTAGGGATAGTTTCGCGTCGCTAGCTGTTGGTCTGACTATTGTTCCTCGACATCGTTGGGGCTAGGCCGAGGACGAGACCCTTCTCGGCACTCGTTCCAGACGCAAACTTGAAGTCTCCGCCGAAGTCAGCTTCCTGAACTTGCTCAGGGAAATTTCTTGGGAATGCTAGCGGCGCTGTGTTCTAGAAGTGAATTCATCAAATCTTGTGCGCACTTTATCTAGGTCTGGTCTGTTCCCGCGACAGAAACTACGATGGCATCGATAAACGCTAACCAGCGTTCGCCAATACAATATGATGTGTAAACGTGTATTAGTATTTGCAGTCCATGTGAATCTGTAACTGCGCGGGAAAACTAATTCTAATCCCCTGGAGTTTTCCGGACCCGGCCCCGGCTAGCACAGGCCAGCGCCCCGCCTCATCCAACCCCGTCCACTGCCTTATTAGCTCCCTTTGCACACTGCCTGTGGTTCAAGGGTCGCTGTTCATACAGTAGCCCCGCGTGCCGATCTCGCCCTTTGGCTTGCCCCGCCACCCCTCGACCTAACCCCAAAAGCTTCCTCCGTCTTTCTGCTCCATTGCAAATATTTTTTCCCCTTCCTGTCTCTGCTTTTTCCCTCCTTCATCCGCTTTTTTCTCTTCTCACTTCCATATCGTGAGATCAGGGTTGCTTCTTCATACCATTCTGCAAGCTGTTTATCACTCCATCGTCAGCTAACCCTTTCAACCGACGCAATGGCTACCAACGGCACTGACGGCGTGACATACGCCCTTTCCGACACCCACAAGGAGGTTCGTGCATCTTGATGTCCGTTAACTGCCCATTGACTCATACTGACCGCTCTCCCGTTTGTAGATGCTCCAGAAGTCTCTCGTCGAGACCGACCCTGAGGTCGCCGACATCATGGTACGCATCCTCTCCCGCCTCTCATCTTGACAGTATGGCTTGCTGACGACCTCTGCAGAAGCTGGAGATTCAGCGTCAGCGCGAGTCCATCCTGCTCATCGCTTCCGAGAACATCACCTCGCGGGCTGTCTTCGATGCCCTTGGTTCTCCCATGTCCAACAAGTACTCCGAGGGTTACCCCGGCGCCCGCTACTACGGTGGCAACCAGCACATCGACCAGATCGAGCTCCTGTGCCAGGCCCGTGCTCTCAAGGCCTTCCACCTCGACTCTGAGAAATGGGGTGTCAACGTCCAGTGCCTCAGCGGCAGCCCTGCCAACCTGCAGGTTTACCAGGCCATCATGCCTCCTCATGGCCGTCTCATGGGTCTTGACCTTCCCCACGGTGGCCACTTGAGTCATGGTTACCAGACCCCCCAACGCAAGTGAGTCTCACCATGTTCCTTCAGCGTAAATCCGTCATCCGACTAACGCAATCTTCGTCCGCAGGATCTCGGCTGTCTCCACCTACTTCGAGACCATGCCCTACCGCGTCGACGAGGAGACCGGCATCATTGACTACGACCAGCTCCAGAAGAACGCCATTCTCTACCGCCCCAAGGTCCTCGTCGCCGGTACCTCCGCCTACTGCCGTCTCATTGACTATGAGCGCATGCGCAAGATCGCCGACTCTGTTGGCGCCTACCTCGTCGTCGACATGGCCCACATCTCGGGTTTGATCTCCGCTGAGGTCATTCCCTCTCCCTTCCACTACGCTGACATCGTCACCACCACCACTCACAAGTCTCTCCGTGGTCCTCGTGGTGCCATGATCTTCTTCCGCAAGGGCGTCCGATCCACTGATGCCAAGACCGGTAAGGAGACCATGTACGACCTTGAGGGCCCCATCAACTTCTCTGTCTTCCCTGGCCACCAGGGTGGTCCTCACAACCACACCATCACTGCCTTGGCTGTGGCCCTGAAGCAGGCTGCCACTCCCGAATTCAAGGCCTATCAAGAGAAGGTCATCGCCAACGCCAAGGCCCTCGAGACCAAGTTTAAGGAGCTCGGCCATAAGCTCGTCGCCGACGGTACTGACAGCCACATGGTCCTCGTTGACCTTCGCCAGCACAACCTTGACGGCGCTCGTGTTGAGGCCGTCCTTGAGCAGATCAACATTGCATGCAACAAGAACGCTATCCCCGGCGACAAGAGCGCGCTGACTCCCTGCGGTATCCGCATTGGTACCCCCGCCATGACCAGCCGCGGCTTTGGCGAGAAGGACTTTGAGCGTGTCGCCTCGTACATTGATGCCAGCATCAAGATTGCCAAGGAGGTCCAGGGTGAGCTGCCCAAGGGCTCCAACAAGCTCAAGGACTTCAAGGCCAAGGTTGCGGGTGGCGAGATCGAAAAGATCAACGAACTGAAGAAGGAGATCGCTGCCTGGGCCGGCACCTTCCCTCTGCCGGTTGAGGGCTGGCGGTTTGACGCCGGTATCTAAATAATGGATACCCACGTATTCCATGGTTCTTCCAGGACCATTTAACGATTCAACATGAGCGCGAATAATGAGTATACGCGCATATGGGGCGACCCACGGTTCAACAAAAGTCAGGTTCGGGGGTCAGCATTTAACATGAAGGGATTTCGGGTGGGAATGTTCAACATGCATTTCATCAGGCGTACAATGTATCGTCCCCGAAATGGGGACCGCAGGGCAGGGAGTTTACGGTTCCGATGTATGGGATAATTCTTGTGAGATTTTAGCCAGTTGATACCTAAATTTCAAGCCGATCTTCACGGTTTGCTTGAAAACTTTAGCGGCTGATGGCATGAGTCTGTGTGTATAACCGTGACCCAGTGGAAATGGCCCTGCTCTATATTTATTGATGCCCATGTTTACCAATGGTCTCCATTTATGTCTAAGCACCCTGTGCATTCATCTCAGCTTGATGGCGGCTTCAAGCTGTCGATTCTTCCCTTGAAACCAAGCGCTTCGCTATTGCATCTGCCTCACGGATGATATCGGACATCTCATCTAGGCTCAGGTGCGGGCTCAGCGCACAGATGCGCAACGCTACCTTGCCCCTGAGCTTTGTTGTAAGGATGCCTGCCGTGTTATCGGAGATGAGCTCCTTCGAGATTGCAGTGTTTAAAACGTCCAGCTGCTCCTCCGTCTTCCCTGATGCCGCGTATCGGAACGTGACGACGGCCATGCTTGCCCGGCTTGTAATCTCCCAACCCGGCAGCTTGCGCAGCTCTGCTTGAGCCCGCTCGGCTAGGAGGAAGCCGTGGTCGAGCATGCCGCCAATCCTTTCCACGCCGAGCACGCGCAGGGTGAACCACAGCTTCATGGCGCGAGAGGCCGGTCGCGTAAGCTCCATGGTGTAATTCCAAAAGTTGGGAATATCCTCATCCTCAATGGCCACTCCGTCGCGGAGGTAGTCGCCCTCGTTGGCGAAGCTCTTGACGAGATTGGCTTTGTCCTTAACGATGAAGAGCCCGCAGCTGTAGGTCTGGAACAGCCACTTGTGCGCATCCCAAGATACGCTGTCCGCGTACTTTAACTCCGCGACCGTGCTGGATCGTGAGGTGGAGAGGGCGGCGGAGGCGCCGTATGCGCCGTCTACGTGGAGCCAGATGTTCTCCTTATCGCATACCGCGGAGATACGGGCCAGGGGGTCGACGGCGCCGGTGTTTGTGGTGCCGCAGGTTCCGACTACGAGGAAAGGATTTAGTCCTGCTGCGCGGTCGGCTTGGATGGCTTCTTCCAATGTTACGGGGTCCAGCTTGAAGTCGGCATCTGCAGGGAGACGTCGAATCTGATCCTTTGTGAAGCCGAGGAAGCGGAGAGCCTTGGCCACGGAGTAATGCGTCTGGTCGGACAAGTAGGCCACGGCCAACCGTGTGTCGCCAGGTTTCACGTGACGGTCGCGAGCCACGATGATGGCCATCAGGTTGGCCATGGAGCCGCCAGAGACGCAGACGCCGCCCGCCGTGGCAGGGAAGCCGATGCGCGAAGCCAGCCACTCGACCAGCGTCTTCTCCACGACCACGGGGCCAGAAGCCTGCAACTTGGAAGCGCCCAGGCCGTTGAAGGCGGCGGCGATGCAGTCGCCCAGCCAGGCGACGGGCGACGTCGGCGAGGGGATGAGGCCCATGAAGCGCGGGTGGTTGACGCGCATGCGATGGTCAAAGATGCCAAAGGCCTCCTGCACAACCTCGTCGACAGTGTGCGGAGCGCCTGGGGTTGCGACCTGTTTCAGGGCGGGAACGTCGGAGGGCTGGGCGACTTTGATGATGGGATCGGCCGCGACATCTTGGGTTCTGGAGAGGAGGGTGGCGGCAATGGAGGTGATGGATGCGCAGACTTGGTCAAGCTCGGCCTGGAGGTCGGGCTTGGTGAGGCTCATTTTGAGTTGGGAGAGCGCAGACACGGGGCGATGAGGAATGGATAGCACGGGGAGGAGTACGCCATGGTGGATTGGCTCTTGTATCTTATATACACTATGGAAATTGTATGTTGTTCGAGCGTTGTTTAAGAAGCAGCATCGGGATCCAACATGCGGTTCGTGTCCGTGAGAGTTTGTCGTTGCCGCTTCGAGAGGGGCCAGAACATGTCAGGCGCGCCTTTTGATCCTAGTTCATATACCCAGGCTGCTTTGCCTAAAAGAGCCAGGGCCATGCCGATGATCCTGATCCATCTCAACATCGTTCTCCACCGCGGTTGGGTCCTGTCATGGCTGCCGCTTATGGTCAGGGAACACCCTCACTCGGGCTGCGTTTTCGCGCCCTTCGAGAATCCATTTCTGCATGAAAAGCAGTTCCTTTTAGCCGTTGCCAGCTGCTTCGTAGTCACTGGTGACGACAGATGATGGGGGGCCTTTACTCCTATGAGTCCACTATGTTCCTTTTTTTTAACACCTAGTGGTTGCTTGGTATTTCCAGGTGTTTGGCTCAGGCTTCGAATTCAGAATAAAGTTGTCCAATGGTTCTACATGGTATGGTTGTGTTGCAACCGTATGCTACGTCACTGCGACACTCTAGCCTATGATGATTAGGTCGCAGAATTAGACATTGTCCTCTTGAGACGGTTTGGCTGGGCGAGCGAAGCTAGCCTCCGAATGGCCTATAGAATACTGTTGGAGTGGGAGTGATCGTCTCCCGATACCTCCCTTCTTTTGCGGCTCGCCTAAGTCATTTAACATATTAGGTGATCCAAGATATGTATTCCAATGAGATTGAGCCACATGGCGGGCTCCTTTCCTACCAAAGCACTGAGAAGATAACTGAGGTTTCCACCATGCTTATTCTATAGGTATAGTAGGTACGACTTAAGCTTGGCCGTACTCCATAAACCGTATGTGGAACCAGAGCTTTCTGCACTATTCATAGCACAAAGGCAATAGCTCATAGCGGTCAACGATCCCCAGGAAACGAACGACAATCACCCGCACCTCGATCAGCTTACGATCAACTCAGCCTAGTCACCACTTGAGCGGAGAAAGGAAAAGATTTTCTCGGTCCCCGCTTCTCGCAGAGATATCATCGTCCGGAAGTACTGTTTCCAACATGTTCAACCCATTGTTCTGAATGATCCAAAGACCCAGCATTGTGTCGTTCGTCTCTATTTTGGCCGGTGTCGACATGTTTATAGCGCAACGATCTTTCTACCCACGGCCCTGCAGTTGCAATGCTAGGGACGAGAGGTTATGGGTACTATGGAGGCAACGTTTTCATAGCATAAGTCGTATTATCGTAGCAGGCTATCCTAAAAAGCTTCGAGAACTACGAATGAGACAAATGGAGATAGTAATCAAGCTGGAATTGGCTTCGGGCAAGACGTGAGTACAAAGGTTTCGTCGAGACAGGTTTTTGGGAAGTGTTCTCGGCGACATCTTCTCCATCGCACGTTTACAGGCACCGCCATTGTGGATTTAGATATCAGTTAACATTAATGCATTTGGAAACAACTATTCCGACTGTTTCAACTGCGTCTCCTCGCAGCCGCTTGCAGGAAGCTCCATAAAAAATAACTGGTATTGTAATTTCAGCTTCGTCTTACAGGGAAATCTAGTCCGCCATAGAAATTATATTAGGCCTCCGCAGAGGAAAGATGTTGGTTACCTGGTTGATATTTCAAACGAACGTTGTGATCTGGAACCCGGGCTGACTGAGCCTTCAGATTCTCCAATTTCGCTGCGAAATGTGATACTGTCCGAAGCCGCAAAACAGATACACGACAATGGGAATAAGGAAACCTCACTTCCCCAAAGTCCAGGGGATGAGAAGGCACAAGAGTGCATACGCAGTCTGTTTGTCCAGCCGTGGCCATGTCGACTCTTCTATTCCAAGACTCGACCGAAGATAGTTTGTATAGGGTAGGCACAATTGTGAAGGCCCTTGGCACGGTTAATCCGGACCACCAAGGCGGTTCCAAGGGTCCAGACACCCGAATTGGCTTGGTCACAGTTGTCTGTCCAGTGACGTATGCAGTTAGGGAGGGGCGGAGCCACCAGTGGGCGCCTGCCCTATGGAGCCGTCTGATTGCTGCTGATGCGCTCCTCCACTGTCCAAGACTCGACGGCCTGCCTGAGCAATTGTTACGTTATGCTCACGATTCCTTCAAGCTGGGACCTGCATGGGTGCTTCCAACTCTTTCTTTCCTTAAACCCATCGTGAGGCTACTTGCGCGCGTTCCTCATCATCGGCGACATGGCCCACTTCCTCAGAGGACGACAGGCAGGCATCCAAAATGACCTATCGGCAAGCATCCGCCCAGAACTCTTTACCCCGGACGACCAGGCTCGCTATGGCATCAACTCTCAAATAAGGTACCTTGTTTCACCCCCCCCCAGCCATCGTATCCAACAACCACCACTCGATTGGGAGACGTTAGCAGATACAAGACACTGACCTTCCTCAAGCTGCTTCACCTATGACCCCGTACAGTCTCTCCTAGCCATCGGCACCCGCGAGAGCAAGTTTGGCCCTGGCAAGATTTACATCTTTGGCCAGCGCCGAGTCCAAAAGGCCCTTGAGCCTCCCAGGCCTTGTTCCTTCAAAACTCTACGCTTCACCGCAAATCGACTCATCAGCTTTGACACCAAGAATGAGCTCGGCGTGTGGGACCTCGACACCGGAGCTCGCATTGCCGCCCAGGTCTTCGCCGGCCATGTCACCACCGTCGTGACGGACCCCATGCTGGACTGGGCCTTTGTCGGCCTTCAGAATGGAGAAATCATGGCTTACGACCTGGACCGCGGCTCGCTCGCCCGCGCTTTCCGCCTGCCAAACTTCTGGGCTGAGCGAGACCCGAACGCCCGCGGCGTCAGCCTAGTTTCCATGTCCCTTCATCCTCGGGATATAGGCAAACTGTTGATTGGGTATTCGCACGGCGCCGTCCTCTATTCCTTCAAGCAGAACAAGGCTGTTCAGTTCCTGCAGTACAAGTTACCCCCCGGAGCACCCGGGGGCAATGGAGCCGGTACCGAAATGCCTCGGCACCCTCGCTTGACGCATGCCGTATGGCACCCTACCGGCACATTTGTCGCCACAGTGCACGATGATGGGAGCTTGGTCCTGTGGGATTATCTCAAAGAGGTAGTCATCTTGGCCAGGACTCTCGCCGACTACAACATCGACCAACCCGCGCCTCGCTCCCCGAGTCCCAAGCTCATCGAACCATACTCCGGCATCGCTTGGTGCTGCAAGGAGAATTGCGAAGACACGGGTCTGCTGATTGCTGGCGGCAGCAGCCCCGGCGATTCATCTAGCGGCTTGACTTTTATCGAACTCGGCTTGACTCCCATGTATGCCACTTCCTCGTATCAGGTTTTGGCCGACTACTTTCGCGGCAAAAGGCAAATGTCGCTCCCGCTGCCTCAGGGAGCGCAGGTCTCTGAATTCATTCTCATTCCACGCACATCTCCTCACTTCGCCGGTGCACAGGATCCCGTTGCCATCATGGCTCTTTTGGCTTCTGGTGAATTGATCACCATGAGTTTTCCCTCAGGATACCCCATTAGCCCTACAAACCAGCTTCATCCCTCAACCTTCTTTGTCCACCCTTTCATCACCAAGGTAAATGTATCTCCGCTGGAGCGCTCACGATGGCTCACCATGATCGAGAAACGCAATCAGGGAGAGCCACTCCTCAAAGGTGGCGCGGAAGGCCCGAGGCCGCGCAAACGATTTGAGGAACGCACAATCATCATGGCCGCACACGCTGACAGTACCATAAGGATATGGGACTCCGGGCACGCAGACGAGATCGAGAACGGATCACAACTACAGGTCGACATTGCGCGAACACTAGATCGATATGATGACATCGAAATTACCACCATGAACATGGCCAGCAGCACCGGAGAGCTTGTCGTGGGCACACGAACCGGCGAGGCAATGGTCTTCCGCTGGGGAACCAATCGGTTTTATGGCAAGGATAAGTCTGTTCAGCTAGACCCGAACCCGAAGGGCTTGACAGACGTTAGTTCAAGAGCCGAGCCGGCACTCCGCGAAGGTCTCAATCCTGTCGTTCTTTACGAAATGATGCAAGGACCTATCACAGCCGCCCAGATCTCCAACGTAGGATTTGTCGCACTCGGTTCCGAGCTGGGCTTTTTGACCATTTTGGATCTTCGTGGACCAGCAATCATCTACCAGGCACCCATGACGGACTTTGCGAAACAGGAGAAACGAACTTCCTTTCTCAAATCCCACAGCAAAACAGACGGCTCGCCGCCCAAAGAGTGGCCGGTTGTGATCGAGTTCGGAGTCATGACGCTCGACGAGGACAAGTATTCGAGTATCTGCTGCTTCGTAGGTACGAACCTCGGCAAGGTCATCACTTTCAAGCTGCTGCCGGGCAAAGACGGCACGTATTCAGCACAGTTGGCCGGCGTGGTTGCCTTCGACGACAAGATCATCTCTCTGTCGCCGATTGAAGCGGAAACCGGGAAGCCAGCCATCGCCACGGGTTCTATAGTAGCCGGACTCCGGGAAGGTCGCCAGGTCAACGGTGTACTTGTTGCTGGTAAGTCCTAGCGACCATTCTACCGACCTGCTTACTCGAAAGGATTGAGCCGGTTAACTAATCACTCCAATAGTGACCCAAAAGGAAATCAGGATCTTCCGTCCAGCCAGTTCAAAGGGAGCGTCAAGGGAGTTCGACGACATCTTCTGCGACGCGGCTAGTGTTGCCGAACTTGAGCTGCAGGGTTTTGCTGTGGTTGGCGTCTTTGGTGACCGGACCGCCCGCGCCTTTTCCATCCCAGGGCTGAAAGATCTTGGCAAGGCCGATCTCCCCATGGTGGACATAACACGAAGCACATCGGCGGTCGTCACTCAAACAGGCGATATATTCGCCTGGTCAGGCCCAAGCGAGCTTGCCGTAATCCACGTCTGGGGAACGGGCAAGAGCCTGCAGCAGTCCCCCGACATCCTCATCAACCCGAAACTCGAGTGCCCTCCGCGCCCAACCATATCGAACCTCCAATGGATCTCCGGAACCCAGCACGTCTCGCCTCTGGACCTGGACCTCCTCGTCGGCGGGCCCGATCGTCCACCGAGTAAGCGCATGATGGACGCCTCCGCCGCCGAGCAGCGAGCAGCCCGCAGCGGCGCCGCCGCCGGCCCAGCCAGCCCGAGCCAGGAGGGCTGGGGAGACTACCTCACGCGGCAGCTCAACGAGCGGACAGAGAAGCTCAACATCATGGGCGATACGATGGATGATCTGCAACAGCAGAGCGCCGGCTGGGCCGACGACGTCAACAAATTCGTGGGCAAGCAGAAGCGGAATCTCGTGCTGGGCTCTATCAAGAGCAAGTTCTTTTAGTGTACAGCGCTAATTTTAATCTGATGGGAGTGATATTCTCAGTCACCTGATTGAAGATACAAGCAATAGTGCACCGGGCATGTTGGCCCTTTGACGGTACTCAACATTTGTTGCTGTTTGAGGTCCTTGCTTTCTTCAGCCGGACCCTTATCCGTAGTGATTAAATACGCGCACAGCGACGAGTCCAACCGCGTAATCGCCTTTGAAGCCATCGCAGTTGGACTGCGGCTAACGAATGGAACAAGACGCATCCAGACAGCCCTGATGAGGAGAGACACGCAGCCTTTCAATAGTTACCCTTCAGTCACAATCATTTCATTGCGGTCCTGCATCTACGCCGTGTATGTCACTCCTCGAATGAATGCTACCGTGTTTTGAGCAAATCAATCTGAATTACTAGACTTACTTGTCTGCAAGCAAACCATAATCTCCCGAAACCCCAACTGATCGCGATTGACGCCCGTATCGGCCAATGAAGCCGCCACCAAATCATTGTCTTTGGCTTCTCTCTTTCAGCAACCGTGCCCTCCCAACCGCCCTGTGGTTGCTGAAAAATCTCAAATCTCATCGTCCTCCCCTCACCAGACACGCCTTCCAAGGCGGTGGTCTAGATGACAACGCATCTAGATATACCACATGGTGCCCCTGAAGAAGTTGCGCTGCCGGATCTCATCTTGGCCCGCATTTGGCGTGTTCGAGCCTCCAATTGTGAGCAACTGCGGCGCCTCGGCGGTGCGGTCCGGCTGCCTCATGGTTTTGCCCTTGGCAATCGCGTCGCGAATGACTTCGTGGCCCTTTCCGCCAACGCGGAAGCCCTCGCTGGTCGCGATATTCTCGTGAGGCCGACACCGGTTGCTAGCCAGATGAGCGTAGTATACCGCGGGGTGGAGCGAAACGGGTGTCGTGGACCGGGCATACGAGTAGCACTGATGGTAGATCATTTTCTGCAAGTCATTGACGGGGATTCCCATCTCGTCGAGCAGAACGTGATAATGGACAGGTCGTGCGGTGCCTTGAATCGCAACATGAGAGTTCAGGTAGAAGTCCCACATGAAGGGGTGAGTAACCTCCTTCTCGACCACTGTGCCAGGAAGAGTGTTGCCATTTTTGTCGCCCTTCTGAGGGAAGAAGCGAATGTGATGACGCTTCGTGGCAATGATGACAGTGAACTTGGGAAGCGGCATTTTGGGCGCCCGCTCTCGCAAGTAAGCCTTGATGTGGGCAATTTCTTGCTCAATGACATGAGCAAACTGGCCCTCAGCAACACCGTCTCGCATGTAGATGATGTGCTTGGGGAACATGCTGGGATGACCCGAGCACCACTGCGCAAAGAGCTGTCCGAAAAGGTTGCGAGCGTTCTTCTGGGTGAGGATCTCGACGCGGTAACCGTTGGTCTCGCAAACCGCAGCGTAGCGGGTGGCATCCGGGTCGACAGACATGGTCATCGCCGCGAAAGAAGGCGTGACTCCACCAGGGGCAGCATGTGAGATGTCAACTCCGATGATCATCGTGGGACGATCTCTGGGAAAATATGTCGATGGCGGTCCTCGGCCGGCTTGGGCGGGCTTCCAGGGCGCAGCGGTGCATGAAGTAGCTCCTCCAAGCTTAGCGTTGACCTTCATGCAAACGTTGGAGTGATATTGGCCATTGTTCTGTCTAACAGCTACCGAGTTGACCATCTGAGACAGAACTCCAAAACGACAGTCGGCGGACTTCTTGAGGCGCTCATAGTGAGCACTGTTGCGAGCCTCAACGACCACAAAGATTAGCTGAGGATATCCTGACTTCCTCTTGGTCTCCTCGAACGCCCATTCCATGGCTTTGGCGGCGTTGGTCTGCGATGGACCAGGGACATTCAGGAGCAGCGGGTCGCTGTTGCAGACGCCCCCGTGTCCAAGAAACGTGCTCTTGAAAGTTTGGGCAAACTGCTGGATCTGCGGGAAGCTGACGCAGTTCTCCATGGCAATAAAGCACCAGCTAGTCAGCGGCGCCACGTTCTTCTTCCAGAACTTCTTTCCGCGTAGATCCCATCGGCCGGAGAACTTGGGGTCTGCAGTACCGACGTTGAACTGCACAACAGGTGGCGCGATGATGCGGCATTCGGCTTTGGTAAAGGTCGGCTCAAAAGCCACTCCATACGTCTTGAGATATGGGTCGCTATCAAGCTGCAAGCCCTTGACATTCTCTTCAATGTCCGCGCGTCGCTGGTTGGGGCGTGTCACCGCAATCTTGATCATGTCGGCAGTCTGCTGAGGATTCAGCTTGAAAGTGTACCGTTGAAGAGGCTCGAGGACGCAGAATTCAAGGGGGAAGTAGGCATTCTTGCCGCTTTTGACCACAGGAGCGCGAGACCAACGCATAGCGGCACCGTACTTGCTCTGGAAGTAATCGACGATGGAGGTCTGACGCCCATTGTAGTCGAAGGTGACATTGCGAGCATTTCCACCATCTGGGCCGAACTTGTCGCTAAAGGGAAAGTCATCGATGCTGTAGATCTTGTCCGAAAGGTACTCAGGACGCTTGGGGTGTCTGACTTTAAATTTCAGACCGCGAAGCTTCCGGAGCTGCTTGAAGGCATCCGAGGACTGAACCCGGTTATCCCTTTTTTCGGGACGCAGGATATCGATAGCCTTGACCATGTCGATTTGGGACCAGCGTCTATCTGCAGTCTTGAGAAGGTTCAGGGCGACCTTGTCCAAGGGACGACCTCCGGTCCAGAAGCACGTGTTGGCGACATCGGCGTTGAGAGCTAGGCCAAGTCCGCTCTGGTTCATGTTGTGACTCATGCGCAGGGAAACGTAAGCACCTTTGTGCACCTCGATGAGGTCGTCCAAGTAACGGGGAGCACCGTTTCGGTTGTAAAAGTTCCTCTTGATGGACAAGAGGTTCTCAGACGGACGTTGGCGGATCAGGTGATCGAGGAAGTTTTGTGCTTGCTCAATGTCATTACCGTAGCTCATCTTCCGGTTCAAGTACTCTTGGATGACAGCAATGTTGATCTTGGTGGTGTTACGGAGAGTAATATGGAAGACAGAGCCTTCACGGGGCTTTTTGTCGGCAGGACGATCGTTTTCGTCGAGATCAACTTGACATCGCAGCTCAGCAACTTGGACAGGAGCCCAAGCGAGTGCTTTGGAGTCACTGATCCACATGTCGCCATTGTACTTGGACAGCATAGACTTGAACTTGGGATGCTGCCAGATCTTCCTCATGACCGGGGCAACCTTGTCGGGCTGTGGCGACAGCGCAACCTTGTTTCATGTGTTAGCCGGTATCTTGTCTCGGGGAGGAGAATGAAAGCAGCTACTTACATCGTACTGGTAGATGGTTTTATTGAAGTTGAACTTAGTCATTCGATACTGATTGACAAGAACCGTTTCAGGCTTTCCTTGAGTGTTGAATTTGTTACCGCGCAGAGCAAACATGTTTTGCTGGTCAGGAGAAGTATAGGCATCTGGAGGCAACTCCATTCGCGTGTTGCCACGCTTATCCTTCTCCTGCTTTTCACGGGCAGGGTCGAATCCGAGGGGGGCTGGATAACCAGTGGGCTGAGACCCGGATGCCCCAGAAGAGGCTCGAGGCCGATCCCCCCCTGAGGAGCCAGGACGTGACGGCGACGAGTCACGACTTCCCGGTCGCCGGGAAGGCGAGTCATCTCGGTCTGACATGTTGGACTGAGGTCTGTCAAGATTAGCTGTTGTGGTCTGGAATGTTCGGGTCAAGGGCCTTGGGAGAGGTAGTTGGATATAAGGGGTCCTGCATAGAGCAGGAGCGGGGATGAACTTACTAGAACCGACTACTATTAGGGCAATAGCGGAATGGAGCGATATGCCGAGAGGGTATCGAAAGAGGGGCAATCAAGTGTTCCTGGTAGTGCGTGTCAGGTATCTGATGACCAAGTGCAACGGTGGATGAGAAGTTGTATTCAGTGTAAGGAGGGAACTTCAACCAAGTATGGTGGAGGTTGTATGTAAAAGTGAAGCAAGAGTGAAAGTGAAAGGGAAAAGAAAAAGAAAAAGAGAAAGAGAGGTGAAGGATGTGGACAGGAAGGTAGCGTGGAGCCCGTGAAGGTGAGGGGCGAAGGAGAGGTGAAGAAGCAGGCGCGGTTGTAAGCGTGCTTGCCGTGGGATTTCTCAGGAAGCTTTTGCCAAGAGTTCGCAAACGCCACCGGGGAAGCCGCGGGAAGCAGCAGCGAAATCGACAGCTAGATAAGGAGCTTACCGAAGGCGAGTTGCCGCGATGTTTGCGAGAACCTGAAACGGCGTGCGCGCGCTTGATATCGTGATGATGCTGCGATAGCAGCGAAGGCTTGGAGAAAGGTTGAGGTTCAGGCTTCGCAGAGACGTTTCCGCGGAAGGTTGCGTGGAGGAAGCTGGAGAGAGAGAGAAAAAAAGAAAGAAAGAAGAGAGGGAGGGAAGTGGAAGGAAAGGCAGGGGATTTATAGCTGCGAGTGCGAGCAGCTGTGAATCTGCCAGCTGCCGGCCAGCTGCAGACGCTTCTGTAGAGCACAGTAGGAGCTGCAGTAGCACTGTGGTTTCTGTTCAGAGCAGCACCTGTTTCAAGGCAGAGAAGAGGGATAAGGGGGGAGAAAGTGAATCGGGGGAGGAGGAGAGTGAGGGGATGATGCCGGTGAGCAAACAAGAGATGCCGAGAGGTGGGAGAACAAACTTGGGGGTCGAGATATCGAGAAAACCAAGCCTACTTCTTGACAAGACCATCTGCCAACCCACAGCAGCTAGCTGCCTTGTATATCTTCACTGAAAGACCTCTCAAAGAGATTCGCTAGGTGCTCTGGCAACGTAACCTCATGTCGTGATGAACCGGTGGGTTCGTGCCCATTGACCCAGGATGCAGAACGGCGTGCGCTGGTATTATGCTCTGTTTGCACGTATTAAGTGCCACCCGCGCCCCGATCCGCTCAAGCAATCATCCTTGAGCAAGTAACCCCAAGTGAAAGCAACGCTTTCTAGGTAGTGAATCGAGGTCCTGCTGCGATACCACGCCACGACGACTCCAACGTCAAGCCCACTTCCATCTTGCAACAACTCACTTAATCGAATTCCCCGTCTCCGAGGGTTGTCATCAATCTGACAGTCCGCGAGCCCACGTGATGGATAAAACATGCGTTTCTCAGAGTGAAGGCTTCGGACGAATTGTGCCACCGTCCAGCTTGTTTGCTCGCGTGCCTCGCTTCGGCCATGTCCCGCTCGGTTTGCCCTTGATCTTGGTGCTCAATGCCACGCCAAGGCACGTCCCTCGTAGGTTCCTTCGCGGTGCTACCGGCTCTATCCGTCATTGGCATGGCAACTTCGTTCGACCACGGCCGTCCGCACAGGAACAGTGCCCGGGCTGATGGTGCGTTCAGATGCCGCCTGGTGAAATGATTTGCAATTACGCCTAGAGTAGCTCCTAAAGTATACTTAAATTCCCCGTCCTTGAGAAAGCATCATTTTGCGTCTTCTTCGTAGATATATTATTTGATACAGCCGCGCCAGCCCTCTCAGCTCGAGTATGTGTTGCTCGAGTGCCTGCATGATATCAGGAGCAATAGCAGAAGAGAGTAAAATGCCACCAGCCATGCCTCCAATATGCTTTGTCCTTTCAACGCCTTCCCATAAGTCCAAAAGCAAAAGACTTGACACAACACGTCTCCAATCATCTGCCCCAACGCCCGGTCTTAGTATCGATACCCTCCGTACTGACCCGCAGCAGGTGCTCCATAACCCCCCGCCGCTGGTGGCCATCCTGCTGCCGGGTTGGTCCCGTCTAGTGGCGCATAAGCGCCAATCTGGAACCCTGCTCCGCTCTCGGTTCTCAGGGGAGAGTTCTTATACCCTCCTGCTGCAGAAGCGACTCTCCCGTACGGACTTGCGGGTCGGGGGAACTCACCCGACGCTTGTCTGGAGTGCGTGTTGGAAAACGAGACGTACTGTCCTCCTGTTTTTGCTTTCCAGCTGCTGTAGTCGGGCAGATGTGTGTCTCGCAACAACGACACCACTCCCACTGGGTTCAGACGCTGCAGGTCATAGCTCTGAGCATTAGGCAGAATGTTCAGGAGGAATGTGATATCCCGGTGAAGAGCCGAGGCCTGGTTTCGCCGCTGCTGGTCAAGGCGCCGCCCGGCCGCTCCTTTGAGAGGAGAGACGCCCCTAGCAAGTCTCTTAGGAGGGTTCAGCTCATCATCGTCAATCCCTATTGGTCTTTTCGGAGATGCCGTCGCACGAATATATTGAGGCCTCGGGCTCTGGTGCTGTCGTGACGGCAAGGGGCTGTCTCTTGTTGAGGCGGGCTGCTCAATCAAGGGCACGGCTTGTTTGGGCCGCATCTGAACAGCCTTGGAAATGATAATTGGGGCCGCAATCGGATCAAACTTGTCGGTCGATGACCGCGCAGTAAAGTAGCTCAGCTTGGGATCAGACGGCCACAGCTCGGCCATGCGCTGCTCAAGCTTTGCGATTTGTGAAAGCTCGCCATACTTGGACTCGTATTTGTGGAAGTAGACGTAGAGCGGCTTCGCCTTGTGCAGGGTCTCTGGCTTAGACACCAAGCGGTTCACGCATTTCTCAAAAACAACACGCGCATCTAAAGTCACGTCAGCAATGTTGTGGAAACAGGCTCAGTAATTTTGAGGGCAACTCACTTGTCACATCGTGGGTGGCGTGCAAAAACTTCAAGTGTTCTACCATGAAGCTCTCATCGAGGGGAAACAGTTTTGCTCCACGATCGAAAATCTTGCCTCCGACGGGGTCCTTGTAGACCTGCCACTCCAGCAAGGCCACGGCAATGTACACATCGCTTGTCAGACGTCCCTTTTGCCGAGCGTCCGAAAAAATCTTGCGCATCCCTCCCTCTGAAGGGTCTCCTTTCCCCTGAATACGACGCATGGCCCTGGCCAAGGCTATCCAGACGTGTGATATGGTCCTTGACAGCAGCTGCGTTTCGGCGGCATAGCCTCTCTGGATAGCAAGAGCGCGCTCCTCCATTGGCGACTTCTTGGGTTCCTGATTCTGGTCGTCGTCATCAGTTCGCTCGATGGAGGCTTGAATCGGCGGTTCCAGTGCAGCGGCCTGTTTGATTGTCGTGATCTCGAGCTTTTCACGCTCTTTGACCTTATCGCCCAGCGCATAGAGAGTATCAAGAACATTGTCGAAGGGTTTCCGTACTGCCTCAGCGTATGCCGACTGGTTGCCTTCCATAACCGGGTAGTTTGCCTCGATATGATCTGCATGCTTGAACGCAAGCAGCACGCTCTCCGGATTCGCGCTGATACCTCGAAGCAGAAAGTCCGTGCCCATCTCTTTGCTATTCTCCCGGGTCGGATCACTGAAGCACCATTCGGCTGCATCCACCCAGATCTCAGGCCAGAAGCGGAGGGCCATTAATGCCTGAGTATAGCAGTAAATGACCCTTTGCTCGTAAGATTTGGGCTCGTGCTCCAGGAAGGCCAAGGGATCGTCTTTTTCCCAGGCAATCCATCTCTTCCAAAGTTCAACCTGTTCCTTGAATTCTTGATCGCCGTCAAAACCAGGGGCAGGAGGTAGCCGAGGAAGGTTCACACGCTTGAGGTTTCGGCAAATGTTGTCCAATGCAATGTTTGCGCTTTTGGCGGACATGTAGCCCGGAGATCGATCTGCCACAAACTTTCGGGCCTACCGCAAGTTAGACTGAGCGTCTTGCGCACGCAAGGGGTTTTGGTACCTACCGTCGCCTTGTTCAGGCTCATCTCGAAGGCGTCATACTCCTTCCACATGGTGTTGGTGGCAGCCATGGGCACGCAGATGGCACGGTGATAAGCTTTCCGCAGCTGGTCCATCTTCTGCTGGTCCTGCCACGAAGTACCTCCAATGTCGCCAGGCCCGCTTTTGATGAACTGGACATAATCTTGCCAGATGCCTCCCGAGTCTCGATCCAGGCCTATGTTGTCAATGACGAATTCGTACGATTGGGTAACGGTCCTTCTAGCTTGACCTGACGGATCGTTCATCAAGTCGTTGCGGCGGCGGATGTAGTTGAGATAGACGGTCCAGAGTTTGACATTGCGAACGTTCATCAGACACCTTCCAAAGAGCTTTTCAGCTTCAACGAAATTGTCTATTCCCAGCTCCATTTCGATCCATTCGACCCAAATGTCCGCCTAGGAGAGGGTCAGTCAGTCGGAAGGTTCGGGAATTCCCCAGAGAAGTAGACCTACTGCTTGTGGGAAGACCTCCACAAAGCGATTATATACGCTTCGCACCTCGTCTAGTTTGTTGCGGCGGCGGTGATCTGCAATGAGGTTTAGCCATGCATCCATGTCCCCACGTGGATCCTCCTTGATGCGGGCTTCGAGTAAAGCCACCGGATCGAGGCCAGCCATGACAGGAGGGACTATCGGAGCAGAGTCAGTGGGCGTGGCAGAGACGGCGGCACTTCTGGGGGTCGCTGATGGAACTTCTGGCTTTTGGGACGGAGCAGGGCCAGGGTTTGGGGCGCTGTCATCTTCGTCGTCAGAAGCTTCGACTAGGAAACCGCCAGAGGTCTTTGGCTTGGAGATAGAAGGCGGCAAAGGCGTTGAGTATTCTTCCTTTTCAGAGACTTGAGGGATTGTTTCAACAGCAACGGACTCAGGGTCATATTCTCCGCCATCCTCGGTACCATTTTCCCCTATTTCACCTGATGCATGGGAATCTTGTGCAAAGTTATCAACTTGTTCGTCGCTATGCTGAGTATGAGCACCCTCTGTGGACCCATATCCCTCCTCACCCCAAGACGCGCCCTCGGAAGCCATTGTATCGAGCCTTATCCGGGCCGTGACCGTGGATGAAGATTCGCGGATCCGACAGCCTCAAGGCAACAGGCCCCGTACTTCGCAGGACAGTAGCGAAAAAGGGCGTCGAGAAAAGCTTTCGAGGTTGCTTAAGTCAATGAGCTGTTCGAAGCAGCAATTAGTACTCAGTCCCTTTGGCTGCGGGGAGAAGCGAAAGCCTTACCAGGTCTAGAGCGCGAAACAAGTGTTGTCTCGACGTACCCAGGGTAGCAACGGCGCCTCGCTCTTGGCCAGATCAATCTCGAATCCCGAATCGCGTACGAAAGAGCACAGCAAGAACGATTTTGTGGTGATTCTCTGCGGCGTGGCAAGGAAAAGGTGGCGCATACGATGGGATAGAGTCAAAGAAAGCGGCCTTGCGATGGATGGAGTCGCAAATTCCTGTAAAGCTTTGGAAAGCTTGAAAGGCCGGGGTGTGGGCAGAATCTAAAATAGGCAAAGACGGTTTTGGGCGGTGAATGACACACCTCTGTCCAGGACTCCGCGTTGAGCACCCACAAAGGCTGATTGGATAGGACTTAGCTAAGATGTACTCACCATGCTCTTCTGCGCAGAGAGTGCGGCCCAGCTCCCTATGATAGATACTTAAGCTGCAGGTCCCGTCCAGCCCTCCACTCTCCTTCCTTATCCGTCTTAGCGCACCGTCTCCAAACACCCTGGAAACACTCAACGCGGTCGGTCGGTCCTTCCTGGCCAAAAACGCGTCCCGCCACCACAAACGCCGTTATTTGCTTGGACCAAGCGCACTTGTTCCCATCTCCATAGAAACAGCGCGCGACCTGGGCTCTACAAATTGCTTTTCGGGAAATTGCATCTCCTCTTCGTTCAAAGCTCAACACCAACATCGTACGCTGATACTCTTCGTTGGCAAGCCGGACCGCCCGTTGCTACATCTTCATCGTGAAGCTTCTCGTAACCCCGCGCGCCGTCGCTGGTCCATCAAGCTCTCAGTTCCTCTCGTTCGCGACCATTCGCCCTTTCAACATCGCTCTATCCACGCCGCCTTCTCAAATCAGCCACCATGTCCGTGGTTTCGCTTCTCGGGGTTCAGGTCATGAACAACCCTGCCATGTTCACAGATAACTACGAATTCGAAATCACCTTTGAGTGTCTCGAAGAGCTCCAGAATGGTAGGACATGCCTGTTGCCTACGGCATGCTGTGCTTTAGTCTGACGTGCTGCAGACCTGGAATGGAAGCTTACTTATGTCGGATCCGCCACGTCGTAAGTCTTCCTTCTTGGGCTCGCCGCACACCGCCTGTCCTAATACCCATTCAACAGCGACCAGCACGACCAAGAGCTAGACACGCTCCTTGTCGGCCCGATCCCAGTCGGTGTCAACAAGTTCGTTTTCGAGGCCCGCGCACCAAACATCTCGCGCATCCCGGACGCTGACATCCTTGGTGTTACTGTCATTCTTCTGACATGCGCCTACGATGGTCGAGAGTTCGTGCGAGTGGGATACTATGTCAACAACGAATACGATTCCGAGGAGCTCAACGCTGAGCCCCCGGCCAAACCCATCATTGAGCGCGTCAAGCGCAACGTCTTGGCCGAGAAGCCCCGAGTGACTCGATTCGCGATCAAGTGGTAAGAATGCAGGCAATGATCTCCTCCGTGTCTACATTCCAGCTAATCATTCGTAGGGACTCGGAAGCATCTGCTCCTCCCGAGTTTCCCCCGGAGCAGCCAGAGGCCGATCTAGTAGCCGATGGCGAGGAGTATGGGGCTGAAGAGGCCGAGGAAGAGGCCGCTGAGGAGGCTGCAGCCGAGTCCGCTGACAAGATCAAGGGCGGAGAGGGTGAGGACGCTGAAATGGCCGGTGTAGAAGCCGAAAATGCCGAGCGTGCTCGTCCGGAAGAAGACGAGATGTCAGAGGATGGCAGCGTTGACATTGAAGGCGAAAGCGAGGATGACCTCGAGGAAGAGGAGGAAGGCGAGGGTGAGGCCGAGGAGGGCGACGACGACGCAATGGAGGTGGACAACCACGAGAAGGACGCGGCCGCGACGCCTTCGACTAAGCCTGTCAGCGCCGCGGCTTAACCGTGTCTTACTGGAGGACTATACTTCTTCTTTTTGTGGATTTCAAAGCGTCGTGGCCAGGGCCAGCATATCTTGTATATGCTTGCTTGTCGTAAAACAACGTTCTACCAGGATCGACAGCTCGTACCTGGGCCATACATAGGATTATGAGGATACGAAGGGATGATATCTGGGGGGGAGGGCGGCACGGGTGTCTTGTCGAGTTTGCTTCCGGGAATAGAAAGCATCGGAAATTTAATGCAGTTTCGCTCCATTGATCACGTACCTGCTTCCTTCTTTGAGCGTCAGTGGGTGCTACCTACCTGACCTACTTAATGTTCAGGTTGGGCTAGTAGTACCTTCAACTTACATTAGCTGATGCCATACTTCCCCATGTATTGCAGTGTCACGTAGGACGGAAAGACATTTAGAGTGCTCCATCAAGTATATCATAGACATTGTGCATTTTGTTTACGCTGCCATAAGATTGAACGTATTATCGAGGATTGCATTGATGCACGTTGAAACCAATTTGCAGTCGAGTGTATATTCACAATTGATTGAGCTGTTAAGTGTTCATGTGCTCGACCACCTGTCCCCTCCTTCCCATGACGGGACCGAGGAGGCCAGATAACCGCCTGCCTCTTCACAATGTAATGCATAGCATCCGAGTATCTTTCCCAGGATCACTTCATCAGTGCTTGTTGAACCCAGAGAGTACCTCTTCCAAGATTACTTCATACCTGCCAGAGCCAGAGAGTATCTGAAGAAGTAGCCAGGGACCCTTTGACGAATGCAAAGATGAAGACAAGAGAGCGTAGTAAAATGAAAGGAAGAAGAGGAATGAAACGAAACGAGACAGACGTCGGGATGGTGGGGTATTTATCCTCATTCTACGGACGTCTCCTATTTCTTCCTGCGTCTTCATCATCATTACCAAGGCCATCGTAGCCATTACTCTCTTTATCTTGTCCTCATCGTCCTCGTTCTCGTCCTCGTTCTTATCATCGACCTCCTCGTCTTCCTCTTTCCACATGGCTCACTTCATTCCGGTTCTTCTTCATTTACTCATCTGCCTCACTTCATCATCGTTCTTCTCCTGACTGTGCCGATTGTCCTGAGGACCTTGTCTATTGGCAGGAACAATGTCTTTTCCCGATCATGACCTTCAGGTTGTTGTTGCAGTGCGGTTTGTGCTTTTCCGTACCTCTCATTGCTAACAAAGAACGAGCTCGAAAAGCAGTCCAGGGTCAGGACAGAGTCATGCCACACTTGCGAAAGCCTCAGTTTCCATGTCGCCAACAGCTTCTTCCCTGGCGACATCCGAAATGCGCTGGAGAGCATTCTGGCATGGGCTTATCATTGGCTTCTGACTCTTTTCAGGGTGGGTGGCCGTCCAGTGACGAGAAATGGCCCCTTCTGACGCTCTGATGAAATGTCCCTGTGGTAACGCAGAGTAGTCTACCCACTTGAGGAACAAGAAATCCTCTGCTTCAATCCAGCAAGGCAGAGGCTTTTTATCTTCATCTTGGATATGGTCTGTTGGGGTCAATGTAAAGGCTTGAAGATTCGCTTGGAGAACTTTGATAGCTTGAGCCCTCACATGCTTGAGAACCTTGGTAGGTTTGTGGGCTTGTTACTTGAGGCTTTCGATAACGATACGGCCGGTGACTCGGGCAAACAGCCTTTGGCTGCGTCTGCTCATCAACCTGCACATGACAGCCACCATCACCATGATGGCCCTCACCATCGGGCGGCACGGCACGATACGCTTCCAAAAAGCCAATCGCCTCGACGGGATTACAACAGTCCAGTATCAATAGAAATGTGTCAAACACACCCTTCGTCCGTCCGGCGTCTCCCCCACAAGGCAGATCCCATGTCGCCAGGCGGAGCCTCCTCCCGCACTCCGAAACCGCTAGGTTGCGTTGGCAAACCCGGATCCTCAGCTTGGGGCGTCGAGCCCAGCCCCGCCAGCCCTGAGCCGGCGTAAGCCGCAGCGAGCCAGCCTCGCACCACCACTCCGTCGTCATCCTTTGCCCGACTGCAATGGGCTTTTCTCCCACGAGCATCGGCGCACACCCACACTCCATCTCCTCCTTTCTGGAGGATCGCTGCCTGTCGAATCGAACGCGTTTGGCTGCCCTTCGCCATGGCCCACGTGCTGGGTGCTTCGGCTGTCCTGGCCTGGTGGAGGATGACGCAGTTAATCTACATGAGCTACGGCCTGTTTTTTTCCCATCTTCATGGCCGCCTTGCCCCGTGGAGGTCACCGAGCCTTGCTCTGTCCTGGATGCGTCGGCGTTGGCCGGGCTTCAGCTGCGATTTGCGGAGGCTTCGAGGATAGGAGAGAGCTATATACCAAACCCCTTCGACAACAATAAAGAGGCTGTTGCATCCTTGACCTGAAGATTCTGTCGTCAACGAGTGTTTATACATGCATTCTGCGTGCAAATGTCAAGACAAAACACCATGAGTTCCCAACCAGCCAATGTAGACGACCTCCTCCGTCTCGTGGAGCAGCATCACGAGCAACTCCTCCGCAGCCTCCGCGGCCTCCACGAAAACACCACGCCTCGTCGCAGAGAGCAGTCAGACAGCCGCGTCGTTGTCTCGGAGGCGTCCCCCTCTCCTCCGCTCCGAGCAGCCAACGCCGAAGCCAGCCAGCCTCGACGGCGGAGGTCTACCCTCGAGGTCCAGGAACGGCCTTACTACTGCCCATCGCCACGCCACCACGGCACTGATTTCGTTCCCGATGAGGACCTGTCCTTCATCCCTCTGCTCGACAGCGCGAGCGTCAGTCGCTCCGCCGACGATGTGGCCCCCCGCTGCCACGGCAAGCTGACGCCCATGAGCTTCTCCGATGACATGCTCCTTGGGCTTCTACGCAACGGGAGCTTCTCGGAAGACATGGCCAAAGTGCTGGAGGGCGTGCTGCGGCAGCGAGACGATTTGGATCTGGCGGTCCCGTTCCGTGATTATGCGGCCGCAGAGCGGGACGGATACATCAAGACCACCTTTGAGGTGTACGATGTGTCCGATGAAGCCACCGCAGTGAAGCGAAACCTGGATGTTGATCTACCCGGGCCCGTCAAGTACACCGGCGACGGGCCAAACGACAGTCCAGACGACATCGTAGACGCCGCCGCTGTCTGGGAGACGATCAAGGACGTCAACACAGACGGCCACTCCGTCGGAAGAATCACGTACGTCCTGAACCACGCGTTGAGGACGACTGGACTAACACCCGTACAGCATCATTCAGGAGCCAACACCGCTGATCCTCGCCGCCCTGCACCTCACCATGGCCTCCCACTTCGACATGCCCGAGCTGCTCGACCACCTGCTATCTGACAAGCCCAACCGCGGCCGAACCCACGCCTACATGCACCGCGCCTTCGAGGCCTCCCCTTCCTCTCCCTCGCCATCCATGCCATCGCAGACCACCATCCCCCCCGATACCTCGCCCCCTGCGGCGAATTCCTTCTCCTACCTCCGCCAGCGCTCCTTTTTCTTTGTCTTCAAGTACTACACCGTCGTCGGCGAGGGCCTCGAGCCCGCCCCCTGGCAGCGCTACGACAAGCGGCCCGCCGAGAAGGCGCACGTCGACCACGTCGACATTGCCGAGTGCGGCTCCGTGCTGGCCCTGTCCCTCGGGGGCGAGCCCACCAAGCCGCTGTGGATGCGCCCGCGCCGCGGCCGCGCGAAGCAGGGCTTTGTATTCGATGCCTTTGCGCCGTGGCACGTGCTCAGCATCCAGAGCTTTCCGGACAACGAGCACACCGTCCGGGCCGAGGAGTTCGAGCGCAAGAGCTTCTACAACGGGCCGTATGCGTTCCTCGAGCTCCTCGTCGCAGAGTACCGCGACGCCGGGAAGCGGAACCAGATTCTCCACGAGCGCATCACCAAGCTCATCACCCCGCCGGTAAATGAAAACCATATTCCCCAAGCGGTCTTCTTCTTGTTCGCGCTGACTCCAGAGCCTAGGCCGAGTTCATGTTCGACCGGTGGGTGCGCGACAAGCTGCTCTTCGAGGACAAGCACTTCACCTACATCCGGCGCTACTTCTGGGCCTACAACACCCTCGCCGTCATCAACACGGGCATCAAGGCCATGGTGGCTGCCTACGTCGACACCTTCACCGACGACTTCTGGGCCGGCACGCACACCCTGCTGTGGCCGCACCCGGCGCCCGAGAGCGCCGAGGGCGTCGCGTACCGCGCCAAGATGGCCCTCTTGCGTCGCGAGCTGGACAAGGTGGTCAGCGAGCTGGGCGAGGTGCTCAAGCGGAATGAGCGCACGCGGAAGGAAATTGAGAATTTGCGCGATCAGCTGTTTAGCGGTAGCTCCATCAAGGAGAGTCGCCGAGCCATCGATCAGGGGGATAATATTCGCATCCTGACCATGATTAGCATGATCTTCCTGCCACTGACGTTTGTCACTGTGAGTACCCCTTTCACATTGCCTTCCCATCAATGAGTGCAGTGAACTCACAGTTCTGTTCCTAGTCTGTCTTTGGCATCACTGAGTTCACCATATCAGCATCCGACTGGCGCTTCGCCCTGACCATGGTGCTGGTCTGCGTGCCCTTTATGATTGTGGTGTTTCTCTTCCAGACCCGAACGTTCCACGTTGTCATACGCAGGATTTCAGAGGCTGGTAAGACCGTCATGGCTTACCTGTTTGGGCCGGAGGGTCCGGACAGGAGTAACACAGGTCGACGGAGGCAGGTCCGGGCAAGTAGATGGATGGTCTGGCCGTGGAGAGGCAAGGGAGGGTGCAGTGAGGATGATGATCTCACGAGGGTGTAGACGAGGGACCTCCCACCACATGTAGTATAATAGAATGATCATATACAAGACCCTCTCAGCCACGGGACAGATCAGTGCGGCCTTCCTCTCGCTACCGCAGGCAACTCTACTTACCTTGGACACTGACCAAGACGTGAGGACAATCACAACAGCTTACATCATGCTTGCACATCAACAGGTTTTAGGGAGGGCATGTATCATCCAGAAAGACCAGAGATGAAGACAGGAAACCACGTAATCATTAGACCGTCAGTACTCATCCAATAACAAGCATAAACGCAATGGCCAAACACAGGGCCGTCCCGACCCCTATTATTAGTATACACGTCGAGGCCGCAGCCTCAATAGAAAATCCTGCCCACAACGGTCCAGCCGAATGATGTGAAGCCCCAATAAATCTCCCGCCCCGTTCCCTTCCAGAGCTTAAGATTACCAAGTAAGTGTGTAAGGTATAAGGATGTGTGCGTAGGGAAAATCAAGCGCGCGAAAGGAACTAGACGGCTCGCAAAAATAGCAAAGATTTCTGCAAAGCACCCGCACCCGCTACATTGTACGAAATGCGAACGCGTCAAACATGGCTTCCGTGGTATAACTCTGCACCCAAACGCCGGGAGAAAGTGATGGTACATGATCAAGTATGCGCCCAAAGACGGGTGAACACAGAGCGGAACACATAGCCGAGCATCTACCATCCCTTCTTCCTGGCGAATCGCTTGTTCAGCAGCGCCAGAACCTTTGGCACGTTGAACTGGACATATTCAAGATCAAGCTCGTCTTGGTTGTCCTTTTGCATCTCCAGTAGATCGTCGAGCTTGAGGTCAAGCTCCAGCAATCCTCGATTGCGTCCTACTATGAAGTCAGCCACTGGTCACCGCCTGGGATTGGGAAGGCTAGGGATAACTAACCCTTATAGTGAAGAGATATGACAAACGTTCCAGGAAGAGGGCTCGTGAAGTTGAAGTAGATACTAGCTCTTCGGTTATCAGGAACGTTGCTCTTCTGGATAACACCCTCCTTCTCGAGTTGTTGATGTGTGAACTTGTAGGGTCCAAGCACTTGCTGCTTCTGCTGCTTTCTTCGTGTACCTTCGCTCTGAGAGCGCACGTTGTGCAAGTAGCTCTTGTACGTGTCGAGTTGGCCCACCAAGTATGTGTTGTGATCACGAATGGTCTTGTAGACCTCATCCAGTTTCTGCGTCTCGATTACGACGCCGTCTTTGAGCGAGCCCAGATGATGCAACTCCTGCTCAATTTCATCCCTCAAAAGGCCAAATTGATCGCTCTTATCAATTACCCCCATTTCCTGCAGTTGAGAAAGAAGCTCCATGGCTCGAATTCCCTTGCGAACCATGACGGCATCGTTTCGGCTCGTTGCAGCAGCGTCTGCTATGCGTTCAAGTCGTAGCGGTCGTCTCGCCACAGGACTGTTTTGAGGTATGGATCGCATGACCTGCACAAAGATCGACTTGGCCTCCATAAAGAACACTTCTTCCTGTGTGATATCCAGCGCCGCCGTTAAGCCATCAATAGTCGTCTCCCATCTGCTGAACAAGGGCAGGTTGATGACCTTGTTCTCCTTCCGTGGCACCTGCGGCGGGGCTGACCCAAGCTCGGACATGAGTATGGCCAGGTGTGAGTTGTCGTCTCGGCAGAGCTCCCCGTGGTGCTTTTCAATGAGACCATGCATGGCGTAGATCTCGTTCAGTGTGATGTCAAGTTCGAGATCCTTCTTTGACAGAGCGACATAGTTGTCCATCTCGAGGCTCTCGTAGAAGTCCTGAACTTCGCATAGGTCAAGCATGAACTTGTTGATCCTATCTTTGTTGTCTTCGATGAAGGGCTGAAGCTTGGCCATGTATGGTTCCTTGGCATAGGAAGGCTTGTTGGCCAAGTTTTGCAGCATCTTGGCAATGTAGGTCAGTGTCCTGCGGGGACGCTCTGCAGGTGTGCCATCAATGAGCATGTACGACTTGGGTGTGACGATGGCCGGGTTGATGAATCGAAGGAAGAAGAAGCCACCAATCAATGTGCAGATGACCTGGTCGTTTGCGTCGGGATACTTGCGCTTGGTCAACCCTCGGATCTGTTTGCAAATCCACCGAATTCCGTAAGGAGCCTCCTCCAAACCGTCCAGGATGGTTGTTAAAAAGCCATCCGCAATCTCAGTAAGCATCTTCAATCGCGGCTCGATGATGGCTTGGACCTTGGGGTTCTCGGCTGCCTGCTCAGCAGTGATGCCCTTTGGTAGGGATGGGGGGAGATGGCCGGTGTCCTCCTCGATCTGCTCAATCATGCGCTCGTAGACCTTGAGGGGATTAATCTCCAGATCCAAGTCTTGCAACACAATCAAGTTGTTGATGCGATCGGCCAGCACCAATCGCAGGAAGCTCTGACCCGGGCCGCGGCGAGTGTACGTTGTCATCATTCGTGAAACGGGGGTGTTCGCTCGAAGCAGTGACGAGTAATCGGGGGTGTGGTCGAACTGATAAGTAAGAACGGACTAAAGGAGGTCAGTTTGCATTGTCCATTTTGCGTGCAAAAACCATGACACCATGGGCGTACCTGAAACATAGTCAACAACAAGTGCTCTTCTCGACTCTCGTATTGGTTTCCGTAGATGGTGAACATGACAGTCTGAAGCAGGGAGTCGATCTCGGACATGGAAACCAGCCGGCAAAGGTGTGCGATGTGACGAGGCTCGGACTGTAGAAGGAACATGAGGTTTCCATATTTCTGTGTCTTATCGTCATTAGGAAAGAAGCCTTCCTGCATGTCGGTGGCATCCTCGAGGTGGCTGGCGACTTCGTTTTGCTGTTTTCCAGTCAGCGCTGGGCTGGGCGGCCACAAAGGCGACATGACTTACTTCCTCAAGCGCCATACGGTTCTGAATCAAAAGAGCAATTCGTGAATCAAGATATCGTACGTCCTTTTCGAGGACAAAGTTCTTCTTGGACTGGGAAGAGATCTTGGTCTTGAGGTCTCTAAGGATCTTCTGGGCTATAAGGTGAGATTGAATCAGCATCATTCGTGCCAGGCTCTTGGCCGGCGAAAATATCGAGCGGCATGATCAGGTGCAGGGCGCTTTGAAATACCTTTAGCGAGGTCGTCTTCAATCTGCAAGTCTCCCTCGTTGGCGGACATGGACATGTACAGTGCTGACATGGAGTAGCGCTTAGACTGGCGCGCCGAGCGCGAGCCGTCGTAGGACGACATGGTGTTCTGTCGCGTCAAGGTAGGCTGAACGACGGAGGATGAAGACGCGGTAGATGCTCGGGAAGCCGTTGGCTGGACCATGACAGACATGATGCCGCCACTGTTGATAAGGGCCGGAGATGCCTCTGGCGGGGGCAGAGAGGAGGTTCAGACTCTCAGGACCCCCAAAAGCGACACGACGGGGATACTCTAAGGGTGGTTGGGATATCGTCGCTACTTTCGCGCACAGAGCAGCTGCAGATTCGAGCGATGTTCGATGCTGGTTGTCCAGGGAGAAGTATTGCTGATTACGTAGGAAGGGCGGATTAACGGTTGACTGGACGATTGGACTGAAGCACCTGTTGCAAAGGATGAAAAGTTGCGTCGAGTCGTTGCGGGCGGGCAGCTGGGAAGGGTGAAGGAGTTAAGGTACAAAGCGGGGGGCCGGGCAATCAGGTTAGGTAGTTTTGGCAAGTACCTGCCTGCCAGGGGTGTCGCAGCAATGTCAATTAATCCCAGCGTCTCCCAAATATACCTTTTAGGAGGGCTGGGCTTCCAAATACGGCCACAGCACTCGACAAGGTACGGTTTGTTGCAATGATTAGCAACCCATAGGGGCGATGGAGGTCCGGACGCGTAAGGTGAGGTAAGGTAAGGTTTGGATCGGGCGGTGCAGACGTTTCAGAAACCGGCAGAAAAAGAATCACGAGGGACGAACCGGACAAGTTACGTGGAGGGAGGGCAGTGATTAATGGCAAGGCCCGGTGCGAAGCAAGTACAGTGTGTGTGTGTGTGTATGTATGTGTGTGTGTGTGTGTCGTGACCGGGAGTGCGAGGGCCATGTAGCGAAGCCGAGGAGGGCTCGCGCGAGCGACGTTCCTTCGCGGCAGGGCGTTTTGCGTCGCTGGGCCCGGCGTGGCGTTGCTCAGCTGTGGCAAGTCAGGTGTTTCAGATTCATCAAAGGCCGGGAAGAGCGCGTAGGCGGGCGGTAGCGCATGGCGTGGGGTGGACGTTTGTTCGTTCGCTCGCTCGTTCCTTCGTTCGACAGTGCGCCCGTGTCCCCAACTAATTGCCTGACGCGCAGGGGTGGATTCGATTGATTGAACGACTGTGTGAATGGGGGTGCAGAGAATGGATTGAAATGAAGTGCGTTGGGCCAGGGGAGAACGGAGGGGGGGCGGGGCCAGAGAGATAGATGTCCCTTCCCATGCATCTTTGCTGCAAAATGGACGTTGGTAAGGGAGGGGGGGCTCTCAGGCCCGCCTATTAATCTACACTGACTCTTATGTCCAGGATCTGGTATCTTTCTTCGACCTCTTGGCCACTCACACTAACTGCATCTTCCCACTCCTCATGTCTCTCCCTCCTTGGCACTCTTGGAATTTGCTGCCGTGTGCGTCGTCCCTGATAGCCTGTGTGGCCGGAGCGTCCGGAATGGAACCAAAAAAAAAAAAAAAAGGTAACATGCCGCAAAGCAATACAGGGAGCATGATATCATCAGAAGCAGCAGCAGCAGCAGCAGCAAAGGCAACCAGAGAGCAGTAGGCAAACGCTTGGCAAGGCGAGGTGATCCGGCGGTCCTGGTGTTGGCTACATGCGCTATCTGAGGGTAGTCGGACGAGCGCGCCGATAGTTCGTCCTCGTCACATCGCTGACCTGTCATTTTGTTAATACTCCGAGCGCAGGCAATGGCGTATGCCCCAAGGAATATAGGAAGATAAGAAAGGAGGTAAGCAAGCCCCTGGCGGGAGCATCGTGTCGTACCAACATGCAAGTCACGGTGTCGGCCACCAAATGGCAAACTTCACTGTCCGCATACCAAGCACAGTAACTCTGCTCTGCTGGTGCCGTTGGCATGCAATTGCAGGATGATGGGAGTGACGGTAAATGGGGTCAGTCTAGGCTCGGCAAACCCCTGGCTCCAATGACGACGCCTAGCCACGGCTGGGCTTCTCCCTTGCCCAGGATGGAAAAGAATTCAAGTGAGATGGGCGCGTGAGCGAACACTGGGGAGGTCTGTGGGTTCCGGATCCCCGCCAGAGCCCCCACCAGTGCCACCACCCACCGAAGGGACGTCAGGGGCAGAGCGGCCTACAGCGGTTAGACTCCATCGCATGCAATGTCCGTGGCGGTTTAGCTCAGGAACCAAATGGCACGCACCTCGAACATGATGATTTGATGTTGATTTATACCGTTGGCTCCAATCCTTCTGCCCAAACGATATCTCATCGAGGCAGGAGACATGGGCGTCCCTCATCTTCCCCCATGTCCTAATCTGCGTGCCGAGGTGTCAAGACTTTGCTCCGTCAATGGGACAATATGGCATGATTCCGTTAGTCCAGGCGTATCACGATCCTCACCGTCTGCGCGAGTGTGGCTGCCGCCAACCCACCGACGCACTGCTGCTGATGAACATCGCAATCTGCTCTCTCCTGCGATTCGGCTCGGTTCGGTTCATGGACGTCAGGAATCCGACCTGCAGTTTCTAATCTTAGCCCGCAGAACGAAATCCGTTCCAGAGTCTGTGTCCTAGCGCCAAGCCAAGATTGTCACCCTCTGGGCGACGAGCCTGTGCGCGCCATACCTGGGCTGTGCGTGCCTGACCTTCACCTCCACACTCGGCCTGGACAGTCTGGCGGTGAAGACAGCGTCATACCAGATGGCGCTTGACGGCGAGCCAGACCCATGGCGAAGAGGTACTCCGAATGACCCCTCTCAACTCCCCCCTGCCCTGCCCTGCCCTTCCCGTTGCGGGCGCCCGCTTGGAGTATTGTACGTCAGGCCCCTGTCGTCTGGATCTCGCCTTCACCAAACATCGTCTGCCCTCGGTACCGGCTTGGTGGAGTCGGTTAACAAGGGCGCCCGCCATCGTTGGCACCACGCTGCCCACTGGGCGAAACGCCTGTCACGGATCGATGCGAAACTTCCGGTGGACGGCTGCGGGTGCAATTTTATGCCGTGATTGTCGCGTATCAGTGGCACCAGGACCTCTTCCAGACGTGTTCCGCCCCAACGTGTTTATGCCTACGAGTTGGCCGATGTATACGTCCACCCGCCAGACCAGTCACAGTTGTGTTCCCCCTTCTCTCCCCATCCCGTGACCATCCCCCGAATGCGGAAGAGCGGCACACCTTTACGGTAATCCCAATCCTCCCCCTTGGCCAAATGGGGAACGATGGGAGCTCTTGCTCCTGTCATTAAAGTGGCTGTTAAGAATCAGGGATCTTCCCACTTCTTGCGGTGGCGGCGGTAAATCAGTTGCGGTATGTCGTCGTTTGCCGGGTAGCAATTCGAGACGGCAGAGATGTTTTTGTTGTAGCTACCTACCTGCCTACTTAGCGATGAACCACATCACTTTACTTCACTGAAACGTAGCTGGATCGCGTTATGCAAGTACATCACCGACGTTGCCTTGCTACGAACACGTGGCCCAGGCATCCCATGTGAAACTCAGACGACGCACTCTCCCTCGTATCATTTATTGGAAAATCCACCGCAAGGATCGATGACTTCTTGCGCCAGTCGCATCACCGTGGCCTTCACGATGACCGCTGCATTTATCCACTGTGGTTTCAAATATGAACCTCATACGGTGGGTGGGCAGAGCTCGTTCCCATGCACCTACGCACTCAACTTATTGTTCAAGAGCTGCTGGATTTGCTGGAGCATCTCCACACTCATCGTGACCTGCACACTCTCTTTGCCTTCCACGCCATTCGATGTGGCAACGTCCGGGTTGGGATAATAAAAGCTGGCAATCGCAATGATGGCGTAGATTATCTGCCGCTGTCAGTTTGACCCTACATTGCCTCAGAGCCGGGATGGTGGAATCAGTCTTACCACTAGCAAAGCACCTTCGAGCCAGTTGGATTCTCCATCGCGAAGGAAGTTGCCGACAACGAGGATCGACAGCACGAGCAAGGCAATCATGAATATTTCGAAATTGAGATCCAGTGGCTTGCCGATGGCCCATCCAACAAGGACGATGAACGGAGCGTTGAACAGAGCAGTCTGGATGGAGGGTCCGAGACAATGGTAAAGTGCGACATTAATGACACCGTCTAGACAGTCACGACAGGTTAGCACGGTGGATTCCAGCAGCAAATGATTGCGAATCCTAATCACTTACCCCATGCCTCGTCGATAGCAGTCAGGTGCTCGGCGGCCTTTTCCACCAGCGGAAGCAGGATCAAACCCAGGAATTGGTCCGGCACACCGCTCTCAACAACATGCTCAATCTTCTCAACAAGGAAAATCAGAAGCAACGTCACAAAAGTCAATGAGATGACGAGCGCAATCACCGTCTCCGTCATGGTGAACTTGGGCTTCTCCATATCCGTCTCGCGATCAGCATCGCGGTGCTCGTCAGCCTCGATAACCTCGTCAAAGATGCTGTGCTGGCTACTGGCCTGGTACCAGATGTACAGGACGAAGGCGATGATGAGGGCGATGGATGTGGCTTGGCTGATGCGAAGCACGTCGTTCTCCAACTTGGACTCTATGAATCGTTCGTGCAATACCTTAAGCCCGGGAAGCTCCGGCACGGTCTCTGATTTGAGAGCCGAGTAAAACGCGCTGGGGATGAGTAGGCCAAATGCAGCAACCAGCAAAAGACCAGTGCCAACCTCAGACACGATTGCGTGGAATTTCTGGGTAGCCCGGCGCAGGCCACCGAAGAAAAAGCAAAGGCCCAGACAGAGCAGCAAGTTGGTCAAGATGCTGCCGAGGATAGCGGCTTGTATGATTGGAATCAGGTTACCCTCATCTCCATTACCGCTGGAGGAGTCCGGCTCGTGTTTGGCAATGAGGACGAGAAACAAGATGATTTCGACAATGGAGCCAAAGGTTGTCTCGATGAGGATGCCCGCCACCTTGGGCATCTTCCGCGCAAACTCCTGGCCGGCGAAGCCAAGCAAATTGGCAGACGGCACAACGGCGATGTACGCCGTCGCAAACTTCAACAGGTGCAGGCCGGGGAAGAACTGCAGCACGATGGCGACGGGGACAAACGGCCACAGCACGTTGACGAGCATGGATGCGGTGCAGGAGCTTCGCCAGAGGACAATCAGGAAGTGGCGCGGGTGGAAGCCGCTTCTGCCGCTTTCGCCTTCATGGGCGATGAGCGAGGGGCCGTGGCCGGCGCCATGGTGGTGGTCATGGCCGATTGTAGGCAGCAGAGGGCTGGATTCGGAGTTGTCGCCATTGACGCGGCTCGTGCCGTTGCTAGCCATGGTTCAGGTCCTGGATGATTATTCGCACAAGCACTGGCGAAGTTGGTCGTGAAGAAGAGTTCACAGGTGCTTGGCAGGAAGAAGGGGTCCAAGGCCAAGCTTTTCAACAGCTCCCGACGGTAAGGATTGGTGTGGACGAAATGAAGGTTAAACCGGTTGCATGCCCCCTCTCGTGTAAGCGACTCCAATGGCGTCACTACGGCTGGCTCAGCCACGCTGGGCTTGCTTTGGCCAAGGACAACAACCGGTTCACTCAAAATCCTGCCGATGCGGTTTAGCACGGCTTCCGATAGGCGGACTGTATGCCTCTAGCCGATTCCGAAATTGGACTTGCTGCGCTTGTGGCAGGCGTTTTCACTGCATGCCAGGGGTGGTAGCAGTTATCGTCAACGCCGTAAAAGCCATGCAGTCACCATGTTATCAAGACGATGTTTGGTGTCTAGATCATTGGCACATGGCCCTACTTGGGAATTCCAAAATTCATCGACGGCCACACCAGATGGAATGAAATGTGAACGGTGACCCTTTTCCGCACTGCGGAATAACGTCCTTCAAAGACAGACATGAGAACTGGCGATGCACTGCTCGTGTTTCAGGGACTTTTATTAGAGGCACTGTTCGGCGAACCGGTGCAGCAAACACGGCGTTCCTCAACCGTGCGCCCGAGTGTCGCCAAGATCAGATCCCAGTCATGATCAGACCGTCGTCACGCAATGGCCACATTTGAAGTCCCGATCTTCTGCTTTGCTCGGGTGTTTAGCACTGGCGTATTTCTCACACAGCGCCGCAAAGAGAGCAGAGGATCATCTTCGCTTTGACACTTGGCTTCAGCTGAGGCTGGTTTTAGTTTCCATCAAAAGCAAGCTGCACGCACCCGTGGAGGATTGAGCACCACTGTGGGCATGCCACAGTGGTGCTGCCTTAGCTTGAACTCGACTTACCTTGATGCGATAAACCATTGTGACATAGCCTTGGACCATGGCCATAAATCCGGTCTGCGTGAACGACCTGGACCGCGAAGTAACAGCCATGGCCGACGATGCTCATACGATGAGGTCAGTGCTTGCAGGTGTCTGGTAACCACCGCCCATATTTCACATTTATTGTGGCCAATTGGGTTAGAAAAGACGGTGAACGGATACGTGACATACACAGCTGTCTCGTGTAAGTCGTAGACCGCAGTAAGATTCTCACAGCTGGTATAGGGTAGCCGCTGGAACAGCCAATGACGTACCGCAAGCACGCGAGGGCGACTGACCAATTACGATCCAGTCCATAATGGTCCGAAACCTCCACCTCCTTTGCCCTGAAGCTTCGTAACCGTCGCCGTGAACGCTTTGCTCATATATCCTCATTTTCATCGAATCAAAATGGCTTTCCGCATGCCCCTGCGCCGCATTGCCCTGGCCCGGCCCAACGTCCCGGCTGTGCGAGCCTTCCATGCCACTCCCCGAGCCTTCGTCAAGGTAGGCGACGAACTCCCCAAGATTGAACTTTTGGAGGAATCGGCAAGCAACAAGGTCAATTTGGCCGAAGAGTTCCAGGTGGCCAATGGCTACATCATTGGTGTCCCTGGCGCTTTCACCGGAACATGCTCTAGTCAGCATCTCCCCTCCTACATCAACCACCCTCGCCTCAAGGAGGCTGGCCAGATCTTTGTCGTTGCTGTCAATGATCCCTTTGTGTGAGTGGGATACAGCTTCTACTCAAACATGTGACGCTGACTTTCTGTACAGCATGAAGGCGTGGCATGCTCAGCTTGACCCAGCCGAGCAGACGGGAGTGAGTACCGCAGTTTCGAAGCTTCAGCATGCTATGTAGCACCAGCTTTCTAACTATGTTTCAGATTCGCTTTCTGTCTGACCCAACCGCAGAGTTCGTCAAGGCTCTAGATCTTCACTGGGAAGGCGGAGTAGCCATCTTCGGCGGCCCCCGAAGCAAGAGGTTTGCATTGAAGATCGAGGACGGCAAGGTCGCCAAGACTCATATCGAGCCCGACGACACTGGTGCCAGCGGTAAGTCCTGAAGTTTCGACGGAAACAGCCTGCAGAAATGATCTGACACTATTCGCAGTCTCTATGGCCGAGAAGGTCCTCTCGTAATGGATAGGATATTAGTGACTGGGATATGGGGGTTGAGAGGCCATGTACAAGGACGAGGTGCGTCGAGTAAATGGCCTGTTCAGATGGTGGTTTTCGCTTCAGGTGAATCAGGAGGCCCCTTCTATACGACATGTGCCGGAAACTTGGAAGTTGTTGCTGTTCAAAGTCCCATACACCGAAAACTACCTAGTGCACAGGTAGTAGCTGGGGGCTTCTCCGACAAATGATTGTTTCTAGAAGGTCGTGCCCGCAATCGTAAGCTTGGCCTGGGGTCGATGAAGTGGAGCAACTCGAACGAGCCGTCGGAAACGCTTCGTCGTAAAGTCGGCCTGAGAAAGCACCACAAGGTGGGCTGCATCACAGTTCCCTCCGGTTCGCTCCAGCTGAGCGTGTATTTGGAGACACAGGACAATACTTCGACGCCGAGACTCCTGATACAAGCTCTTTCGCCAGCGCCTTGAGACGTGAATCGGGAACACTACAGCAGCCCGCGTGAACGCAAACCTTGTGACTCTTGTTCGACTCACGTGAAGCTGACTTGGCTTGCCTTGACTCGAGTCGAGGGCGCCGAAGATACTCCGCTATCATATTTGGGCTCCGTCATCGCCTAACTAAGGTACCTACCTACCCATCGTATCTCCAGGCTTACGGAGCAAGGGCGGCAGTAGGAGCTACCCACCACCGCCCTTGGGTCGGATAGTGCCACCCGCCCGCCTTGCCTCAACTCTCCTGGAGGCTAGTAGCCCAATGATGTTATGTAAGGTACCTCAGCTACGCCAGAAATGCCCGCACATCGCCGCCAACTGCATGTACCTGTGCACTCACGCAGACTTACCGCAATACTTGGTTGAGTTAGTGAACGTTCCGCCTGGCCCCGTGCCATTGTCCATCATCCTCTCGGTCGATCCTGGAGCAAACCTCGACCTCTTTTCTTTCTTTTTCCTTTCCGCCCCATCTATTCCATCCTTTTCTCCGCTGCGTCTTCGCGTGACCCGACGGTGTTCTGCCTGTAACTAAACCGTCCGGTTGCCTGCCCTCTCTTGGCTCACTTCTCGCTTGCTTCGCCCGGTCGTCCACCGTCGGGCCCTGCTGCCACCCCGCGAACCCCTCCGGCCTCGCCACTACTCAACACCGCCAACACACGTCCTTGGCCACGCCTTGAGCCCTCAGAAATCACAGCTGCCACGGTCGGTTCCACGTTCGATACGTTACCCCTCCAGGGTCGTCACGATTCCTCCCGTTACGAGGAAGCGCAAGGCTGCTGAGGCGATAGTTTCCTCTACCACTGGAGAAGGTCCTCAAACCAAGAGGATTCTCGCCTCAGCTGCCGTTATTGCTGCTGCTCCGCCGACCCCCGTCACAACTGCTAGTGCCGGTATGGATTCGGACGAAGATTACATGTCGGCCGTCTCGTCCGAGGACGAGCTCATGCAGGATGATACCGGAGACGAAATCTCAGGCGCTGAAGGTACGTGCCAACCTCCCCAACCCTTGGATGGCTATTTTTGCTCACTTCACCTGTATTCAGACTTTGACGATGACGACTTTGACGAGCCTGACCCCGATTTCGGACTCTCTCCCAAGGACGACAAGAAGAAGAAATCCGCCCACATCGTTTCATTTGCAGTATTCGAGCCTGCTGATGTCCAACGACAGCAAGATGACATGATCAACGAGGTGAACATGATACTGGACATGAGCAAAGAGGACGCTGCTATCCTTCTTCGCCACTTCAGGTGGAACAAAGAACGTCTTCTGGAGGACTATATGGATAGGCCCGAGAAGGTGCTCGAGGCAGCTGGCTTGAGTAGTAAAACTACCACGCCGCCTAAGCTGGAGACGATCACCGGCTTTGTCTGCGACATCTGTTGCGAGGACGATGAGGCTCTGGAGACATTTGCCTTGAAATGTGGCCACAGGTACTGCGTCGACTGCTATCGCCATTACTTGACGCAGAAAATCCGGGACGAGGGAGAGGCTGCCAGAATTCAGTGTCCGTCCGATGGCTGCGGCCGCATTCTCGACTCTGGATCCCTCGATTTGCTCGTCACTTCTGATCTTACTGGTCGATACCATGAACTCTTGAACCGTACCTATGTCGAAGATAAGGATATCTTCAAATGGTGCCCTGCGCCTGACTGTCCCAACGCCATAGAGTGCGATGTCAAGAGGAAGGACCTGGATCGGATCGTGCCCACCGTGGACTGCAGGTGCGGTGCTCGGTTCTGCTTTGGCTGCCCAAATCCGGATCACCAGCCCGCGCCCTGTGCGCTCGTCAAGAAATGGCTCAAGAAGTGTGCCGACGACTCCGAGACGGCAAACTGGATATCAGCCAACACAAAGGAGTGTCCCAAGTGCAACTCAACAATCGAGAAGAACGGCGGGTGCAACCACATGACATGTAGAAAATGCAAGTATGAATTCTGCTGGATGTGCATGGGCTTGTGGTCAGAACATGGGACCAGCTGGTATAACTGCAATCGCTTCGAGGAGAAGAGCGGCGCTGAGGCTAGGGATGCACAAGCAAAGTCTCGAACCTCACTGGAGCGTTACCTACACTACTATAACCGTTATGCCAACCATGAGCAGTCCGCCAAGCTGGACAAGGACATTGCCCTGAAGACGGAGAAGAAGATGGTACAGCTACAGACAGCGTCGGGCATGTCATGGATTGAAGTACAATACCTCAACGCGGCATCACAGGCTCTCCAGACCTGCAGGCAAACGCTTAAGTGGACATACGCTTTTGCTTTTTACCTAGCCAGGAACAATTTGACGGAGATCTTCGAGGACAACCAGAAGGATCTGGAGATGGCTGTGGAGAACCTGTCGGAAATGTTCGAGAAACCCATCACGGAATTGTCGGAGCCGAAGCTCAAGGGCGATATTATGGACAAGACATCATACTGCAACAATCGGCGGGTAATTCTTCTGGATTTCACAGCTGAGAATCTTGCTAAAGGTAAGCCATACAACCCAATCACATGCCTCGACCATTGCTAATCCTCATCTCCGTAGGCAATTGGACCTTCAACGCCGACCTCACTGCCACCTCTTCGGCAGCCGCACCACCAGCACAGCAACAACGTCGATGAGCCCGTCTGTTATCATCGCATCCGTTGACGACGACGCGCGCCTCACGCACCGGAGCTATCACTGTCGCTGCTGGTAGGCGACCATATAAGAAGACCACAGCCAGAGCATTGATCAATAGAAGGCTATTTGGCAAGCGACTGCTCTATCCAACGCACCGAGTGGGATTTACATGTATCATAGAATGATGATCAACAAGCGCTCCCGCAACTCTGCTTGCCCAACAGCCGCCAAGCCTTGTGTGCGCGGTGAGGAACTCGTCACGCCTGCTGGGGAAGCTCCTTCGCAAAGACCCTTACTAAATTGCGCCGCTCCCTCCTCCTTTTCATCATTCGGCATTTTTGAGCCATCTGAATCTATTTTTACAACACGGGTCAGCCAGGCGCAGAGGTTCGAATATCATTTCCATTTTGCTTCGCTTTCAATAGCATTAAATCCTCGGGCGTCCTGTGAGCTAGATAGTCTGCATCGTCATTGGTAGATCTCCTCTTGTTCCTTCCATACGCTTCTTGGTACTCTCTACATGTCAAGCGGGATGCATGGTGAACGAGAATCAGTAGACAATTCAGAACTCCAGGCTTGTGTCGCCTGTGACAGCTGGTGCGAGAGCAGTATAAAACGTCGTTTCCCGTTTTAACACACAATTCGCATTCTCAAATAGCCTACCATACTCATTTTGCCGTGTAATCGAGCTTGTACATAATACAGTTGCCTCCGAGAGCCCATGTCCCTGCCTGCCAAACACCTAACAGCCTGCGTACGCCTTGTAGTGGTAATACCTTCTTGCAAGGCCATTCAGAACAATACTACCAATGCCACAAATCAATGTCTAAACAAATTTCAAAAGGGTATGATATCTCGTAACCAGGCCGCGCAACTCTACCTGCCGCCACAAAGGTCTATGCATTAATTATGCGGTTTAGCTCCGCAAACATTGCTGAACACGCGACTCCAAAGCCCGGATTAAGCAAATGCAAATCGTGATAGGTTGAGTTTGGTAGGCGGCCCGTCCATTTCCTCGTCATCTTCCTCGTCGCTATCGGGGATGATGTGATCCTCGCTGCCGCATGGTCTGTTCAACGCATGCACCTCCTGCACATCGACCTTGGGCAGTGGAACGAACGCTGGGTTGATGGGTAATCCGGCGAGCGGCTTCCTAGGTGGATTTTTGCGTGGCATCGGCATTTTTGGTGAACCTGGGGTGTTGAGCGCCCGGAATCCGATACGTTGCAAAGGCGTGAGTCGTGAGGCGGCCGATGAGGGGGCGGTCGAAGGAGTAGAGGCTGCACTGAAGATGGATGACCGCCTCGACGTGCTTGACGCGGGGGTGGCCGATGAGTGAGATGAATAGGAGAATCGCCTGAGGTTTGGACTAGATGGCGTTCCAGCCGGTTTTGGCAGGGGCCTGGTCGACTTTGGTGGAAGCATCAAGTTATGATTCGAGGCAACTGAGTGTGCGCTGTCTTCTTTAGGTTTCCCGTCGTCTGCAGTAGCAGACGCCTCCGGGGCCACTTCTTTTGCGTCGTCGAAGATGGCTATGGACCTTCGCGGCTTCTTCGGTGACCTCCACCCATCAATATCCGGAAGCTCATGTAGGACCTCCTCGATAGATTCGTCAGACAGCGAGGGTGAATTATTGGCCTCAGTTTCCGCCTGGGACTTTGAGTCTTGCTGCACAGGAAAAAATTTACTGTTCTTGGGCGACTTGTCCTCCTCGTCCAAGTCATCGCAAAGCCTCGCTTTCTTAGGTGGTCGGCCTGTAGCTTCAGGCTTGGAAGGCGGTGCAGCAGGGCTTGCTGAGGTATTGGCCGAGCTGTTACGCTGTAACGGGGCGGGACTGTTCGTCATGCTTGACAAGAGGTTGGAGATCGGTTCTGTGCGTCTGCGTTGCAAACGTGGGGACGTGCGCACTCCAGATGACACTGAAACCCCAGCAGAAGTCCTACGGGATGGACTTCTGACAGTGTCTAGGTACGGCCGAGGCAAGGGGAATACTCTCGGTGCATGGCCCCCTTCAGTAATTTCTGCCACCCGTTGCGAATCGATAGCAAAGCAGTTCGGATCCATCTCGCCCATGGGAATTCGGTTGTGGTTTTTGAAATAGGTGCTGATAGGTTTCATAGGTGGCTGGTTCACGACGGTCACACTTGTTTGGGAATGTCGCCTTTTGGAGGGTGTCACTGGGAGGACTATGGGCGTCTTGGTAATTGGGTTTATATCTCCCCGGGCAATACCCTGGGCGATTTCCGGTTCAACAAAAGCTCCAATGAAGGGCATTTCTTCGGCAGTTCGGGTGCCATCTAAATCAGTAAGATGGACGAGGCCCTTTTTTTGCGGACAAAATACCCATTGGTGCAGGAAGGTTAGCTCGGCTTGATAGAATTGGGTGAGATAGTTCTCGGAAATTCGCTTTCCCTGGAACTGCAGCATTTTGACAATCCTTTCAGGTGATTTCGTCTTCCGTATCAGACGGTAGGCCGTCTTCAACCCTACGCCGGGGAGAGCACCGAGGTAGTCACATCCGCTCATGATTGCCATGCGTCGGAATTCTGTGTCCGTCCAACCGGTGAGTGAAATTTCGCGAACAGCACAGAAATCCCGGCGGTTAATCTCGATGCAGTTGCCATATTGGTCGAGCTTGGTCAAAAGACGCTTGGCCCCGAACACCAGGAGATCCGAGTCCTCCGAAATGATGCCATTGACCAGTCCTTGCCGCTCAAGATAGACGAGCTGTGCGTCCGCCTCGTAAGGAGCAACAACATACGGGACGTTGAGCTTCTTCAGCTGACGGATGAAGGCCGAAGCCATTTCTGGCGTGATGTCGATGCATTTCTGGAACTCCTGCATTGCTTGGCTGGTTTTTCCGGCCTTCAGGAGCTCATTCGCAAGCTTCTTCTTCTCCTCTCGGCTTTTGGCGCGCGATTGTTCCGTTGCGGCTTTGCTTGGGAGGAAGTCGCCGTCGAATACCATGTATGGCGTTACACCAAAGTGCTGCATCATCTTGACCCGATGCATGGCTGAGTTGACATATCTGGATCGTGTGTTAACGGAATCGTTCGAACAGAGGGGTCTCGAGCGTGTAATTACTTCTGGGTGGCTTTGCCCTGGCCGAGTTCGAGGGCACAGCAATAGGCGGCACGATGAAGCCATCCGTAGCCGTCCACGGCCAGGGTTTGGCCATTGAATTTCTTGAGCTCGGTGGGCCGTTGAATTGATTTTACAATTCCCAAAAGCCCTTAGCAAAGTTAGCAATACGGGAGGAAAACCGACAACCAAACTAGGGGATGATAGTACCTATCACACCCATCTCCTCGATTGCCGCCGAAGCGGACGTCGGGCTGTGACAGACGTTCCGGGACAGCACCCAGCTTTGTCACTTGGAGCAGCGGCCGATTGCAAGCTAGTAGTAAGAATGGTACGAATTGTTGTGGTTGCGGGTTTCAGCGAAGCAGTTGCAGAAGTTGAAGGTGAAGGTGAATGGAAAGGATGCAATCTAGGTACCTAGGTAGAAAGGGACGCAGACGCGATGGGGTCATCACAATCGCGTCTTAGCACTGTGCAGGCGCGATTGGGCCCGATCAGGCTTAGCTTCGGCACGGCTGCATTTCCCGGACAACGAATTTGAACGTCAACCACCTTCGATTAGCACAACCAACATACCATGGCAATCCAACTCGGCTGGTATTTCGGTCGTCCTTACACAATGAGTACGGGCAGCTCAAATTCTGGCATACACGAGCACGCCTTGACATCCACGATGCTAAAGTGGGCATTGTTTTCGCGTGATCCAGACTATCTCAATCTATTTGTTAGGGGCGCACGTTTTGGCGGGGCTCTGCTCTAACCGCGGGGTCAAGATTGAACATCAGGGAGTCGGCTACCCTGGGGCAAGGCTTGCCCCGGACGGGCGCGCAAGAGCAGGGACACGTGGGACGTTCAACGCTGATGGGTAAAGGCGAAAGCCATCCTACATATCTCATATACCCCGGTCAGCAGCTGTCATGTTCCCCCCAGCCGATGGTCTCGGGTGAATTGGTGGAGTGAATTATATTGTACAGGTCATCAGCATCGCACCAGTCGAAAATGGTGGCTGCCAAATTCACACCTGTATCGAAAAGCCCCGTAGGCGCCATTGTCTGCCAGGGGAGCGGCTGTCATAGGACCACAATGTGGGGCGGCATCCACTGAAAGAATTAAATTGATATGGATCTTAAGTTGCGGCTAAAGGCCTTGCCTGTGGTATCAACCCAACCTTTGTGATTTTACTGCCAATCAACTTCACATTATCACCATGCCGAGCACCCTCCACAAAACTCGCAAGCAGATTTCCAAGAAGCGCAATGGCGTGGTCAACGCCTTGCACGAGAAATCGCGGGATTCTCTACGACTGCACAAAGCCGGTGTAAGAGACCAGAGGCTTGAAAAGCTCGCTGCGGCCAGAAGTAAAAAGGAACAGCCTATCGGTAAGCTACTGCAGACACATCCATCACCATGACTTGCACCGGGTTTCACCTGATGCTAATTTGTGAGCAGTTGAACGTGTAGCGTTTTTCCAGGATGGCATGCGAGAAAAGGGTGGCGGTGCTCTCGAGCTTTCGGTGATTCAGGAGCTGATCAGCTCGTAAGTTCTTTCTCGACACGCAAACACCCGGGGAACATGGGAGCTAATGCCGCTTGCAGCTTCATTCTTCAATATGTGGAAGAGTACAGTGAGCTCAAGAAATCTCGTCACTCTAATCGACCGGCCAGCGCTCGAGAGGATCTCTTGAAGTTGAAAGTGTCTGCCCTTGAAACAGAATACAAGCAGGGCTTTGGTATGACTCTCAATCTTATTGGTTTTCCTTGTGCTCACTGATTTAGTCATCCCGGATTTGACAACAGCGGAAAGCGCAGCTCAGTTAGAACGTTGGGAAGGGTCTTGGAGTTATCTTACAACACTGAGCTGGATCAAGGTAACAAAGGACGGCCAATCGCGCGCCTCTGAACTTCCGTCGAAAGGCATCAATTGAGTGTTCAGAGATGCTTGGAAATCTCTACACCCAACAGGGTTACGACTGTCGCCAATACACTTGGCATAGTCGTATTGGCCATCAATGCATCCGCGGGAGTCGTCTAGCTTGTTGCCTAGGGCGGCGATTCTAGGAGTACGGACACCATGCAATGACTCGATAAGGCCAGTATTGATGTTCACCCTCAATTGGGTTCCCGGGCAGAAATCCTCGATTGATCAAACATCATGATAGACCGGGTTGAAGGCTCTTCATCCACTATTCAGAAACGTTGGCATGAGCATCAATCATCATCTCCAAATGGATCGGGTTCGCGAGGCGTCTCAGGCGGTCTGTTATCTAGAAGAGCTCTCTTGATGGGGGCTATAGGAGTACCGGATGGGTTTGGAAGGTTTTGCAGTTAAAAATCGATTTTTGGAATTTGCCAAGCGGCCTAGACTGAATGGAAGTAATCTGCCTGTACACCTGCTGTTACAACCAACTCTCTCAACGCATACCCTTTGACCCATCAGTTCTATAATCGATTACATCTCGAATATCCCCGCAAAGCCAATACGAGGACTGGGTGTTCTCCATGTTTTACTGAATATTCAATCAGCTATAGGGTAGACTATATCATGGATTGCCATCACGTGCTGCAAGGTGGCCAAAGCTTCTAATCTTAACGGACGCTTGGGTATAGCCCAAATTTTTTGGATGAGAATCACCAGCTCCAGCTTCAGTTCTAACAGCCCTTCAAGAAAACCAATCAACACACTTCCGACTTCTTCATCCGCCATCAAGATGATGTCCATGCGAGCATTTTCGCGAAGCGCGCCTCGTGCGTTCACCCGCATGGCTGCCACTCCCCTGCGTCAGTCCGTCCTGGCCCGATCAGCCTTCCCCAAAATCTCCTCCGTTCATGCGATGCGACCAGCCCGCGCCGCATTCTCGACTTCTGTCCTGCGAAGAGCCGCCGCCAACGAGACCGACGAGGAGCTTCTGGCCAAACTCGATAGCGAGATTCAGATCGAGGATGACGTGAAAGCGAATGAGCAGCAGCCCGCCAGCATTAAGGATTTCCTGGACAACAGCCCTTTCGAGCTCATTGATACCCCTGGACAGGAGGTTGTCAAGCTTGTTCGACAATACGGCGACGAGAAGTGAGTTATTGAGCTCTGGTGGATTATCTATGTCTAATATTCCTCAGGATCACCGTCAGCTTCTCCATTGCCGACGTTACCAACTATGAACCCGGCTACAACGAGGAATCTGGACTCGAGGAGGAGGAGGACCTCGGTGACGACACCCTTCAAAATCCCAACAAGCAAAGCCACGTACAGTCCACCGGCGGCGCACGATCCGCACCCGCAGAAGAAGAGATTGAGGATGAGCTCGACGACGCTGATGAGCAGTCCTCCGCCCCCATCTCCCTGAACGTCATGATTGAGAAGCCCGGCAAGACGGCCGGTGCTCTTCACATCGACATGACCGCCCACGAGGGCAACATCTGGGTCGACAACCTGTTCTTCTACGAGGACGCCAAGCTCGCCAAGGTCGAGACTCCCGATGCCCAGCAGAAGCGCCTCGATGTTTACCCCGGCCCTCCCTTTGGCACCCTCGACGACGACCTGCAGGTGCTTATTGAGCGCTTCCTCGAGGAGCGTGGCGTGACGACAGCTCTGGCTGTCTTTGTGCCCGACTACGTCGACGTTAAGGAGCAGCGCGAGTACGTGCGATGGTTGAACAACGTCAAGACCTTCGTGGGCGCTTGAGTGTGCTTGACTAATGAAAGGCAATTTCAATTCTTTGGTGTTTTATAAGGAAAATATTCAACCAGGTTTCCACTCCTGCTGTACAATACAATGATCATACGATGAGCCAAAACAACCCAGATAACTAATTGTACCTATATGCTCCATGCAATATTTCTGTTGGATCGCACGAGTGCCTCTCGGTCCGGCGTCTGACTTGGACTCTACGCACGATCCCTTGACCTGAATCAATCATCCACTAGTGATCCCTTTGGTGAAAAAGCCTACCCTGGACGAGTAAGCGGGGAAGGAACCTTCGAACAAACCAGCGCTTGATCATTTCCCCTCCCTTGCGGGCTTCACAATGGCCCAGGCTGTGCCCGAGAGTATGCCTTTCTGGTTTCTAGAACCTCGTATGTATATTCTGGTGTTCGTTCTACGAAGCGACGCGTGCTATCTCCTTCACAACATGGCAACGCAATTTGACCATGAAAGGAAACCTTTCGACGTGTTGCTGCAAGTGATTAAGGGTATCATCTTGGGGATGACCAGTCGCATGATAATCGGAAAACATTACGTTATTTTTAAGGATGCGGCAGCAATAGTAATGCACCAAGGGTTGCAGTTGCCATGCCAAATTACTTGGCGCAGTACCGCATTCGAGCGGCGATCGTTTAATAGATTTAGAGGTGTATTAATGTCGATCGTGGCCCGATTGACTGGCACAGGTGAGCAGCGACGGGTATTACACAGCGAGACGCAGGGTAAGGAATGTGGTGCGCCCAATCAAGGCTGGACCCAAGACCTTGGCGGCTTCCTGACAGCACGTGGCGCGATATTGTGTGGCATCTTTGCGATAAATGAAATCTGAGATCCGATTCAACGTCTGACTTCCACGGTGTGCGTGTACGTTGAGTCGCGATGGCTTCATTGCACGTACATGTCGTGGACACGGTGTATCGAGGGTGCCTGCACGGCTTCAGCTTGCTTTAATAAAAGGGAAAGAGGATCCTCTGAGAAAAGGGGGGGCTTGGGCTTTCCCATAAACCCGTTGATAACGTGATCTGGGGTTCGAGCGGCGAGTGTGCCTTTTGCCGTCACTCCTTCCCCCCTTGTTCCATCGTACCTGCCTACCCGAAGTCAGGCGAGGACGACAGGGGAGAGCAACCGGCAGAATGGAGACGTCGGTCCTCTGCGCCGCGGGAACCTCTGTGGCGAGCAAGCCTGCTCAATTGGGCCCTCGGAGCATCGCCAAAACCTTCTCAGCACCCCGAAACCCGCTCTCCTGCGCTCTGAACCCGGAATGCCCAATCCTACGGCACGTCCGCATGTCGCCTCCTGAACGAATTTGCGCCGATAAGCTGTGATGAGAGCACCCGCGGCGTTTGGAGGGCCGCCTGACGTCGCCCCGGGCTGCCTGTACGGAGCCCATCCATCCATGCCGTCGTACGACGAGGGAGCGTATAAACGCTGCAGCATCGTCGGCAACTTCGGCCAGTCCAACCATGGTACACTCTTGAGGTCATTTGGGTCAATCAGGCTATGGTGCCGGAGCCAACCACTGCGCTCTCAAGCAGGAATAGCAGGTGGAACACAATACATCACGTTCAGCCCATCGCGACGCCCCGAAGGAGACATTTCAGCCTCGTTTGGACTGCCAATTTACTGTCATCTGCCGGGACAGCAAGCGAACGGATCAGATGAACCGCCACAGGAATGCGGGCCTGGCTTTCTCCAATTCCGTTTCCTGGCTCCCGCCAGAAAGCAGCCGAGCACACCGTATAGTCCAACGTCCGACGCCCAACGCAGCAACGGGAATTTGTGGCGACGCTGGATTCGGAGGCGAATTGCATTTCCCAGTCTTATCTACACCCGCCGGGTAAATATTGCTGGGAGACGGAGCGTCGTATTTGACAGGACAGTCAACAGTTGCATCCCGCTAAGCCAATCCACCCTGCATAAATCGAGACCTCAAGTCAGGGTCCTCTGTTAATGGGTCGGATGACATGTGGATATAATGGCCTAGCGGTGGCCAGGTCCATAGCCGACATTGCGGCACCTCCAATGGACCAAGATTCCTCGGGCTGGAAAGCATTCAGGAGGATGTCACTCCGCGAAATAAACAAGCGACCCATATCTTTCAACCGCCCGTCACCTTCCCCCGCATCGTGCGGGGAAGGGGTTCAGGCATGCCTGTCCCATCACTCAAGGGGCTGTGGCCAATCGCGCTACACCGTTTGTCGGGTGGCCGAACCCGAACCGAAGGTCCGCTCTGGGCCCCTTGGGGGTTACCCTTCACGATGCCCTCATAGGTATGTATCCTGTTTTCAGGGCGCCTGTCCGCTTACGTCCTGGGGCGTCGTGGGAGCCGGAGCTGCCCTGTCCGCGAAAAACTACGTAGCTGTGTGCCGGTGACACCTTGGCAAGCCGGCCCGGCCAGGGGCTGCTTCTTCGGTTGCTCCGACATCCCGAGCCATTGAGGCTTATGGCCCTTATTTGGGCCAAGGTAGACGAGTATATATATCTCGCTACCGTCCGCGGTAAATATTGCTACAGCAAGCATCTCCTCAGCTTCGTTCTACAAGGTGTCTATTACCTCTGGCAGGACCTCTTCACTGCTCCAATCATCACCATGTACAGCAAGATCGCGGCGGTTTCCGCCCTCATCTCGGCCGTTTCGGCCCAGCAGGCATGCTCGTCCACTGCCGAGAGACACCCTGCTTTGACTTGGCAGAGGTGCTCTGCTGGCAACACCTGTGCCAACGTCCAGGCCAGTGTCGTCCTTGACTCCAACTGGCGATGGACGCACACCACCGGCGCCTCCGTCACCAACTGCTACACCGGCAACGAATGGAACCCCACCTACTGCCCTGATGGCACCACCTGCGCTGAAAACTGCTGTGTCGATGGCGCTGACTACTCTGGCTCGTACGGTATTTCCACCAGCGGCAGCTCTCTCGACCTGAAGTTCGTCACCAACCACGCCAACGGCCGAAATGTCGGTAGCCGTGTCTATCTCATGGAGCCTGGCACCCAGGACCGCTACCAGATGTTCAACCTGCTCAACAATGAGTTCACCTTCGATGTTGACGTTTCCAACCTGGCCTGCGGTCTCAACGGTGCCCTTTACTTTGTTTCCATGGACCCCGATGGTGGTTCTGCCGAGTACCCCCTCAACCAGGCCGGTGCCAGGTACGGAAGTGAGTATCTTCCTCCCCACACGGATGAATCATAACATCAGAAGCTAACCTTGATGTCTAGCTGGTTACTGCGACAGCCAGTGCCCCCGTGACGTCAAGTTCATTGGTGGCAGGGTACGTTATGCAGCCAAGTATGTGTGGCACGATCTTCGGCTAACCTTTGTATAGGCCAACGTTGAGGGCTGGGGTGGTAGCAGCGAGAACTCTGGTGTTGGTGACATGGGCGCCTGCTGCGCTGAGATGGATATCTGTAAGTCACTCATGGGTTCTTACAAGAAGATGCGCCAAGCTAATACATCCTGTTAGGGGAGGCCAACTCCATCTCCACCGCCTACACTCCTCACCCTTGCGTGGACAACTCGTACCACATCTGCGACTCTGACGACTGCGGTGGTACCTACTCTCCTATTCGCTACGCCGGTGACTGCGATCCCGATGGCTGCGACTTCAACTCCTGGCGCCAGGGCAACCGCACTTTCTACGGCCCCGGCTCCGGCTTCACCATCAACACTAACCAGCGAGTCACCGTTGTCACCCAGTTCCATACCACTGGTGGCGAGCTCAGCGACATTCGTCGTTTCTACGTCCAGAACGGCCGTGTTATCGCCAACTCTGAGTCCACCCTTGGACCCTCCGGCAACTCCATCACCCAGGACTTCTGCGATGCCCAGAAGACTGCCTTCGGTGATGAGGATATTTTCAACCTTCGTGGTGGCCTGGCTCAGATGGGCCGTGCTGCTGAGTCCATGGTTCTGGTCATGAGTATTTGGGATGACGTGAGTACCCTCCCCTTTGCTCGCTTCATACGAGCCGTCTCCAAACACCGCAACTTTTGCTAATGCCTCTCCTTCTTCAGTACCACTCCAACATGCTGTGGCTTGACTCTACCTTCCCTGTCGACGCCACCGGTCCTGGTGCTTCTCGTGGCTCTTGCCCTACCACCTCTGGTGCTCCCGAGGATGTTGAGGCCGAGTTCCCTGACGCCAACGTTGTCTTCTGTAAGATATGCCCTCAACACATCCAGAGAAGCTCGGGTACCCTGTGTTCTGAGTTGTCGTCGGTCTGAAACATACTAACTCTCCGTGTCTTTCAGCCAACATCAGGTTCGGCCCCATTGGCTCTACCTTCAATAGCGGTGGCACCAACCCCCCCGTCAGCTCCAGCTCTCGTCCTGCCAGCACCTCTACCCGCGCAAGCAGCAGCAGCAGCTCTGTCCGCACCTCGGCCACCAGCTCTGTTCGCACCACGAGCACCAGCTCCATCCGCACCAGCACCACCTCGCGTGCTCCTACCCCCTCCGGCGCTCCCGTTTGGGGACAGTGCGGTGGCCAGGGCTGGACAGGCCCCACCACTTGCGTTGCTGGCGCTTGCTGCACTGTCGCCCACCAGTGGTACTCTCAGTGCTTGCCCTGCTAAGCAGTTCCGCCCGTCAAAGCAAACTCTGGAAAGAGGGAGGCGTCCGCGAACCACCTGGAAAGAGCTGGCGTGGCTCCTCCACCTCACTCTTGAGATCTTCTCATAGCTTTTTGCTATATGCCTGTACAATGATTTTACATTGGAAAGGATTGTCATGTGGGAAAACGGGATAAACGAGGATTTCATCGTACATGATAGATGGGTGAAATAGTCATGAAAGACGGGTACATAAGAAAAAGGGGGCAAAGAGAGGCATTGGCACTGGGTGCTCCTTTCGAGACCTGGGCCGTTTTCTACTTTTTCTTCCCATGCATATACTAGCTTTGTTGACCGCAGTATACAAATATAAATATGTACACATATCTTTTCCAACTTACTGGATACAGACCGTGATATGCAAAGTTTGATCTCACAGAAGCAAGACCAGCCTCATGGTGAAGCTATCTTAGACAAGTTCCTCGGAGCATCATTGCAGGTGCTGTGCCCAAGCAAAGGGGTGTTTAGTGGTAATTTGTGCTTATTTGCAGAGATGTGGTCCAACCACGAACTCATCATATCTCATCAACATTGAACTGAGTACATTGCGCGACCAAACCAATAGCCAACCGAGAACCCATGTACCGAATAAAGCAAGGCATCTAGACGAAGCGAGAGAAAGAGATAGACAAGAGACAGAGGGAAAATAGTCACGTCTCAAAATTCCACCCCTAGTTCGCAACCCCACCATCTATAGCTCTATAAAATAAAGAAAGATTTAACACCCCGTGCCAGAGCTCATGCCTCCCCGTCCCCCCCTAGACAATGCCGTCTAGCGACCACTCGGCGTTCTGCGCCCGCTCAAGCAACAGCCTTCCCTTTTCCGTGAGGTCGGGCTGGCCGCCGTTGCCGGTGGCCTGCTTGAAGAATACGGGCTCCCAGATCTCGCCAGCGGCCTCGCGCTGACGGGCTTTTTCGCGCTGCGCCTCCTCGAGCTCCAGCTTGACGGTGGTGGCTTGGGAGAACTGTTTTGAGTGGATGGCGTTGGTTACGCCGGACCAAAGGGTGAGGGACTCGTTGGGCAGCTGCTTGTCGGCTGGGGGGAGGATCTTGGGGGCGACGTTGAGCGGCTCGATGTCGACGATGAGATATTGCTCTTCAGGGGGGACAGATTTCTGCGAGTTTATTAACAATGACTTCTTCCTCCAGGCGTGGCTGTCTGTGCTTCACTTACCACAGGCTTGGGGCCGAGAGTAAACATGACCTTCTCCTTCCACGGGCCACTCAACCGGGCAAGAACATCCGCATCTGGGACATCCTGAATGCGACTCTTGGTGTCATTGTTGGGATCGTATCTGAAGATGACGCCTTCGACCTTGTTCGTGGTCCGACCCAGCCATCCCTCCTCGACGTAATGCAAGATGGCCTTGATCTTGGTCTGGGGGCAGGTGATGTAAGCGAAATCGCTAACAGAGACGCTGAGGGCGCCCCTTAGAATGCCACCGAGGTGTGCAGGTGGGTGCGTCAGTTGGTAGGTTTCGCCACCGCGCTTGTCGAGTGTGATGAAGATGCCCATGTTGTGCTCGCCGGGAAGTACCTTGACGGAGGTGCCGGTGAACTTGGCGGAGATCTGGTCGAATCCACGGGCGGTGATGCCCTTGTCGGGACAGCTAACGTGAAAAGCACTGACGGGAGGATGGTGTGATGTCTGTTCGGTGAGGTAAGAGACCAGGATGGGCTTGATTCCAGGAGTGGACGTCCCGTGCTGAGGGGGTGAAAGGGATAGGGAGGAAGAGCTCTTGTCGCTCTTGGCAGCAGCCTTTAAAGCTGCCAGGCCACCCTTCCCAGCGGTGCCGGTGCCCTGGCCCTTGAGGGCGGCTGTCCTGATTTTTGGCGCATTGTCTTCCGTCTCGTAGTTGCACTGCCCGATGCGTTGTCAGTCCAGGTTCAACTACAGTCAGGGGATTTCGCATACCCTGAAGAATTCTCCCAAGCATGAGTTGTATGGTTTGCAAGGCCTGCCCTTGGCATATTTAAGATCCTTGGTCAACCAGAAGCGGATGACCTCGAGCATACGGTCGAGGGGTTCATCGGATGAGCCGATGGCGACGAAGGCATTCGGGGCATCGAGGTAGTTCCAGTATTCGAGATTCGGGGTCGGCTCAAGCAGCTGCGAAGGTAGTGAGAATCTCACAGAGGCGAGATCAGCGACACCGATGAACCTGAGATAGTGAAAAAAAAGTCAGCGCAAGCCTGAGCAAGTCATGGTGGGCGCTGCCAGGTGCCCATAGACCAATAGGGGATCAGAATCACGAACTTCTTGAGGATCCCCAGAAATGTCCTCAACTTGGAGCCGTCGCTCTGAGGCTCGTCGGGGGTGACGACGGTAGGCGGCGCAGGTGACGACATGGTCAACTCGCTTTCACACGATAAGACCCGGGGGCGGGTTTGAAGATTCGCAAGATGCCGAGGGAGGCGGGCGGCCGAACGGGCTAGGTGCTCCGATCTCGAACCGAAGACAAGGGCCCGGAATCGAAGCGATGGCGTTAGTATTCTGTCCCAGGGAAGGACCTCGCGGAGGGGTATTCCGTTTTGTCTCCCAAGTCGTCACCGGGTTAAGATGCCGGATGGTTGTTGGTGAGACGTAAGGAGAGGGATGGGATGGGATGGGTTCGAGTTGCGTAATCTGGGGGTCCTTTGCGCGATAGCTGATTGGGAGAACAGGTTTCAGCGTGACGTCTGGCTCGTGGCCACGGCTGAGTGAGACAGAGGGCGATAAGAGGATAGGCGGGGGTCCCTTGGCGGGGCTGCGGGTTGGCGGGAACAGGCAGGTACAGTAAGATATGGTTTGAACGAGGAGGGGTACTCGTCGATTTTAACTGTGCGGAAGAATGACGGGAAAGACAAAAGATGATGCTACGTGAGGCAATGGTTTGGCGAAGTTTGGGATAAAGTTTGGAGTTTGCTTTACAGTTTCCATGTCGCCAGATAGCTGTACACCTTGAGACCTTATCGTGAAATCTTGAAAGACGAGGGAATCTCTCCAGAGGAAATAAGTAGTGACTAGCCAATCATTGGCGCACATGGCCAATGTCTTGGTTCCCCACTTCTGCCTCAACTCCCGGACCGTTTTGACCCGGGCCAACACCATCACTTGCCGTCTCTGGATGTGATGTGATGCTGGTGTCCACAGCACTCTGCCGACCATGAGGAGGCTTCGCACCTATTTCCATCACGTGATTTGCTGCAAGTACCTGTTACGCTCCAGTCAACGTCGCCATGCTTCTCAAGCCTATTGCATGTTTGCAGAAGGGAAAAAAAAAAAAAAAGCATGCGCAATTGCGATAAATATCATCGATGGGGGCGCGTACCAAATTCTCCTTAGCAAGCGTAAGCTTCCCTTGCCGATGAAATATAGGCAGTGCTTCATGGGCAGGAAAGGAAGAGGTGGATGACGTGACGTAGGTCGTGATATCTTCACTTCCATCTCATCACTCACAAATTCGAAAACTACGTAAACTTTACCACATCAATCTCACGCAACATGGCCACCCAATCAAAGCAACCAATTCCTTCGGAGGTTCGCCCGACCACCATTTGAGAGACCCAAAAAGAACCTTGGATCAGCGCTTGACCACAAGCGTCGTCTTCGAGAAACAACTTCGCGGGTTCCCGTCCGTAATGCTTTTGACTATATGACGAACTCCAACTAGCTTCTTCCCTCAAGAAAAAACAAAAGAGAAGAAAAGCCGGCCGCGGAAGGAGGAAACAAACCGCCGCGACACAGAAACTAGCACCGACGCTTGAACGGCATCGACGAGGTGGATAACTCCGGTGAAAGCCACGCTGACTACCAGGCATCCAGATCTGAGATCGGAGAGATGACCCCGCCCGCAGTGACATTGGCAGCACGGCTACACTAGAACCTTGGACCGTTCCGTTGCGTGATTAGTGAGGAATTGTGACATCAATCGCGATGCCCAGCTTGAAACGGGGTAGGGACGCGAACAGGCGATAGATCTAATGGCCCGTAGTCATGCACCCAAGGCATCCTACCACAGTAGCTGCAGGGGCATCGTCGACTACTGCATCAGGGTTCGATGTGGCAATGGGTCAAACGCTCCGCAATCACCCGCGTAACCTAAGATTCCCGCGTATCAATCAAAGCAAGGGAGGCAACGCGTACGACTCTGGGCCAGAAACCATTGAGGGNCGACGCCAACACGTCGGCCCTACGCAACAACTTGGGGTTTTGCCCACCGTACCAAAGAGTCCAACAGCCCAGCGCCCCCCCAATCGCCTGAAGGAAAAGGCGATGGGATGGGGCTATGCGTGCAGATCACTGATCGGGACCTGCAGAGGTCCAATCACAGGTACCCAAGCAGCTGATTTTCAGATTGGGCTATCCGGCTTCGGGCAGTTTTCTGGGGCGCAACCTGTCCCAGAGGAAAACTGGAACTCACCACCCATCCAAACTCAGCCAGAAACGCCTGTAGCAAGGCACGGCAAAAGTGGCCCTGGTGCGCGGCAACCAGATCCGGTGGGGCGGAGAGCAGGGGCGCAGGGTGGAACAGCCTGCCACGCGCTGAGCATGAAACCGTGGTGTGGGAGTGGCCCAGATCGTGGGGTGCGAGGGAACAAAACATCATCGAGGCGTGATGTCATGCCGTTCTCACTTTCCGCTGTGCAGGCTGTCAATCGTTGGATCCGTCACTGTGCCCCGTCGGAGCCACCCTCCAGGCCATTGGAAGAAACATATTCGGCCCCGACTTGGCACGTGAGATCAAGGAGAAGCGCCCTCCGTACCAATGTACCTTATCCCGGCTTGAACGGGATCACGCAGGGCGGATCAAGCTGTAGACGCAAACGTGTGCCTGAAAAAGAAGGGGGGGAAAATAATAAAATTTGCGACAAGTAGCATGGTTAGAGACTTGCAGCGCAAATCGTTCATCAGAGAATTAGTTCTGGTTGGTCAAAATGACTTGTGTGGCTCCAGTGTAAAGAGAATCGCCACAGATTTGATCAACGGGCACGGTCGATAGACTAGGATGGTAGAGCCATTGATCAATTGAGAAAAAAAATAAAAAAGTGGCTGCTCGGTCACGAAGGAATGCCGGCTTAGAAATACACATGATTTCAAGCATGGAGAACACGTTAAAGCCGGTCGCCATGTCCCAAAGGCGATACTGCAGAAGCCGAGGTCAGAGTGTCGTCCCCTCCTCGCCCCCCATGCGACCAACATGGCTGTGCAGCATTCCGTCCGGAGTTGACTTGTGAGCGGAGAAATAAATTGAGTTGGGACTTCGTTTCGGCAGTTGTTCAATTCTACGAACCCTTGCGCGCCTGTGTCCCTGACTTAATGCACAATGATGTGAGAAAACCACCACACTGGCGCAATATCTTCGTAATTGTGCAATCAGAACGCCCAATTGACGGGATTGAACCGTCGGGGGTTCGTGGTGGAGTTGCAACAACCCATCGCGTATCGTCACTTCCACGTAAAAAAAAAAAAAACACGAGACAGCAAGCATCGACGCGAGGCCACCTACACAAACAAGCAACGAGGATTCGCAAAAGGGCAGCAGTCACGGAAATGTTGCGTCATGGTGTTGTTGAGGAGGAAAGGCTCCAGCACTGCAGATCCCGGAGACATTGAGCCGCCTATCATGATCAGACCTGGGGGACAACGTGGACAACGGGTTTTATCATTGTGACGCAAATTTCTGGGGTAAACCAGAATCAGACTCATGGGTGAAGAGAGCAAACGCAAAAAAAATAAAGTCCGTTTAGTAAGCTGCGTGGCTAGGGAAATACCGATGTGGCTCGTGCATACACATCTTGGCAGGGCGGGCGGAGCAACGAGCGTGGCTCCTCCCAAGCCGCAAACGAGTTGCTTGGGACGGTGTTGTAGCTTCCCATGTACTTGCAAGTACCTCAGGTACATCGGCCTTCAGAGTGTCCCTAGGGGAATGCTCTCCGGAGCAAAGTGCCCGGAACAGGATGTCCGGCTGCCCACACTCATCCACCAAGAAAAGCAAAGGGCTGGTTTTACCATAGCAAACCTGCTCGATTCCCGGTTTTGTCTTGGTCTGAACCCTGTTATTCTGTGCTTTTGGAGCATGGTTCCAGCAGCATTCCTACGCGCACCAGGCTTCCTTTTTTTCTTGTACGCACAGATGCGAGTGAATAGCTCCGCCTCGGAAATCAGTAGGGAGAGGAAAGAAAAAGCAACATTCAGGGTCTCGGCGGAGTTAGACACCACGGCGTTGTATCCTGATTATATCCTGATTTATGCCCAAACTCGACCAAGGCCGGTGGGTGAGTGAGTGAGTGTGTTAAACTTCGGCCATGCAAGCACTGCCGCCTCTGGACGCCGACTACAAGGATTATTTTGCTTTTGGCAGCCTGCCTTCCCACACAGTGCTTTTCCGCCTGCCAGTGCTCTCCTTCAATGCTAGCTCTGCATTGTGCTCTCGTGTGCCGCTTCCCATTGCTCGCCACCCCCAGAGGCTGCAGCAGCTGGTGCATGACCGGCCTGCGGTTGGATTTGGAATCTTGCACCCTTGGCCAGGCAACCCGACGAGAAGGGGTGCCACACGCGAGGTCAAGGGAGGTGTCTGCTTGCTGGCGATGCGGGGCTGCGGGTAGGTAGCCAGCGGAGTGGTTCTGAGGTCAATCGAGGGATGTTCGTCCTTACCCATCTGTCACGGCGCAACCCCAACGTCATTTCGAATGGGGTGGTGCGATGGTGAAGTTCGGCATGTTGCGGATCGCGTCTCGCAGCCTGGTGGGATGGGATGACAATCGGTGAAATGGCTGCGTCTCGGGTGCCGCCTGGGGCCTCGGCTGCAAGAGGTAGTTATCTTTTCACGCTTTTCCTCACTACATGTACTAAGACAACCCGCACCACCACCGCTGGCAAGCCCAATGCACGATCTAGACCGGCAAAGCAATGGCGCATGCACTTCATCGGCGTTAATGAGACAAGCACGATGCGTCAAGCCGCCGTCAGTGGACAGCCATCGGTGTTGATTCCTCGCCAAGCTGCCGATTGGGTATTGGGCGGGCTTCGATGGGGGCCATCCTAGGTCCCCGTCCATGCTTCGCCCAGCCCCTCCCCCCCCCTCCCCTTCGCAAGCTTGTCTGTCAACTCGTTGATGTAGATGCCCCTCTCTTCGGGGACTGTCCTGAATTAAAGCAAGGGGTTCGAAGGAAGCTATGTTTGTCACAAGCCAGGGTTTGGGGCCCTGTGCTTGAGGTAGACCCCAATGGGTCGATGGCGTCGAGAGCGACGGCTTGCTGTATCTAAGCTATACTCGCTCGGAGATTGTCAATCCGCTCCTGCGGTCTTGGTGTAAGTCAACGGTATCAGAACTACCCAAGCGGTGAAACAAACCTGCCCATGTTTTGGGTTGCACTGCTTGTTTGGCCATGCCTGCGATTCTGCGCCAGGAGACGCAATATGCTTGCAAACTTCCATGCGCCGCGTAATGCTTTCCAGTGGTCGAGCAAACGTAAGTTTTATCTAGTATGCTAGGCACGCCATGCCAACGACAACACCGCCGTAGCGGCCACGGAAGTTCTGCGGGCAGCATGTAGTATGCGACCTGTCACCCTTGCCAAGAGGGGGGAATCACGCCCGCTTAGGCGTGCCTGCGCTGCGTGGGTTGCTCCTCTGAATGCAGAGAAACACACGACGAGCATGGGCTAACCACAAGTGCTTCGTTTGCCTGGCTGCTTCGCATGGATAATGTCTCGTCTGGAAGGGCCTAGGCCCCCTCTCAAAAGGTCGGGGGTTTGATGGATGGAACAGCCCCGGCCAGCATTGGCCGGCGAAGAACGAAGAGGTGAAAAGCAAGAGGTGAGCTGCATGTACCGTGTCATTGTTACCAGGCAGTTGTGATGTCTGTCGAGCTGTCCCAAAAGAGGCATGAGCTCTATTCCGTGGGAGCTTGGGACAGGCAGCTGTAGCACTAGAAGCTCTCGGCCGGCATCGTTGGCTTCATTGGCATGGGTGTGCCGCGGTGAACGTTTGTCGGTCGGTATGCACGACAAAACACCAACCGTGCCAATGTTCGAGAGGGGGTGGGGGCGGCCTGCAGTTGCAACGCAACCTCCCTCCGTCAGGGTAGCCCGAAGCATGCTGAAGGTAGAAGCCTCGGAAAGATGCCCGGTAAGTTCCCTCCTGCGGAGGCATGCGCCGTAGCACGCATACAGTCGTGGCCAAAGTGCCGCACGGCCGACGGGACTGACGGCTGGGAGGCCAATAGGATGGACACATGGACGTGGAAGGGAACGTGAAGCGAATGCGACAATGGACACCGGCGGGGCAGAATAACACCACTGTGACGTGAAACCCGTCTCATCGAGCCGTTATCGCCTTGATTTTCAACGGTCGCTGGCCAGCTGATTCGTAGTAGAGCAATGGTACTAAATGACTGCTGCCTGAGCCGGACGGACAGACATCTGTACGCCGCCTCGTCGATAGGCCGGTAATAGTGACGAGAAATTGCTTAGGTATGATGAAGCCTTGGCGAGCTCTGTAGTACGGTAGAAGGAAAGTAAGTTAGCAAGTACCAAGCTCCTTTAGATCGTGCCTTGATCCGCACAGATACAGCGACCGCCTACCCGCATTTCGTAGAGGCAGCTGGTGCAGTCCATCGAAAACGGCACGGCCGTAGGGTCGGGATAGCTTGACCAGTTGATGATTGGGAGCTAGGCTGGATGCCGCTCGTCCATTCATTCACCCATTCATCCATCTGCTCCCACGCTGCCAGGTGGCTGCAACCCCCGCCCGCCACAGGCTAGCACCCGACCCTGGCCAAAGAAGCTCGAGCGCCCCCCGTCCGTGGAAACTCTCTTTGTCCCCAAGAACAGCGAAGGGCCGTCACCGAGGTCGTTGCCCCTCGCATCTAGCCCTTCGCCCTCTTCTCGTCTAGCGAGCAAGTAGGGTATGGAAGAAAACACATGAAAGGCCGGCCGGAGAGCCTGCCGGACGAGCGCTGGCAAATATGGTGGATGGTGGGCCTGGCACGCTCCGCAGGTGCAGTACAGTGCATGCTTTTTGGAGACAGAGGAGAGGGAGGGGAATGTCGGTGGGCTGACGCTGCCCCCTCCTACCCGTGCACGCTACGGTACATGGGGTACGGCAAAGGTACATGACGCCAGCCACAGCGCTACTACGCAACAGCGAATCGAGATCGATCGTCACGCAGCCATCCGATCAACCGCTACTGGATCGCCCAGTTGATCGAGCCATGCTGCATGCTCTTTGCTGGGCTGCCGAGACTTCGTATATAATAGGAATCTGGCCCGAGTCTCATACCGTGCCGTCTCTCTGTTTGGAAACAACCCTACGTCTAGCCAGACTACGCCCTTCCCCACCTCTTCTTCTTACTTCCACTTGACCTTGATTCGAAGCTTGAGTTCTTACAGGGCACAATCACAGCCAAACTTACACAGGTGTAGCTTACCAATACAACCTCTTTCCTTCGAGCTTCCCATCGTTGCCCATCGTACCTGCCATCCGTATTTGGTATTGAATCAGAACGTCTTCGCCACCACATACGAGCCTCGAGTGCCCAGCATCCAAAAGGCAACTTCCGACGAGCTTCTGCATGCGCTTCGGCTCTTACCTCGACACAGTTCACGCCACCGCCTCCAGCAATAGCGTCGGAACTGGAAACCTTCGAACGAACTCTCCTGAACCACAGCGGTTCATATAAACATACTTTGTCAACCCAGTCTTTGCCGTCATCATCATGCCTAAGCGATCACTCGACATCGGGAAGAGCGACGGAACCATGCCCACGGACAAGATTCAACGCAAGGTACGACCACGCTGTTCTTTTTGCATTGCCCATTCTCCTTTGTCTACCTTTGAATTTTCACCCTGTTTCGCCCCAACTGCTCCCATCTTCCCCACCCACTCCTCGTTTGATGGGCGCCCTCCCCCACGGCACCAGTCTCGCTCTCGTCTTCAACAGAACGTGGGCGACAGCTTCAGCCTAAGAATGTGTTTGGCACCCACGTGGAGCGTCGATGGTGTTGTGCATCGGCTACCCCGCAGGATTTGGACGGGGTTGGCATGTGCCCGCTGTCTTTTGCTCCTTGGCTCTATCATCCCGAGCCTTATCCTTTGACTATTTGCGCTTTCCCAGGGAGGCAATCCATGGTGTTCACAGGCGGCTCCCGTGTGTGCAGCCAAGCGAGCGAGACCCAACCCACGATCTACAGCACAAACTATCCATTTTCTTGATCGTTGAGTAAAGCAGAGCGCTAACAATTCATTTTCCAGACCGAGCGATCACATGAGGAAAACCAGGAGCGAGCATACATTGCCGCCTCCCGGCGAGCGGATCGTAGTCTTGAAGCTCGAGTGCAGTCTGCACGTATGGCTAGCGAGATCCACAAGAAGCGCACAGGCAAAGGTTTTCGCATAACCGAGGAGATCGTGTCGAAGGAGGAAATGTACGAGGAAGAAGAGGACGAATTCCCCCGCTCCTACAGGCTCCTTGGGCCTCACATGCAAACCGCCTCCGCCGAGTTGAACTCGCGCGTCGAGACTTATTTGTCCAATCGAATGGCCATGTCTGCACTTCTCGCCCGCACAAATGAAGACTGGAAGCAAAATGAAATCAACAGACTCTTTGCCCAATCATTTCCCCACATCAGCCAGCAAGGTCAACAGATAGGTCGCAACTATTCCTCTCCGGAGCATCCGGTCCAATCAAGATCAAATGACGGCGTCCCTCAGAGTCCCGGCACGCCTACCTTCCATTCCATCAATTATCAGCAGAATGTCGGCCACGGTGGGCATGGACGCTCCATGTCAACCATTACTCCTACCGAGGTCAGCCACGAAGCGTCTTCAGCTTCCCCACCAGCTCTGAGTCCGGGTTCTTACACTATGGAGACGCCGAGGATTTGGTCAACCCCAAGTGCGTCGCATGCGGGTCCGGTGCCGTTCAACTCTAACGAGTCTGCTTTCACGACGGAGCTACCCGCCGAAGCCAAGATGCTCATGGGTGGCATGGACATGGGTGCAACATTTGGCCAGAATCCATATTCGCAGGACTGGTTCAACCAAAATCAGTATTGGAACATGGACGAGCCAACAAGCTTCAAGGGCGCCAACATGGGTCGCGATGAGTTCGCAGACATGGTGGGTCCCGATGTCGCACCTTCGCCTGTCAGATGGGACAGCGGCCCCCAACCACCATCTGCTATGGATGATCAGTCATGGAACGCCTTCATCGACGAGAACGCTTTCATGCAAGATCCGCAGTCACATAATATTTAATGTTTTCCCATGCGGTTATGATTTGGCGATATTGGCTCAGTTACTATCGGCAATGAAGTTTTGACTGATAGCACGGAGTAACTGTCCAATTCGACAAGGACTAATTTGCGTCACGCATTGTTTATGATCTACACCCTCAACTTATCAGAGTGCATCGAGGAGCGCATGGGTTGTGTTATCGCGGCGATCGATTTATGCTCTTGAGTGGCGTTTTGCTTTTTTCTCTCCGTCATCATGTTCTTGGATTCCATCAGGCTCAGAGCAGGAGGCGGAGAGGGTCCGTTTATTAGAAGGACCGGAACTTATGCTTGTTAGCTGTTCAGTTGAATTGGCGGCTTGATTTGTCGACTTCATGCGACTTGATATCACTGGCTTAGCAGCGTGGAATTTGGCGAGGATTTGGGAAGGTGAGGAGTCGGCAGTTGTACTGGCAAGGTTTGAACCTGAAGTTCAGAAGAATGATCTTTGTGAAAAAGAGAAAGGTTGGAACTCACGTCGAATGTCCGATGTGAGGAAAACAGGCATCTTCGTGTTATATGTGAGGATGTGACATTTGAAAAGACAAAACGCATCAAAATTATGAAAAGGAAAATCTCGTGCCCATTTGGTCAGTTCGTTGCTCCGACGAACGTGACATGATGATTCAAGCGTCACGTACGTGGCTGTTCTCGGTCTTGAACTTTATTGATTTGATTTGGGTCGTACGAAACATACCGCACTTCCACATCTTAATGTACAATGACATTAGGGATAAAGTGATGCTCTTCCCCATGCCGGGTAGGTGTAGTTAACTCGGAATTCAATGGCAAGGGCAGGTCGTTATACGATACACGGTAGTTACAACAATTCCACCCCCCCGTCTCATAGATGCTGCCTCTCGTACTGTAATCTACTTGTAAGCGTGAGTATAACTAGAGGATAGGCGAGTAAGTAACGACCCCGACGCAATTTGAAGCATTCAATCCTGCAATGAGAGGGTTTGACGGGGATGGAAGAAGCTGTTATTCTCGGATGCCACCCATGCAGCCGAGGTGGGAGACTGGAGCTGATAAGATAAGCACTGTCTTATCGATAAAGGTTACAAAAAGTTCCAGGTCAAGAATTTTGGATCGAATAGTCTGATGCAGCAAAATCTTTGAGTGCAACCCACTCTCACGATTTACTAGCCAATTGTTCAACAGAAGGATGCCCAAGCCACGTACAAAGCGAGGCGAGATTCGCGAGGAGCGGAAGAGGAAGCGACAAGCGCAAACCGAGGGCGAAGACGTCGAAGAAACGAAACGGCCCCGCCATGACCACGGCAGTGACGATCAGGGCGGGTTGGAAGACCAGCAGCAGCAGGATGGCCAAGGCGCGGGAGAAAAGGAGTTCTTTGGAATGCTGGCAGACGAAGAGCAGGAGTACTTCCGAAGGGCCGACGAGATGCTCGAGCTCAACCAGTTTCCCTCGACCGAGGAGCGGGACCTGTTCCTCGAGAGCGTGTACAAGGAGGCGCAGGGTAAAGAGCTCAAGCTTGCCAGCAGCCAATCCTGCTCACGGCTCATGGAGCGTCTGATCCAGCTGTCTACGACTGCCCAGAAGAAGCACCTGTTCGAAGCCTTTGCCGGCCACTTCCTATCCCTGGTGCAGCACCGCTTTGCGAGCCACTGCTGCGAGGCCCTTTTCTTGCGCTCAGCGAGCGTTGTGACGCAGGAGTTGGCGGGTTTTGTGATGGACACAAAAAGAGCGAGTACGGAGGAGCACCAGCCCGAGTCGTCAATGGAACAGCTCTTCCTGGCAACGTTGGATGAGCTGGAGGGGAACCTGGGGTACTTGCTTACGGACCGGTTCGCCTCGCATACACTACGAGCGCTGCTGGTTGTTCTATCGGGTCTGCCGCTTAACGATGTGGCCATGCGGACGTTGGTCAAGAGCAAGAAGAAAGAGAAGATCTCAGTGGCTGGTGCAGCTCCCATCGGCGACGCGACCCAGGGGCTTCGCGCAGTGCCGCCGTCCTTCACCAGCGCAGTCAAGAAGATCATTCATGATTCCACGTCGGACATGGATGCGACTGGCTTGCGGGTTCTGGCGACGCATCCCATTGGAAACCCGACCCTCCAGCTTCTGCTGGAGCTGGATCTGTCCTTGAACAAGGGAGAGCAGAAGGGAGATGCTTCACACCCGGCGCTGCTGCAACAGCTCTTGCCTGACGCACCGCAGTCGCTAAGCGATGAACAGTCGGAAGCCTCTCAGTTCATCAATGGCATGATCTACGACCCAATCGGTGCTCGTCTTGTCGAGACCATCATCACACACGCCCCCGGCAAGATCTTCAAGGCCCTTAACCAGAACATTTTTCTTCCGCGCATACAGGGCTACGTCCGCAACGACGTGTCTTCCTATGCCGCCATCCGCGTGCTGAATCGTCTCGGCAAGGACCAGCTGATCGAAGCCGTGGACAAGATTGCGCCGTCCATCCCCCAGCTCGTGTCCAAGTCGAGGTACAATGTACTCAAGGCCCTGTTCGAACGATGCGCCGCGCGCGGTGTCCAGGATCAGATCAAGGTGCTCATGAAGGGTTTAAGAGAAGGATGCGGTGGCGAGCCGGCAGACTTGATCATCATGCTGTGCGGCTGGAAAGACGAAGAGAAGAAGAAAAAGGACGTCGATCATGCGGCGAAGAATGGGTATGCTATTCAATCACATGGTGCCCAGCTACTCACCACGCTGTTGTCACTCCCCGGCCCCTGCAAGGGTGTTCAGGAGTCGCTGCTGGCTCTCTCTCCGGAGACTCTTCTACGACTCGCCACGACTTCCATGCCCACCGTCACCCTCTTGACAACCGCACTCGCAACACCCTCGGCGAACCCGGCCTTCCACAAGATCCTCGTGAACACACTCATGCCGCACGCGGCGGAACTGGCAACCTCTCAATTCGGCCACAACTTCCTCAACGCCCTCGTCGAGGTGCCGAGCAAGGGCAAGGACCGCAGCGTGCCGTTCCACATGAAGGAGGCCGTCATGGCCAAGCTCGGCGAGAACGAGTCGCACATGAGGGACAGCTGGATGGGGCGCAGCGTCTGGCGCAGCTGGAAGGGCGACATGTGGAAGACGAGGAGGACGGACTGGAAGCTGTGGATGAGGGAGGTGGATATTACGAGTGAGCGGGATGCTGCGACGAGACAGATAAATGGTAAGAAACACGGGACAGAGAGGGGGGTAAAAGACAAGGGCGTGACCAAGAGGCAGCCGAGGAAGGAAGGGAGAGAGGTTGCTCAAGATGCAAATGGGACTGAAGAGTGACGAGTGAGGTAGATGCTGTCATGATACCCAACGAATAATGCATACTATTTGAACACCGCTATCTCTTCAACAATGTCTATCCTGTAGATTTTCAGCTGATGGTTCTACGGCGGCAAAACGCCTTTACTCCCAACGCACTCAAGACCCAGCAGTCTGCTCGACCCTAGCCCCCCTGGCCATGGGCGAGGATCTGCTTTGGGGATTGGAGGTTTGCTGGGTGAATCACGGCGCCCCGTGGAGCATGCAGCAAGTTCTGCCGTGCAGACATAGTCGATCAAGGCGAATGACTCGAGAAAGGGTGATTCACGGATGCTGCGGCGCAAGGTACCGAGCACTGCGGGATGAAGGCCTGAGAGTTAAATTGGGCTTCTCGTAGACAACTTGACTGAAGCACTACTGGCATCCGCAAGCACCGCTTCATGCGCAGAAGTCTCTTCACTACTCTTCCTCGCATGCCATGTGGCCTTCCATCCGTTGAGATGCAGCCGCTGGCTCGCTACTCCTGACACCCGCCAACTCATCGAGGGACTCATTCTTGGTACTCCTCAGCAGGCGGGACAGAAACACCCACCTAACACCCGCTCCCTCAAGGGCCACCACCCTCAATCACACGATACATAATCGTCTGTTCCCATCCTCTCCGCCGCACCACGTCCGATGTGCAGTCGTGAGCCTCCCAAGGTCATTTCATGCGCCGTCGTCTGGAGACAGAAGCCTGCACCAGGGTGTTCGCCGGAGGGTTACCGCCCAGGTTCGCCAGCTCTCTCTTCCTGCGCGATGCCATCATGACTGACTTGTTGACGCCGCCGAGCAGACTGAGCTCTAGTTGCGTCCGCGGCGAGATGCCTCGCTCCGGCTACGACCAGACCGGCATCGACCGCCGAGCCCCAGGAGGCCATGCTGCAGATCAGCCCCGGCGCGTCCTCGCTTCCAGTGACAACCGTATCGTGAAAAGAGAAACACCTTCTCGGGCTGAGGAGCCGAGCAACCACGGGCCTCCTGCAAGCACTCCTGACGAGGACCAGCAAATCACCAGGCATCGCACCGTTGGCCCTGACAAGGAAATACGTGCTGTTGAGCTTGAACTCGTTGCACCAAAGACCAAGGAGCCGTATTGAGGGGGGTAATACAAAAAGGAATAGGGGTCTGGAAGCGCCGTGAGCCTACATCCCAACTCGAGATACCGTCAACAACACAGCCTTTCCACGACCGTGAGTTCGTCCTTAGAATAGAAAGTGGTGTTTAAATCCGAATAAAGCTCACGCACAGGAAGGGTAAAAGACCTTGTGAATGAATGAACGAAGCGATGTAATTGAGCTTTGGTATCATTGCTGCCAGTTACTTCAACAAGTGGGAGGCCTTTTCTAGCTCGAAGGCAATGCCATGCTATCCGTAGCAAGCAGAAGAGAACATCATCCTCAACGGTTTCGAATATACGAGAGTGAAAGGCTTTGCCGACGCATTTCACCGTCCCTTATCGCTTACTTGCCATGGGCATGTGCATATCTCATAGGCTCTGCCCCCCCCAACACTCCAACGCAGAGTGTGCGAATCAACGCAAACGGCAACTATGAACCCGTTGATAGAATATCCTGATGAACTTGCTTTTATAAACGTCGCTACATTGTCTATCCTATACCCAGTCCTTGTATCCCCAAGTCAGTGGCATTTCCTGTATACTTTTATCTTCACTTGTATCAGCACGTCATCCTCTGTGTATGATCTAGTCGCGAAGAAACTTTCAAAAAGAAACGGACTCAGCTAGAAATTTCCTGCCCAATCTCTAGCATAGCTTTCACCAGACCCTCGACAGTTCCTGGAAGGGTCTGGATGTTCACGACTACCCGCAGGAAATAACCCCTTTCCCCGGGGGCATAATCCGACATGAAGCCTCTGGTTATCAGCCTCTGCACGATTGTCTTGGTGGTGTACGTGTTCGTTTCGGAGTCGGCAGATAACTCGCCGCTTGGTGCGTAGTAGAAGCATACTTGGAGGCAGGGTGAGGGATTGTTGGATACCAAGACAAACTGCCCAGTTTCCTGCAGCAATTTGAGCAAGTAGCTTGCCACGTCGAAAGCATGGTCGATTTGCTGCTCGAAGCCATCCGTCCCATAATATAGCCACGCCAATGCGAGCTTGAAACTATCGCCGCGACGGCCACACTGCAGAGTCAGGTCCGCCAAGTCCCACGTGTCGCCGTCCTCACTTCCGTGGAACAAATAGCCGGCCGTCGTGGAGTTGGCCTTGTTGAATATCCTCATGTCAGGCCCAAGCAGGAAAGAGCATGTGACAGGGACATTCATCATCTTGTGTGGGTTGACAGTCAGGGAGTCTGCCAAATGAGATCCCTTCATCTTCCACTTCTGTTGCTTGGAGAAGATAACAGGTCCGCCCCAGCTGGCATCAATGTGCATCCACATACCAAACTCCTTGCAGATAGAAGAGATTTCCTCAAAAGGGTCAAACGAGCCCAGTACCGTTGTGCCCGCGGTTGCGTTGACATACAGCGGCACTTTGCCGTCGGCTTTGGCGCGCACCACTGCTTCTCTCAATGCATCTGGCTTCATCCGCCCTTCGATATCCGTTGTCACACCGCGGACACTAGAGGCCCCAATTCCAGAAATCATAGCGGCTTTTTCGACAGAGTAGTGACCGTGTGCGCTGGTGAAGATGGCAAAGTCATAACCACACACACCCGAATCCTTACAGTCCGGGTACAGAGCGTTCCTAGCCACAATGAGCGATGTCAGGTTTGAAGCACTGCCGCCTTGACAAGAAACGCCACCAGCTAGAGGTCCGTCGAAACCGAATAAGCTGGCAAGCGTCTTCGTCGTTGTCTTTTCCACAATGGTCAGGGCTGGGGAGACTTGAAAGACGTGCAGCTCGAAGCATGTCAGCTCGTTCGGACTTGTGGATTGTTTTGCTGCACTTACATTCGTGTTGAGGACTGAGAGTATGACATCGGAGATCACACCGACCTAGGTGATTGTTGTGTAAATGAACGAGCCTGGGCGTGGACAAAATTGTTATGGTTACTTACAGGGGTGTTGCTCGAATACAGCTTGTCAAGGAAGCCTTGATCCCACGTGTTCACACTGTAACGAAGGATTGTCTGGATGAGCTCCAATAGGCCATCCTTGCCTTTTCCATCGCTGGGAAGGACGAGCTTCATCTTGGCCAGCAAGTCCGCGGGCTTGTGGGTGTCCACCAAAACATTCCCAGAAACTCTGGTTGAGGCACTTCCAGTAGGTTTCCAGGTGGCCTCGTCATCGGCCGCCTTCACAAAAGGGACGATGATTTGTCTGACCGCATTGAGTAACTGGGCATCAGGCATTAGTTGGGAAAACACTTCATGATAAGATGTCCTGTCTTAGCTCGTACGTCGTCCAGCTCTTCAGCCCTGTGAAGACCCCCTCGGGGGCCATCGTTGACTTTAGCAACGGGATGTCCAGCAACGCCATTGCCGACCCCATTTAGATGGTTCTCTGCTGGCATTGGGAAGACAATGCAGCCAAGTCTTGTTCACCGAGAGCTCTACCGGAGTACTGGCACAAGGCAATTGATACAGGGACGAGTCAACAGCAGCAGGATTCTTTTGGTGGTTTCGAGATGACTAGATTCAAAGCCGGGCCTCGGCCCGGATGAGTGGTTTGTCAGATAGCGCCATAACCACAGGAGCGCCATATTTTTCTCCTGGGGGCGAATGATCTGATCCGTTTTCATCTGCGGGCCGTTGCCTAAAGAATTCCGTGGCCGGTGGATGTGGCGATTCTATTTTGGCTCATTCCCTCTGGATCGCTCAAGTCAAGCAAGGTGTATGTCGATGGTGGACTGCCCACCTCGATCTACCATAGACGAACTGCAGGATGCTACTTGCGGTAGCATCAGGCACACCCTGGGATAAGCGATGAGAGCTTGCCGCCCCTGATAAGAGGCGTCCCTGGAGAGCAAGGTTTGACTTCTGATGGACGCACAGGCCCCCCGTTGTCATTCTACACATTTTTGGACTCCACCCGTACGTATATGTGTTGGTGCCTTTTGATCTTTTGGGAAGGGCAGGCCTGCGCTTTGCTTGACTCAAATTGGAGCCGAACTTCGGGGTGCGCCAGCGTGCTAGGACTAGACGATGGTCGGGATGCCTGGGTCGCGTGAACCGTACTGTACAGCATGCAGGTCCCATCACTCATCCCGTCCTGGGCGTGAGAGGCCGTGTACAAAGTCCCATTAATCCTAGCCAGGCCCAGGCAGTAATTGGGAGGAAAACCTGGTAGAGGGACGGACGGGTTTCCTCTGTTGTACACCGTGAATGCGCTGCACTCGTGAAGCTGTCCTTTGACCCCCTACTTAATTCAAGCAGTGGTTTCTGCTTAATTGCGGATCCATGTCTTGAGGAGAAGCCGTCATCTTGCTGTAGTGCATCTAGCTTCTGGGCTAGATCCGAACGGTCAAAGGGTATGATTGTTTCTGAAACAAGCGCCGTGGTTGGGCTTGGGCAGGGAATTGCAAGAACGGCCCGGCGGTCACGGGCAGGACGGTTTGAAGAAGACGAAGAATGGATGATGGTGTCTTGGAAGTCCGAGGAAGTCCGAGGAAGGCTGCGATGGTGTGGTGACGATGCTTGAAGCTCGAAGATAAGAAACGGCGGTGGCACAACCCACTACCTTAGGTGGTTGTAGGGAAGTAGGTACCCAGTAACACAGGCATGAAGCATCCGCACCATGGAAAGCGATCCTTCATGTCTCCTTCCCCCGTGTGCTCTTGCTCCTACGCACGGCGGCATTGAGTCGGTGGGCTCCTTCCCCGGAGACCACCCACAGGCACGGATACTTCGTAGACTATCATAAGATGGAAGGCAGAGGCTTGGTGCGGGCGGTCGTACCCTAGCCCTGCCCTGCTTCACGAATCACATCTAAAGGAAGGTTTAGGCTCCTGGCATGACAGTACTTGCGATTTTGGACAGCCCCTGCCTTGTATCCTCTTCTGCGTTTGCATTTCCCCGCCTCCTATCCGTATATCATGCTTGATCCCTCGCTCCATCGCATATGACCGATCGTCATAGCCAGGGCCCCGTCTGCTGCATCCGACACGGTCGACGGAAACGTCTGATACTTCATGCGACACCACCTTTCTAGCAGCGTCTTGCCCATCACATGTTCGATACCGCTTAACTGAGCCCCGCATCTGGCCCTGCTCCTCGTCATCTCCACCCTGTCCTGCCTCCCGGTTTCTCAGGGTCGAAAACCCCTGCATCACTGACGCGAGTTCCGCTAGGATTCTCCCGTCTAATTATTATAAGTCCGCCTGTATATCTCGACAAAGCGCGACCGCGCACGCGCCGCGACGGCGAACGGATCTTCCCGCCAACCTCCTTAACAATTCTTCAACCTTCCCGGACCATCCCATCATATCGTCGTCTTCACCTTCTGCCTCAACATCCACACGCAGCCTCTGGTCATTTTGCAGGAGACTCACTTGATACATTTGTCTTCTCAGTAACGGCTTCCACCATAGGTGGGGGAAGGGAGCTGGAATCATCTCCTTCCGAGTCTGATCGGGTTTCAGCCCCGACACACCAACCGGCCTTGTCATCCAACACCTTGTCTTTCCCACGATCCCGCCGACTCGCCGTCTCTTCCCTTGCTTTTGCTTTGATTTAATTGCGGAATCATCTTTGCCGCCCAAGGCGGAGCAGTGCGGCTCTCCCGCCTGGTACCACGATTTGTGACCCAACGGAAATATAGCTGTGGCACCCGACGCAATCGAACTGTCACTCTCTCGTGCCCCGTCATACTCGACCTTCTTTTCTTTTTTTGGCGCAACTGAGCATTGACGTGTCGTTTATGCTATTTGTGGGCAGGGCCTTTATGACACATCATGGCTATGCCGGCCCAGCAACCACCTGTACCTATTTCCATCACCATATGCGGTGACGGTGGCTGCGGTAAATCGTCCATCACACTTCGCCTGGTCCGCTCGCAATGGACATCCGAGTATGACCCTACCATTGAGGACTCGTACAGTGTCACCCGCCGAATTGATGGCATCGTCTATCACCTCGCTATCACCGATACCGCTGGCCAGGAGGAGTATCGCGGCATGTGGGCTTCCTCAAATCTAAGCGCCGACGCTTTCCTTCTGGTCTATGATATCACTTCGCGAAATTCCCTGGATGCTCTGCAGCACTTTAACGATCTCATCGATATGGAAGCCGAGACCCGTTTGGACAATGCCGAGCGGGCAAGGCGAGCTGGTCTGAGCCCTGGGCTTGCCGCTTCCTCTGGCCCAGGTAACCGAACCAAGACGGTGCCCCCCATTAAAATCGTTGCCGGCAACAAATGCGACCTTCAGGAAAGCCGCGAGGTGCCTGCTGCCATGGGGCTTGAGTGGGCGCGCAAGCACGGCTGTGGCTTCATGGAGACGAGTGCTCGGCTGGAGGTCAACATCGAAGAGACATTCGCACTACTTGTGCGCCGTGTCGTAGAGGCGCGACGGATTGCCGAGATGGGCGACGTAGGCCTGTCAGGATTGGCTGCTCGGGGGATGACAAAGCCCTTGACGCCGCTGAATGACGGGGGCAATGAGAAGTCCCAGACTGGCCTCCAACGGACGGACTCGAACGGAAACAAAGAAGGGCGTGGGGCAGGGGGGTTCTGGAGAAACCTCCGATGCTGGTGACGATGTGCTTGCTGGTGGACGATGTCTTTCATATTGTATATTTTCGATGATTGTGGACATTTTCTCATTATATGATACCTGGGCGCTTACATGGAGCGATTGTTATGGGACGACGAAACAAAAGGAGTACTTGACGGGGATGGTTGACGGATTCGAGCGGCGTGTGATGGAGATTTACCTTTCTTTCCATTTTTCTCTTCATGTTCTTACATGTGTTATGGAGATGTCAATAACGCCCTTGTATGCTGCGCATAGCTTTCATTCAAGAGCCGCTCTCATATGAGCATACTGGCTTCAAAATGCCACTGTCTAAGCTGAACGCAACCGAGGTTGTGGTGTCTAAGTCTTCCCATGGACTCAAGAATACGCTGAAGAGATCCCACGTACAAGAGACGCATATCGAAAACAGCTTAATAATACTGGGACACGTTGGGGTTCGCAAGGCCTCCGATGCCGCAGTGTCCATTGGAATGATCCATTAAAAGACAACACTGCTGCTGCCAGTAATTTGTTCGCTGTAGGTCCTTCCTATGCGTCCCAATACAGCCTGATCCTTGAACGTGTCGTCGATATCCTGCTCGTGTAGAAGGAAATAAAAAGAAATAAAGAAGTAAAAGGAAAAAACCCCAGAGAAAAGAAGTCCGGGGAAATTCCCTACCAAGACGGTCTTCTCCACGAAACGCCAAACCCGCGCTAAACATGCCCGACATAAGAGATACCGGATGATGAATACGCTCATGACTGCTTAGTAGCGATCCAATCACGCCACTTCTTGAACTCGGGATAGTCTACGCTGACCTTCTTGCCCTGGTAGCGGGTCACTTTGAGGTCGAGGTCCTTCCAGCGCGAGCGGCTGCCGATCCAACCGGCTTTGCGGACAAGGCTGAACAAGGCCTCGTCCTTGGTCCAGCCCTGCTCCAAGGCGACATCGGGCAAATACGTGGAACCGTAGCGTCGGCCACGGTCGTGGAAGGAGAGGCGGATGCCGTGAACGCCCACCTCCCAGTCGTACGGGTCGTCCACCTCCTCAAAGTCGGTCAGCAGGGTGACGGCGGCCTGAAGCTCCGGCAGCTCGGCGCGTGAAACGGGTGAGAAGCGCGTGTCGTGCAGGGCGGAGATGACGGCGTACTCGGGAATGCCGACGGCTAGGGGCTGCGCTTCAAAGGTGCCGATGCAGCCGCGCAGCGACGTGTCGCCGTCGTCCTCAACGGTGTTCCAAGTGACGAAGAGCGGTGCCGAGGCGGGCGGCTGGCCCAGCGGGAGCGAGGACGTCGAGGTTGCAGGCGTGGATGTGGCCTCGGAGCCGGGGGAGAGGAGGGAGGAGGCGGTGGATAGCAGCGAGGATTCGCTTTCTGCGGCGGCGCGTTGGGAGCTTGTTGCGAGGGTGGCGGGAACGGCGGAGGTGTAAGCTGCCCAGGAGGCTTGGACATCCTCGAGGGAGAGGGGCTTGCGCTTGGCGAGTTCGGCGTCGAGGGCCTCAAAGCACATGATGCAGTGCGCCGGGGTAGCCATGGCTAGATCACGATGGACGACGGGCTATAGACACGTGTATCCTGAAAGGAGAGAGAGAGAGAGAGAGGCTGTAGCAAAGAAGGAAGAAGTATGCCCCTCGACCGCGGTGTTGATGGGGTTGATGCCAGAAGTAGGCGGAGGCAGGCGGGACGAGAGACGGACTACTTGACCAGAGGGCGTCAAGCGTAAGCCCCCTTTCCTAGAACTCTCGAGAACCACGCCGGAGACTTGCTGAAAAGCCCAACGTAGAAGTATAAGAGAGTGATTGCGAGGAGTGGCAGAAAGAATATGGTCATCAGCCATCATCTCCAAGAGTTGGACACAACCCCACCTTGAAGGGCCCTTGGATGAGGGGCACTGTTCACGAGGGGGACGATAGCGCTGATAAGGGATCCACTGGCGGAAGCGGAATTGGTTTCCGGCTTGAGGGGGGGAACATTCTAGGCCAGCTTTACGGCTACAGTAGGTACCTAGGTAGGTAATTACGGAATACGGATAGCTCGTTCTTCTCTTTGAAATTCCTCAGATTCTTCAACTATCTGCATTAAATATATGTATATATATATATATACATATATATATATTTTTTTTACCCATCTGCAATCTAGTCTCTTTTGAGCACTTGGCCACAACTATTATGTGACGAGCCCCGCCATCTTAGTCACCTCAACCCGGAGCGTGAGCTATATGTCATTGCCAGCTCCGTCACGGTAGGTCACCCCAGGCGCAGTGTTTCAAATTTCTTCAACAGTCATGGAAGCCATGATGACGGTCTGATCATGCTTGCTGCGCCACCAGCGTCAGGAGCAAGTCGTCGAACAGCCACCTCATGTATATTGTTTCCCTTCTGACATGGCATTACGCCGCACTGCCTCTTTCTCCTGACAGACGGAACTCGCGACCGGAAGCACCAGCAAGCGGCGTCTCATCAGCACCCCCTTATGGCGTTTCACCTCCTTGTCCACCACGCAAGCGCTGCCCATCCACCCAAACGTAGCGGAAACCAGGCGTGTCGCATCCCTCCTTTTGAAACGTGACAAATAAGCTTTTGTGCTGGTTCCGCCTCCTGCCAGCTGGGTCCATACGGGATGACAGTGAGCTGATGTGGCCCGCTTGACTGACAAGACGAGGCCAAGCTTTGGAAGCGCTCGTGCGTTTCCGCGTTTGAGGGCCTCTGCACGGGTTTCTTGTCTCAACTTGCGAGGTCCTGTTTGGACGATGTAGGGAGCCGCTTGTTTGATACCCATGGGCTGCGTGTGCCTTCAGACGGTTCGTCGTCCCAGATATGGCGATCCTTGCAGCGTGCTGCACTCTTGCACCTCGCCCCTGTTGGAGCGTTGGATGCAGATAAATAGACCAAGTCTACTCCATTTCCGCATGCTGATCCTTTTGCTCTCCATCCAACTGCGTTTGTGATCATCCAGACTTCTTCATTCCTTTCTTTTCTTGATACCCCGTCGCCGGCCGACACTGTTCTCGTCCATCAACCCTTTTGACAACCCATCCACATCAATCCACCACGATGCAGTTCTCTGTCCTTACCGTCTTCACCCTTTTCGCCGGTGCCATGGCCGCCCGAGGTAGGCACCTCCATCCCTGGGCATGTCTGTAATATATACTGATGTTTTGTGAGCAGATGGTTTCGTCGTCGTGAAGCGCAACGTTGAGCGCCAGGTCGACGTCAGCCAGCCCGCCATGACGGACGCCAACGGCAACATTGTGCCCTTTAACGCGGCCGGCGTTGTGCAGCAGAGGCGGAGGCGCGAGGCCAAGACGCCCACCTACACCATCTACTAAGGCGACGGAATCTTGCCGCAGGGGATAATACAAGAGGATGCGCCAGCGGCGCCGAGACATGGGCCGTGACAGCCATAATGAACGACGGCTTCGACCTTGACACAGCTGACGAGTTGTGCTTGCAGGGTGTTTTGTTTTGTGGATACAACAAGCCTTTTGGGCCTCGAAGGCGGCGCAGGACATTGGGGGTACATTTGAGTATAGCAATAGCAACAGCAACAATCATCAACCTCAGCCCTCCTGTGCCATGTAATTTGCTAAGATCCGTGGTTGCTTGCGAGGAATCGTCACTGATGATGGGGTACACCCATACATGGGTTGTCGTCCAATTGGCCATGACGACTGAATAAAACACTCGTCATTTTCTTACTTCTTACCATTAATTTCGCTTGTGGAAAAGGCAAAAAGCTCTCGTCATTTTCGTGCGTGATTCTCGTGACCTGATAGGCATCCCGAGGCCACAGCTCGACTCAGCTACCACCTAGCGCGGTGTTCAAGGCGCTGGGCATGGCTGACTTGCGGGGGTTGTGGGCCAAATTTAGCCTTGCGGCTGGGTCTCAATTTCACTGACCGACCAGCTTCCCGGTTAGCTAAGCCTCAACTCCTCCGGACACTTTCACAGTCGAATCGGGCCATGACGATGGCTTCCTTGTGCCCGACGATCCTGGTGCGGGTTTTGCCTTCAGTGAATGCAGGGACAGCTGGGTATGGCTCGAGGTTGTCAAGAACTCGGAGGACTCTTCCACCGCATCGGTCGACAAACTCCATTCCTTCAAGCTGACCTGTCGACCACGCCCCTGGTAGTACATCTCGGTTGCATTCCAGCCTTGGGCTGCAAGTCTGAGGGCTCTCTGCAGGTCGGAAGCCTCATGGCAGACTTTGAGTCTTGTTAGGCGGTCCACGTAGCTATTCCGCAGCCTACTGTCCAATGAGGCCTCTCCGCATCGACGTGCTACGTTTTCTGCTAGTCGAGCCACAACCTTCAGCCGTAAGCATAGCCTGGTCCTGGTCTTGGAGCTAAGCAGCCTGCTCGCCATGTTCTCATGATCCCAGGCCAATGGGGGCGTCTATATTTGTCGCCTGGCGCCATGCCACGGGTAACCCTGAGGTTTAGTGCATGATCCTCATGGCACGACCTGTTTGAAGATTGACGACACAGGCCAGCTTTTAAAGGTAGTCGACGGCCTGCTTCGAGGTTGGTTCGAGTCAGCTCTACAACGTGATCAGTCCTCGATGTTCTCGTTAAACCTAGGAATTAACACCTTTGCGCACATGGCGCTTCTCTGGACGGCTCTGTAGTTGCCGGTTTTTGTCACACAGCCACGTCAACACCCGTCGCCCCAGCTTCTCTCCCTTTCTCGGCTCTGCGGCCTACTCGAAGGTGTGAGCCCTTCACATCATGGCAAACCACAAGACACACGCCCAGTTCGATCGAGCAAAATGGCGAATGAAGATCCTCTTTCCAACCTGGTTCATCCAGCTCGCCCTCACCTTTGCCCAGATGGGCCTCTTCACCTGGAGACTTGACGACACCATCTATCACTACGACGAGGTGGAAAAGGTCGGCGGCGTGCCTACAGTTGAGCTTGTGTAAGTCGTGGGCTCTGTGTTCTTGTACAAACGGTCCACTGACACGGTTGGGCTTAGCTGGGAAGTCACCAATGTTGGCTTGTCCCTGGTCGCTTCGATTTGCACATTCTTCGAAATATACAGATATTTTGCCGAGTCGTTGACGCCGTGGACCATGCTCTTTACGCACGTCATCAAACTGGCTTGCGCTGTCGCCATCATGGTCCTCGACATCATCGTATACGCACAGCGTCATGACAGGCACTACTCTCTGATCGGCCTTGGCATTGATGCCGCATTCATGTATGTTGCCGCTATAAAACTCATTCGGCACATCACTAAACACGTTTATAGCATTACCGCTATTGTCCTCGTCGTCTACGTCGGCATCATCTACCGACGCCTCTCCAAGTACGACATCTACACCCACCCGGCCAATGTCAAACCGTTCGGCTTCAATGATGACCTCGAGCGCGATACTTCCTACCATGGCAAAATCGACTCATTCCGAGCCTCTTTGGACACCGCAAGGCTTTCAGGCATCCGCGCCTCGCTTGATGTAGGACGGTCAAGGAGCCCACACGCAAACAACTCTACCACCACTCCAGAAGATACCTATGACTCGGAGCGTGCCAGGAGAACATCGAGTACGTACAGCCACCAGCGCGACACGCTATTCGACGACTACGTCGCGCGGCAGGAGTCTCAGCGCGCGACAACGGAACGGTTGCTGGGCGAGGACTTGCGCAGACACTCTGGTGCTTCTCCGGATGGCCTTCAGGGATCCCGTTCCCCTGCCCTTACAGGACGGGCTCGTTCCCAGTCATGGACTATGTCGAGAAATGCAAGCTACGGCAATGAGAGCTTTCTTGGCTCGCTTGCTGAGGAAGATGAGGAGCCGTATCACAATGACAGAGATAGAGATGCATTACTTGGGGGCGATGAAAGGAGGGTGAGCGATGGGACTAAGCCGGCTGTCACGCAGGAGCGCTACGCTATGGGCCGAAACGAAGGCAGGCAGGCCCAAGATACTAGTCGATAGCTTCGGCAAATTAATGATGACATGAACATTTTCAAGCGCATAATGGAAGTCGAGGCAATCACTACTATGTACTTGTAGGATGGGTGTCATCCGAGCTGCACACCACACGCCGCACGCTACACGCTGTTCACGAAGCAGGACTGCTGCGACGAGCGGCGGTCATCTCCCCTTCCAGCGCAGCTTGCCCACCCACGCCGCAAACTTCCTCACCTCGTCCTCTTCCAGCAGCAGATCGACCGTGTAGTAGTCCCTGGCCAGCTCCTCGTGGGTCTTGAACTGGTGCACGAAGCGATGGCAGGCGCCGCACAGCCAGGCCACGTTCTGCAGGTCCTCCCTGCGGTGCCAGCCGCGCTTGACGGCCTTGTCGTGGACGAAGCGCGGGATCAGGTGGTGGTAGGTGAGGGGGATCCACGAGCGGTCGCACAGCTCGCACACGTCGGTGCGCGTGGCGGTCGTGGCGGGCGGGGGCACGATGAGCGGCTCGATGTAGGCGGTGAGGATGGGCACGAGGAAGGACTCCGGGGACGTGGGCAGAGAGGAGGGGGAGTCGGGGCTGATGAGGCCGTATGCGAGGAGGGATTCGGTCACGGAGGGCACAAGGTTTATGGCTGAGAGGCTGTCCGGCGTCAACGGCAGCGAGAACCGCGCCTGCAGGTCCTCCGACTCCCGCCACGACCGATGGTCCAGGTCTTTGAGCGCGTCTGGCATGCTTTCGAAGATCTCGGCGGCCAGGTAGTCGATGAACTCGGCCAGCTCCTCGGCGTCCTGCTCCGGGTTGCGCGGCGAAGGGGCCGGCGTCGTCCGGTCTGCAGGCGGGTTCTTGGTCCGGCGGCGGCGCTGCTTGGGACGCGGGGCGTCCGAGGCGCAGCGGATGACGGTCGTGGACAGGCAGTCGCGGAAGAGGGCGTAGTTTGGGTTCTCGTCCTCCGCCATGGTGTGCGGTCACGGGCAAGTAGATTGATCACCAGTGCAAGAGAGCATCGGCCCTGCGCTGTGCATGGTCTGGGTTGATGACGTTATTCAAGGGCACTAGCACGTATTGGCCACGTACCGGATGATGTTTTACCTCAGCCGAGGTCACGATGTGGTTTTATACATTTGCACGTTGGCTCCGTAGAATTGCGTCGAAGCTTATAGTTTCTTTTGTTGCCCTGGTTTTCCAAGCGTCGTTGACGTTCAACGGGATGGAGGGATTTTGCCCGGTTGACTCATCTAGCCCGTCAGGCCAACATCAACAATATTCGGCCATTGCTCATGAAACCATGCAGGCCTACACGAAAGAAGGGACCGAGTGAATTTTGAGAATGCCCTGAAAATGTCCTGAAAAAGACAGGCGGGTGACAAGGGCAGGCGCGGCAGCAACGACTGAACTGGACATTTTGTTAGTTCCCATGTGCGGCGTGGCCAACACCTCCATGGCACAGCCTGCTGAGCCCGGATTTTTTGTCCGGTCAATGACTATATCACCGTTGAGACTGCATAGATCTGGTAAAGCCCGAGTAGAGCTATGCGCAAGGCTCGGATTACTTTGTACTTGTTTTGCCTATCGGGAGAGGCTTGAAGGCTTAGGCAGCCTTCTGCCTGGTGATAGCCTCGATGACTTGATCGACTCCCTTGACAATGACTGTCGGCTTAGATCCCAATGCGTCACCGAGCCCATCCACCCAGCCGAGGCCAGTCCTATCTACCCAAGCCGCTTTCAAACCCGCCGAAACAGCACCAACCACGTCGAAGGGATTCGAGGTCACGAGCCACACCTCTCCGGGGTCAGCTTGCTTGCCCACGCTCTTGACCAGATGGTCATAGGTTCTCTTGTCCGGTTTGAACACTTGAAGAGACTCGACGCTGACGACTTTGCTGTCTGGAAACGTCCCCCTTGCCCCCGACAGGGTGGGAGACGTGGCCAGTGACGTGGTGATCATGGACACCGTTCCGTTGGAGAATATGTACGGATCGAGGGACGGCGTGTTTGCCAGTGCTTGCAAGGCATCTTTGACATCTGGAAATACGTCCAGGCCATTGTACGCATTCATGATCTGGTCCTCCTGAGCAGACGTCAGGTCAACCCCGGCCTCGACCGTGGCCTGCCGGAACGATGCGAGGGTCAACTCGCTGAATGAACGGTACAGTCCTGTAGTTTGATTAAAACTGGCTCACTCTTCACTCTTCCGCGGCACAATTTGCTAGGCGAGACTTACCCATGCTGTTGATACGCCAGGTATACTCAAGTTGGTAGCGCCGCGCCTGCGCCGCGATGGTCTTTGCCTTTTCTTCTCCGTACATCTTGGTCAATTCCTCTGCGACGGACGCGGTCGACAGCAGGGTGCCATAGAGATCAAAGGCGATGGCGGTGGTAGAGTCGCTCATGATGAAGCTGCTGCAAGAGTTCTCAGAATGCTGTGTCAATGAAGAGGGAAATGATTGTTCTCCTTACTTTTATGATCGACTGCAGCTGGTTGCGAGCTCTAGGTCGTGTGCTACGGAAAGGAGGACGTATGCCGTTCTTGTGAGGCTGGATGGATACGGGGCATAAAACCTCGCACCTAGCTGGATTCCGTTCCACAATACCTAGCCGTCATTACTAAAGGGCGTGCTTAGAAGATGGTGATATCACAAGCTGCGCAACCAATAAGAACCACGTGACTACAAGCTTTGAAAAAGCACGATACCCGAGGTGCAGATTCCGTCCCAGCGGGCTCGAATCGTAGCCTCACGCCAATCTATCAATCGGTGACTGAACCAACCTGCTTTATGCAAGGCAGCCGCTGGCGCCTGGGGTGGCCAACCGGCCAGGCTCCGCCTCAACGCCATCCGTACAAATGCTCTGCATCAGCTAACCAGGCCATCGGCCACGCCGGGGACCGCCGGGGACCGGGGAGAAGAAAACAAAATTGAGGCTCTGCTGGACGAGGCTCACTCCAGGATTTGAGGCGCAGTCGGGTGTGCCTACGCCCCTCTTCCCGTTGAGTCATTCGCCAACCAAAACACTGCTGGGTTGGAAGGCACCTGAGAGTAAGCAGGCAGCCGATTTCCTGCATAGACAAGCCCGGTAAGGCTGCAGCTGATGTGTAATGCCTCGCATTCGCTTATCGCCACGCGGCCCGGGCCCTCGGCACGAACTGCTGCAGTCGCTGACATGATGACCGATTACTGTCCAAGGCTTCGTTGGGGGTGGTTCGTCATGCCAGCCTTACGGATAGGTCCCATTTTGTGCGCCGCTTGAGTATAGTCCTTCATGGGCTGACCACCATGACAGGGGGTTCAGGGTTTCAACGAACCCTCGATTGTGGCTGTTCATAGGCTGGTGGTGGTGTAAATGGAAATATCATGATCAGCTGGGCACGCAAAGCCCAATTACCAAAAGTACTTAACTCAACGAACTGGCACTTGTAAAGAGACCGCGGACTACTGTGCATCGCGCATCAAACCAAACTGCAAGATCTTCCATCACAAACCGTCATCCCACACCATCAGCATCAAGTCCAACCTCGCTTCCACCATCCACGTCTAGCCCAATTGCACATTCATTTGAAACATACCGCACACTCCGGCCTCAACATGAGATGCGACATCTGCTACGACAAGGTCTATTACTACAAGCGGTCCTCGAGCTACGAACGCCCATGCTCCTGCGGCGGCAGAGATGACCTCTACAGAATCACGAGCCGCGACTATCTCCGGGTGCGACACCGACTATGCCGCGGCACTGGCTGGATCCGGGTTCCTGCCACCTATGAGCGGGTGAGGTGCTATTACTGCTAGGCGCCTCGACTCTTTGGCTTTGTATACTACGGCATGGAGGATTTGATGTAAGAGTTGGCTCAGACCTGCAAGAAATGCGTACTTGTACTGATGTTGTCTCTGCAGTTGCTGATTTTCACATTTCTGCGATACCCTTGTACACGGCTAGGCGTGTAGAATCATTCGCTTTAGTCGCATGCTTTGCTTTCATTTGTGGACTTTGATATAGACTGATTGGACTCGCTACGTTCTGTGATATATGATGCAGAGGGGAACTAGAACATACACATGTACGGAGGAGGAACTATGGGCATATTTACGTGGTTTTTTTGTATTGTCCTTGATGCTTTTTTGTTTCGTTTCGTTTTCTTAGCAGGTACGAGCTTGCATATCCTTCCACTTCTTCATTATCCTTCTACCATGTCAACTAAAGCTAACCACGAGTCTGCTGATCCAGTTTCCTGTATTCTAGATCTGTTGTTAGATTTTATCATCTTCATTACAATTCATCTACTATGACTATACCACTAATAGCATTCTGTGTAAGAGAAGAAAAGGACGCGGTTGGAGAGAGAATGGGAAGTACAGCAGTGAATGCTTCTACTTTGACTTTGTGTCGCACAAATGGGGGAAACCGGAGTATCCAGGGCATCAATTTCAAATAATATTGCTATCATAATCTAGTGAATGCATGTTTAATTTCTCAATTGACAGGATGTGCGGGAGTATCCTTTCCCGAACGATTATAAAACTACCAATACGTCACTCGCTGCATGAAACAGCGGCAGGATTTCCTTTTTCCACCACCATTCTCGTCACCACCTCAGCCTCTTTTTACCCACCAGTCCACAATCAGCCGTAGCCTCATTCCCACCTTCGGCAAACCTCTTACCGTACAAGATGATTATCAATGAGCGTTGGAAATCCTTATCGCCAACCTTATCGCGGAAGTCAAAGCCGCGCTAACTGCTGTGATATCCATCGGTCAACCCCCGCTATGAGCCGAGTTGGGCCGTGGCCGCAGATCCCCCATGCGCCTTGGCGGCTTCCCACGATGCTAGCAAGCATGTTTGCTCGCTGCGTCATCTCGGCCATATCCGGGCCCCTGGAACAAATGACGACCTGGGACACATACTCGGGGCTTTGTCATTCTACGCGTCCAACAATCTATATCCTCGACCACATATCAGGCCGGAGTAACAAAACTCCCCTTTGAACACCTTCATAATACTGTCCAGAACACTTATCAGGCAGCCCACACGAGTCACACGACAATAGGATCATGTCTCCGTCAGCACTCACCGAGGACAAGCCAGTCTTTCTGGACACAATCAGCGAAGTTACCGATGGTTTAGACACCATGACAACGGTGTCAGAGTTAGTCTCTCTGCTGACTCTGGCTTATAAGACTCGGATTCCCCCGGCAGCCAAGAGAGCACGTCTCGCCACGCTCATGCACACAATGGCCTCGACATCACACAATCAGAGCGTCAAGGCGTCTAGTCACGATGAGCTCCTCAGTTCATTCGTTTGCTTCCTCACCCCCGTTCTTAGCGGCATGGCTGGTTTGGAGGAATTCCAAACCGCAGTCGAAGCCTTCGCAAAGCCCGACGACTTCAGGGATTTCTGGACCATTGAAGGTCACAATTTGATTAAGGAGGTTATTGGCGGAGATGGTTATCAAAATGCCATCAAGAGTAGCGATACCCCGTTCCTCGGCGCCTTTGTGAAGGATTCGAGTTGCAAGATTGGACTGGGAAGAAACACAGGCTGTTTGTTCTTACTGCCCGGCAACAGTGCGCTCGAGGATGAGGCTTGGATACGGGACGGTGACGGTCAGCCATCAGTGCTGCGAAGAATGGGGAATGAATGGAACAACATAGGCAAAGCATACGTGGACGTGAACTGGGAAAGTGCCACCTGAAGAAGCAGATCCTCTTTCCGACGAAGTACCGCAGAACAAAATACACTTGACGCATTACGATTGAGAGCTCTCTTGAAACTATACACTACGTCGAAATCCATATAGCCCGAACTCTGCTCAGGCAATTACGAAATAGTTAGAGCACGATAGGAGATTGGCACTTTACAGCCACAATGAAACAAAGGTGACAAGTCCCCAAAAACTATCCGAAAACAGCTCCGCACGACGCTGAAGATATGTCGCCATTTGCCGCTTCAACCTAACGTTCCCATGATTACGATTTCAGTATCTCACTTAAGTCAATCCGATCAGGCCATTATGTAGGAAAGCAGTTTGAGCACATCATCGGCCTTACTTATGCTACATACCAAGACGTCAGACATATCCACTACATGATAGTTGTTGTGGGTGACACAAGCTGATCAAGCCATTCCGAAAGACGGGCAATAAAAAAATACCTCGAGTTTTCTCGATACTCTGAAACGGTAAAAAGGCAAAAAGTGTGATTCCGCCCGGGCTCGAACCGGGGACCTTCTCGGTGTTAACGAGATGCCATAACCAGCTAGACCACGGAACCCTGTCTGATGAAATCGCGCCCTTGACAGGCTATTCATAGCCTACAACAGATCATGGCTAGTGACGTACAGCCTTTCTCAATCCCTAAATTTCCCCAGCAAGTCCACGTCAAGCTGTTGCTTGCTTTGCGTTGCGTTTTGTGTCAACAACAACAACTGAAATTTATATCGATAAAGTGGCTCTTTGGGCGCCTGTATTGCAATCCGTTAACCGACAATGGCCGGGGACTCCGACCACGAGGATAGGCTGTCCCATCCACGCGACGAGACCGATCGAAGCCGTCGTGAATCCCGCGAGCGAGACGACACGGGGCATAGGTCAAGTCGAGACGAGCGAAGACGCAGGTCAAGGGATAGGCGCGATCGGCGACGCTCAAGGACACCAGAATCTTCAAGGCGGCGAGCCCGCAGTCGAAGCCGGGACGAGAAGCGCAGGAAAGATGACGGACACCGTCACAGAAGGCGATCACGCGACAATAAAGATTCGGACCGGCGACGGCACCGGCGCAACGATGACGAAGACAATGACGAAAGACGGCCAAAGAAGCGCAGTCCGGTGAGACGCGGCGGGCCTCTGCCATCGCAGGAAGCCTCGTTTGCAATTACGAAAGGGGAGGAGCCGGAGAAGCCCAAGGAGAAGCCCAACTACGGAACCACGGGGCTTTTGGCGGCTGCTTCAAACGCAGTCGCACAGGCCGACGGGACAAAAATAACTCTCAAATACCACGAGCCCCCAGAGGCGCGCAAGCCGTCCGCCCGCGACCAGTGGAAGCTCTTTATCTTCAAGGGCCAGGACATTGTGGACACCATCGACCTGAGCTCGCGAAGCTGCTGGCTGGTAGGCAGAGAGATGGCGATTGTGGATCTGCCCGCGGAGCATCCGAGCATAAGCAAACAGCACGCAGTCATCCAGTTCCGCTACACGGAGAAGAGGAACGAGTACGGCGACAAGATTGGTCGGGTGAAGCCGTACCTGATTGACCTCGAGAGCGCCAACGGCACCATTCTCAACAACGAAAAGGTCCCTGAAAGTAGGTATCTGGAGCTCAGAGACAAGGACATGGTGCAGTTCGGGCAGAGCACGAGGGAGTACGTCATTATGCTGGCGCCTAGGGAGTAGAGGAGGAGCAAACTCAAACGATTCACGCAACCGTTCGTGTTGATGTGGTTATCCACGGCATCACACGGGAGCCGGGCACTTTGGCACAGCCATGATGCAACGGCAGAACAATCCGACATTCTGCAGCCAATTACCTCCGTTCGGCCGAGGACCCTCTTCGTGTTTGAGCTTGAAGAGGCGAGGCACCGAAAGCTCGCTTGTCGCACCAATGGCTGTCACGCATGAGGCGGATAGGGTCGGCTACGCGGCCGCTACCACTTCACAAAACAAACTGCTGGCGGTTTGCAGACGGCACCATTCCCGAACAGGGCGGGGGTCTTGACGACTAAGAGTGACTGGAGGCTATACTTCAGGTAAATACCGTGAATAGAGGAGGCGCAATGCCTGGTCTGGAGCATTTGCGTGTGCTGTATCAGCTATCCGCATGACGATTTAGACAGAAATACAGTCACCAGCGCCACTCCCTCCCACTCCCTTCCCTCAAGTCGCACTGGTGTTGTTTGCTACTTGGCCTCTGCACCTGACACAAGCCAGACGTCAGTGTGAGCTGTCGCGTCGCATCAGGTGCCATTACACAAGGACGGAGCAAAATTGCTACTCACAACGGTAGGCGTGACGTTTCAGCGAGGCTCCTGTTTCCCCTTTCCCTATTACCCATGCCCTCTTCGCAGGGCGGAGCAGAAACGAAGAAGCTTTAGGCTTCTACGCCTTGCCTCGTTCGAGCATGGACCCAAGGTTCGCACCCAACGGTTCCCGTCCATGGGCGCATACGCGCGGCATGGCTTGCTCTAGTCTTCAATGGTCAAGAATAAACGAGCCCCTGACTCTTCTCATCGACTTGACCGTGACAAAGCTACACGTCGTACCGGTCTGTTTCAGTATACCTCCTCCTAGCCATGTCTCGCGAATTTTGGAGGCTACAGCCTAAAAGACACCACTGCTGCGAACAATCATGCATACATTCACGCTCAAATAAGCAGCTGGGCGTCTAAGCCCTCCCTTTATTCGATTCTCGATGCTTAAAAAGTGGTCATGGTGTCGTGATGAGTTGACGTTGGCTCGGCACGTGGTGCCGACTTACCTCACGCAAACGCCCAGTATGAAGCGGAGGCAACCCTTTTTTCTGCTTGTGGAACATTCTCGTTGAAGGTATACTGCTATGGCTCAAAGGGAGCGAGAAGAGCCGCGCTGCCTGGTGACTCTGGTCCGAAGCCAGGAGGCGATGGCTCGACATATATAGGGGGTCGATGTTCTGCGCCAGGTTTGCCCGTCAGCTTCGTTCATCAACTTAGGAATCGTCGATAGCAACGTATATTATTCACAACTTAGCAGCTCAGCAAAAGCGAAGAAAAATGGTAAGAGATGGTCCTTCAACCCCTGCACCACGTGGATGCAAGTATATGCACTTATTCTTGTACAGTCTACTAATACGATGCCTTGTCAGACTCCCATTGTCAATCGAAACATCTCCCGCTACGAAACGACCGCAGTCTACACCCATCCAGATGCCAAGGTCGACATTGTGCTCGTTCACGGGCTCAACGGGGCTCCGGACTCAACCTGGACGGCCGCCAACGGCGTTTTCTGGCCCACAGACCTACTCCCGGCCTCGCTCAAGGATGTCAAGGCCAACGTACTCGTGTATGGATATAATGCGGACGTCTATTCTCGTCGGAATGGTCGAAGCGCCAGCGACAATTTCATCCACCAGCATGCGCAAACTCTGGTGACGAGCTTGACATTCTTCCGCCTTGGCGAAGGCACGTTCAAGAACCCGATCATCTGGATCTGTCACAGCCTGGGAGGTATCCTCGTGAAGAGGGCTCTCCTCTACTCCAACGACGTCCGGGCGCCGCACCACGAGCACTACCGATCCATATACGTGTCTACCTATGGTATGATGTTCCTGGGGACCCCCCACCTAGGTGCAGATGCAGCAGCCTGGGGCCTGATGCTGCAGGGCATGGCAGATGCGGTGCTACCACGCAAGTTCTTCGAGTCCGAGTCGGTGCTACTGAGGACATTGAAGAGGGACAACGAGACCCTGGCAAATATCAACAGCCATTTCCTGGACATCTATCAACGTTTCCGGATCCACATGGTCCACGAGAATCATAAGACGGATATCAAGGGAACCAAGTAAGTACTATACTTAACACCAATGATGACAACAGCAGTGCTGACAGTGCGCAGGATCATTGTCGTCGATGCTAATTCGGCAAGTCCTCAACTACCCGGTGTAACATATTACGGCGTCGAAGCCACCCACACCCAGTTGTGCAGATTCGCCAGTGCCGACGCGCCAGGGTACAGGGCCCTCTCGACAGACGCCAGGCAGTGGGTTCGAGACGCACCGCTGGTAATACAAGTGCGGTGGGCCGCCGAGGAGCAAGAGCAGGCAATACGCATGAGAGTCGACCTCCAAGAGCGCATGTCACCATTTGTAAGTGCTGACTATCTGGGCTTCCGAAACGTTCCACTGGCTGACTTTTCGCAGGCCGACCAGACGCAGGCTTTGATGCCTGACCCAGTCAGAGCTCAACCCGACCCAACAGCAACGGCAGCTCAAAGGCAGACTCTCAGCATTAGCCATCCTCCCTCTGAGAGCACAGGTATATATACGAGAATACGGGTTGCGTACAGCTATCAGGGATTATGATGGTGTTGATTGTTTGATCCAAGATCAGGAGTGGGGTTTGTTTTGGTGTTTCAACCGCGCATGCTTATGACGACTTAATGGTATTTAATTATGTGGCAAGGGATATTATATGCAAAGTGTGCAGAGCGGATTTGCTTTTCTACATTCGTGTTCTTGTCTCTAATTTCACTACGTTGTGGCTGATCAGGGTTGTTTGTCGTGCAGACAGAGATTCTCAGATAAAGAAGGAGCAGCTGAAGAAACAATATGGTGTTTTTCATATGGTGATTTAAATTCAGAACATGCTTTTCGTTGAATCATCGCAAGGCCTTTGATATGTTGTATTTAAACAATGTCCCAGGTCAACGTAAAAACCTCATCACCCGCCCTCGAATTTCCAACCTCGACCGTCCCATCTTCCGTCTTCACGCTCGTAGCAATCTTGTCGCCCTTCCTCTCCAGCACAATCTTCTTACCTGAGGACTCTGGCAGCTTATAAAAGCGCCGTCCGTTCTTGCTCAGAAACCCTGCAAGCTTCTCCTGCGTCACGTCGGCCTCGGTAATGACACCACGGTCAATGGCTTCCTCGAGCGCTAGCAGGACGAGCTGGGTGACGTACGGCTGGGTGAAAACGCCTGCCGGTGCTTTGCCTTCAGGCGAGGATGTCTTTGACTTGAGCGGGTGAGGGGCGCTGTCGCTTCCACTGGTGGGAATGTAAGTAGTTGAGTCTTGAGTGGTGACATATGCAGGAGGGGGGGTGTTACAAGAAGAACTTGGATTCACCGCTGACAACAGCTTTTACAAGGGCGTCCCGGTCGGTGGGCTTCTTTGGGATGGGCTTGCAGAAGGCAAAAGGATCGCAGCAAGCCTCATGGTGTGTAAGATAGAGATGGTGAGCGGTTATCGTTGCTGGAGTGCGTTAGCATGGCAAGCCACCAAACCACGGGTGGCACGAACCTCCAACAGTCGGTCCGCAAGCGCGTACGGCCTCGACTGCGCCGGCAGTTGTGCAGTGTTCCAACTAGGACTGTCATGAGCAAAAAGTGACCGAGTTTTGGGACATGGAGGTATAAGTACCACGATCCTCAGGTTTGGAAACCTTTTGTGGAGCTTCTGAAGGGTGGGAAGGAAAGCTTCTTCCAGTGTGGTGTCTGGCGGTGCTTGAGCCTCCAAGACCTCGCCATGAATGTTGAGCACTGTGAAGCCATCATGGATCAGTCTTTGTCAATGAGTCGTTCATAAGCGGATGTACACGCACCCATGTCGTGCTTCTCCATGGCCGCAAAGGTCTCGTAAAAGGCCTCAACGTCAGACACGCCCGAGTCCGAGTTGGTAGTGCCGCCTGGAAACGGTTGGCTTCCCCATGTCAAAGTACGCTTGGGAGGGCATGCTTGCCTTGAGGATACATCTTGACGCCCGTGATGCCGGCAGCTGCCGCGCTGGCAATGACCTCTGGGGTGATGGAGGGGTGGAGCTGCCGCATTTAGAGGGTGGGATGAATGATGTCGCACGAGGGGACTTACAAACAGGGACATGAGGAAGTGGACGTCTGGGGCGATGGCCTTGAGCTGTGATTGATATTCCAGCACCTGGCTGAGGCGTTAGCCGCTTGGTGTTGTCATGTGCTGGCATCACGGAAGGTCACCGTACTCTTTCGACAGTAATCAGAGGAGGAACCTGCAGCAGAAGCTGTCAGCAATCACAACTCCCGGTATATCAATAGCCTCTGGCTCCATGACCCGGCCAGCTTACGAGATTGGGCATCCTAACGATCCGAATCAGCAACTTGTTTTCTCCCCCATTCCGTTTACTAAATATGAATCCACTTACACAAACGCAACATCAACACCACCCTGCTTGACCGTGGGCGTGATCAGGCCCATCATGTCGCCCTGCCGAAGATGGACGTGCATGTCTGCCGTGGGCGGCAGCTCCAGCCGCTGGGTCTCTTTGATCTGCATCGTTCCGTCAAGCCGGTTTCTTACTTAGGGTGATAATGAGTAGATTATGACTGCCGTAGGGGGAAAGCGCGACTGCCTGAGGCTTCCGGATCGACGGAGCAAGGACGCACGCAGTACCTTGCAGATTGGTGTGCAGGAAGTCACGTGTAAAGAGTTTTTCGAAAGTAGACATTTCTTTTTTTGGCGGGGCTCGCGCAGAAAAGTGGACGCAAACGCTGACCGGACCAAAGCTGTGGAGTCCGATAGAAACGGCGTTGGATGGATGGTCGCGGGACCGGCCTGGCACGGCTTGGATGCCCTGCCACCGCCGTATCGCCGTTTCGAGGCTCCATCTTTCTTGTTTTCGGTCCGCTCTTTCGGATGTTCGAAAGCAAGGACGGCCAGTCTCGTTTCTCCAACCCGGCATGGTCGGGACTGGCTCCCGAAACCTCACTGCAGACCATGTTACTTCGGGTCGTGTAGACGCTTCTCCGGCTTATGTTCAAGTCCTGCACCCGCAGTGCAGATCACGAGTCTTTGAAAAGTACTTCGTACTGCCGTTGCATCTCTCTAAAGAAAGTGGACAAGGTCTCTTATATGAAGTTGTAGGGACGGATTGCTCCATTATGATTCAGGGCTTTGAGCGGGTGCTCTATAGAATCTCGGCTGATCATGCAGGGCAATGCTGCGCGACTGTTTAGCCAAGCTCGGCCTCGAATACCTGGGCCTGTATCTGATCCAATCCTCCTCCGACGACAAAGAGAAGCGCCTTGAGAGCTGGCGGAGAGGGCCCAGAGGCTGGGCAAGGCCAAGTCCATTGGTGCGTCTAACTTTGAACGAGAAAATGTTGAAGGCGTTCCATGCAAACACAGTAGTCTGAGAGGAATGTAATAATGGAAATGTGACGAACAGGCTAGCAAGTGTTTTGCGAGGGTGCCGAACAGCTTAGTCTAGGGTACGCTGGTGATGAACGTAAATCCTGGGCTCCTAAATTCTTTTGACGATTTATGTACTGGTAGTCATAGATGGGGCGATCTCGCTTGCTCACTGAATCCATTATCCGCCGGGCGCAGAAGGAAGCGACCCTTCGTACTGCCATGTATGAAGTGCTCGTACAGGTACTGTGGCGTTTCGGTTTCGGTAAAGTGCCTGGATATATTTGCGCTAAGTGGGAGTTGTTGATAAACGAACATGCAAATGTCGAAACACCATGCCTGCCGTCACGCATCAGCACGTACGCCTCACTTTCAGCTACCACCTCGATGCAGAATAGCCGAAGCGGCTGATGCCTGTTGCAGGCGACAGTCCCTCCAATTTACACGCGCCATGCCCCTTGGCACTCAGCCCAGGCTGTCGCTACCACTCCCCCACTGGAGCCGATCATTGCCAAGTCGGCATCGTCAGGCCTGGAATAGCATCAAGCGCTTGGCGACACATGGAAGCGTCAGAGGGGGGGCGGCCCGGGCAGCTGACGCCATTAGACCACCTCTAAATTGGCTTCCTCCTGCCCTTCTGACTATGCGTCGCGTTGCTGATCGAGGGGGATGCCCATGTGACATATTGTCCACCTGAAAGCCGTCTATTGACTTCCATCCAGAGGTGCACGCTCCGAACTATTTGAGAAGGCTGTCGCCTACTGCTCCATAAGTCTGGGAGGAGTCGGTCAAATTTGCAGAACCTTGGGGCAAGCATCGTCATAGGCATAACATCAGCACGATGGGGGCTGCCACCGACTTCTACCAATCCCAAATAGGTGGCGCCGCCGTTATCAACTACAGCTACACCGACCGCCCGTGGCGCCTCTTCTCAAAGGACATCTACTACTTCTTCGTCTACTCTTGGGCTCTACCATGGATTGTGCTCCCTTTAAACCCTTGCAACGGCGGCGAGCTTGACGAACTGTACCCGAGCGCAAAGAACATCTTCTGCATCTGTGTGCATGCAGTTCTCGCCATTCTACAGCTTGCATTCTTAATTTCGCTCCCGCTGTTGGTCATTTTCCCACTATGGATGGATGGCGTCTATATCGCCGTTTTCGTGACACTGAACTGGGTGCTTTGCAAACTCCTCAACGGAACGGACACCACGTACACATCGGACGCGAAGTTTGCCAAGAGCTTGCCGGAGCACGAGCATGAGCAATGGATCTTCTTGAACGGAGTGGCGGCTGGGTGAGCAGATGAACGAAACACTTCCGCAGATATGGAACATTGAGACTGACCTTGTGCTGCCGTAGAGAACACTGGCTGATGAATAACTTGAACCGACTGGCGCTTACTTTTGGACGACCCGTGCTAGGCATCCACAACAAGACCGACGGCATCATCTTTGATGTGATTGAATGCTTGATCCAACGCAATTTTGGCTACGCCACCAACGACGTGCGTGTATGTTATAGCCTCCTCAAAAAGGTCTTGTACGACCCGGGCAAATCCAAAGTCGTCCTCATCTTGCACTCCCAGGGCGGTATTGAAGGAGGGCTTGTGCTTGATTGGCTCTTGCTGGAAATGCCCCAGGATCTGCTAGCCAAATTAGAGGTGTACACATTCGGGAGCGCTGCAAACCACTTCAACAACCCCCATCGCCATGTTGCCTCTCAAGCTCTATCGAACGAGAAGCCTCTGGAGGCGATGAAGACGATCATGACGGAGACGAGCTACTCCAGTCCTGTTGATGCCTCGCCAGTGGACCATGGGAAGGAGTTTGGCGGTAACAAGATGCCATCTCTATTGACACGGCAGACGTCGTCCACGCTCTCGGCCCGTACTGTCGTCGCGGCCGAGGACCGGGCCATCGGTCAAGTAGAGCATTATGCGCACAATACCGATTTTGTGGCAATCTGGGGAGTCCTCCATTTTGCGACAAACAAACTGGGCTCGCCGGACATGCCGCGTTTTCTCGGCCGCCTCTTCTCTCGCTCGACGGTGATTGGCGGCCATCAGTTCAACCAGCACTATCTCAACAGCATGTTCCCGCTAAAGAGAGAATCGGAGACGGGGGAGCCGGTGGGAGCCGACGAGGAGAACGAGTTCATGGAAGAGTCGATCAAGCTGGGCAATGAAGGGGCGGCAGAGAAGAGCAGGCGAGAAGCCTTCATCTTGAGCTACCAAGGCAACGACGGGTTCGGATCGGGCGACATCGCGACACCAGTGCAGGTTCATGGACTGTCCGGTCGCAAGAAGATCAAGGACGAGATCAAGGTCAAACATGTCAGTCGGTTGTGGAGCTACAGGAACGGAAAAAGTCCTAGCGAAGCACCGCCCTTACTACCAGTTGAAGGGAATGGCGTGCGGCATGCGACCATGTAGCCGAGTATCATGACAAGGGTAAGACCGGCGACCCGCCTACCCGAAAGATCAGAAACAGCCCCGCCATCAGGGCTTGGGTAGTAGCAAGGTGGGAGAGCGAGGTCAACGAGTCGGGCGTTGCATCGTATGAGGGATCTGTGAAAGCATAACAGCGTGGCGGATGAACGGAACGGTATGTCAAGGACAACGGCACACTGTATACCAGCAAGTGGCAACTGGCTGGCGCACGACCTGTGCCTTCAACCTGTCATGGGGGGTAAAGTGTATCACTGACTCGACGCAAGGATGCTCCTAGTCCCGTGGCGGTGAACGTCGATGGAACCGCCGTACTGGGATGAATGGACACAAAGACGGCATCAACCGCTGAATCCCTGCTCCGCGGAAGGACAAGTGATGATGTGTGTTATTTCCCTTCTCGTCTACAGTATGATAGCCGAAGCCGGTAGAGAATGTGTCGGGTGTGCTGCGTAATCCTGCAGATCAGCCGTGACGGCAGCGGCGGCTTCTTCAACAAAAGGAATCGCGAGGAACAAATGCACGGCGACCCGAGGATCGATGGGATTTTGGGTTGCCCACCTTGTTCCTGGACACGAATGAACGATTTCACTTGTTAATGCTTCCATTTCCCTCTTGTAACTAAGGCAAATGTCTCACATGACGAAATGATGGATGGCTGACGCCGGATGTCAAAGGTTTGGCAGGTGGCATCCACGTCAAGGGTCATCATGTCTGTGCCATGATTGGGAAGGACCCGATGATCTGGACCTCTGGAAGGGAAGGCAACCCTGAAGGGAAGGCGGGGTCTCGGGGGGCGGCGGGGTTTTTGGAGCCTTCCGCTCGGAGAACCTTCACGGCATTTCATTCTATCATCCTGGTCAGGCCACCATAACCGCTGGCACTTCGAACCGACCCCATCCTTCTAGCGCCTTGCGACTTTGATCTGTCGACCCGCTTCCTCCCAATGTCTCTCCAACCTGCACTTGTGGATGATTGATAAGTTTCCGAGCCTAACTGTCTGCCAGCTTCAGCGTCAGCCGCCGCCGCCGCCGCTCCTACGGATCACAATGCCAGCGACTCGGAGAAGACCTTTGGGCTCTAGATGCTTCCGGTCGCAGTGGTTTCAGTATGGGTAGTGGCGCCCTCTCCAACTGCGGGCAAGCTTCGCTCCGAACCCGACTCCATCCCATCCTCAAACCCGCCACATCACACCTGCTTCGAGCCCTTCCCGCTTCGCATGGCTTTTGCAGATACAATGCTACCCTCTTGCCTACGACCGACATGAATCCGTCCACTGCCGGAACAAACGGGCGTTGCCATTGGTGCCAGGTGTATGCATCATGTGGGTGAACAACAAGAAGCTTGACACATCATTCAAGGCAGCTTCGTCATGGCCCTCGGCTTGGCATCAACCCGTCCACGACAAGCGACAGTTCTATACGCTGAACAGGAGCCACCCGTCCCCACGTCCTACCTCAATTCGTCGGAACTATTACCTATCCTTGCCCATCTTACCAACCTTACCTGCATCGGTGGAGCCGACAGCCTGGTCCCCGACACTTGTTTCGTGTGTAGCCAAGCCGTCCAGATGGGAAGTAGGAGCTAGACTCAGCGTACAGCTTGCACTCCGCCTTGTGGAGGTGAACTTGGACGTAAAGGCTTCGATCTCTATTTAATCAATGGGCCCAGTTATGGATATCGTGGGCTGGTGGATGACTGCCGTCATGTGCCATTCCTGGTCGCATTGGCCACCTATCTTCTACCTACTGCCGTATCACTTTCTCCCACCGATATCTCATTTCTTCTCCCATGTTTGACAGACTGAATCCAACGAGAAACACCTAGCAACTTATTGTTGTCTGCAATGCGTGTCGCTATCATCGGCGGTGGCCCTTCCGGCCTCGTTCAACTGAAGGTTCTCTCTGAAGCCCATCTGCGCTTTCCTACCCAGCCCATCGAGCTCAAGCTCTTTGAGGCCCATGATAGGATTGGTGGAATCTTCTACCATCACACCTACGAAGAGGGCGAGCTCGTCTCGTCCAAGTTCCTCACAAGCTTCAGTGACTTTCGTCCTCGTTCCGACGACGCCGACTTCTTGTCGACTGACCGCTACCTCGAGTATCTCGAGCAGTATGCGTCGCACTTTCGACTCTGGCCTTTCATGCACCTCGGCACACGTGTGCTTTCTGTCCGTCGCGGTGATGCTTCTGAGCACATGGTGACGTATCAGACGCCTGAGGGTGAAAAGATTGAGTGGGAGTGCGATGCCATTGCCGTGTGCTCTGGCGTACATGCTCAACCACATATTCCGGATATTCCTGGCTTAGAACACGTCCCGTTGGTGATGCATTCCCAAGATTTCAAGAAGCGAGAGCAGTTTGGCAAGGACAAGACTGTCCTCATCCTCGGGAGTGGAGAAACGGGCGCTGATCTCGCCTACCTCGCCGTTACCAGTGATACCCGCAGGGTTGTACTGTGCCACAAGGATGGTTGGATCGGAGCTCCCAAGGTATGTTCCCTTGACTGTAGTGTCGTGTCTTAGGGTTCGATGGCTCATGCATACTGACTCGAGCTTTCTGCAGAGAAATCCAAACCAGAACTTTCTGCCCTGGCTTTTTGGAACGAAAGACAAAGGTGGCCCTCACCTGCCCGTCGACAGCGCTCAGCTCACCCTCTTCGACTCCATGTACGTACACCCGATGGTCCGCGACAGCATGCTCATTTGGAACTACTACAACTTCCTCGCTCTGCCGGCCGGGTGCTGGATCTGCGGCGGCTCTCCCCATGGTGTTGATCAGTGGGTCGGCCAGGTCTATGGCGAGCGCTTCCATGTATCCCGGCTCTTCTTCAACAAAGCGTGGCAAAGGATCTCCAACTATGTGTCGACGCCGTGGCGGCCGAAAAAGTGGTCTTGGGCCACGCGTATCAGACGCTTCTTTTGGTTGACCGAGTTTCCGCCACCGTCTCGCTTTATCGATGTTGCTCCTTTTCCATCTCACATTGACCCTGAAGGCGTCGCGCACTTCCCTCGTACCGGTCGGCCCGAGGCGGAGCTGATTCAAAAGACGGCTGTGAGGCCGGATGTAATTGTTCTTGCAACGGGCTATCTCCCTGCATTTCCCTACTTCAATACCCATGACAATCAAGGCCGCAAGCCTTATCCCATATCGCACGATGCCAACGTCCGTCAGATTTGGAGCTCTGATGATCCCACCATTGGCTTCATCGGCTTCGTCCGCCCCGGCTTTGGTGCCATCCCACCCCTTTCCGAACTCCAAGCCATGCTTTTCGCCATGAATCTGCTTGGGCAGGTGCCGCAGTCGCTTGACCCCGAGGACGAGTGGCACTACCGCATCATCCGGCCCTCGGATGCTCGCGTCAACTACGGTGTCGAGTATGACACTTACGCATACCAGCTGGCCAAGGACATTGACGGCGCGCCCTCTTTCACCGAAGTCCTCAAGCTGGCCTGCATCACCCCCAATGGCTGGAGGCTGCCGTGGGTTTGGGCCACCGGGGCCAACGTGCCTCCCAAGTTCCGCATGAGAGGACCATGGCGCTGGGATGGCGCCGCCGAAGTGATGACGGGAGAGATGTGGGAGACGATCACGCGTCGTGAAGGGCTCTTTGGTGAGTTCATGTACCCGATGGGGGTTCGTAGGGGACATACAGCTAACTTGAATGGTACAGGTCAAATCCCCATTGCGGTTCTGCCAATGATCTACCTTGGCGTCATCAACCTATACTTTTTCTTGTACGCTATGTTCTGGGACACACTTGCTGATTTAGGTCTTGCGCGGCCGCTCGGGCGACGAAATGAGCCAAAGCGCATCATACAGGAGCTGGAGAGAAGGAACAAGTTGCAGCGAGAACATGGCGGAGAGAAGACGTGGAATCAGCAACAGATTGCCAGCAGCAAATAGGAGATGCACAAGTAGTAGTGAAGCTTTGTATGCCCGCAATGACAAATACCCAATTAAGCACTGCATTAATCGGTCGAAACCAAAGAAGCCTTTTTACGGCTTCAAGGATACAACACTGTGTGATCCCCCCCATTTCTAGTTTCCCTTTGCCTCAATCAGTCTGCAAACGACAGCTATCGCCCCGGCCAAAGGCGGAGAAACAAAGGCAAGTGGGCTTTCCGAAACAACACAAGACTCAGGCCTAGAGTGTCACTGCAACATTGCCGTGCCAAGACTGCCAATAACACTGAACACACAGGACCAAAGGAAAGAGACCATGACGCGGGAGAACAGACCAGTTGCCGTTTTGGGACGGCATGTGTTGGGGAACACTTCTCTTGGCCCGCGGGTGTCTAGCCGGCATGTACTACTGCGTATGGGAGGCGTGCTTTTCTTGACATGTCACGGCCGAACCCTGAGGCGGCTACGAAGGCATGAGTCCCACTACGTAACAGCCGTTGTGCATCCGAAGAGGTTTGGGAGTTGGGTGCATTAGGGCCCGATTCCGCGAATGCAATGCACATGCAGGTCCAGAAAGCCAACCGACTTTGCCCATTGCAACTGTTTGCTGACAATCACGCATGTCGGACAAGGGAAGTTCCTGGTCAATATTATGTAGAGATATCCACACGGATGTCCACGTTGGCATTGCGGCTGTCAAGTCCAGCCACTGAGGCGCGTGCAACGCGAAATCTGCCAACTCCCCCTGACGATCAGCCATTCGGGATTTTTTTTCCAAGGAATTTCATGAACCACAGATTTGAGTAAACTGGGTTGGCAGAGCAGCACAAGTGCAGACAGCTGCACCATACGCCACCAACCCGCTCGGACCTACGGGCTGGGTGCGTTTCAGCACAAAAAAGTCGGCCGGCGGTGACGGCAGATTTGGTTCTTTCGTGGCCGGGAGGAAGCGCTCGGCGCTCGGACGAAATGTTCAGAGACAGTGGCGGCGGCTAGCCGTGCGCAGCTTTCATGCCTGGACGATGATTATTCGTAGCGCTGGGCTGTCCGGTCTGTGGTTGGCACTGCTGTGCTTGGTACCAGACGGCTACTTAGATGATGTGTTTGCAGTGCTCCTCCCACCAGGCTCTCATGCTGCGAGGGAGCCCATCTCATCGTGATGTCTGTGGCGTTGTGCAGTTGCCCTCAAGCCCAGGTCCGTGGCCCATATATCATCTGCCCCTGCATGACCAGCCGAGCTTCACAACTCCACCCCATAGCCCGCAGGACAAGTGAAGTCAACGAGAGTCAGAGGAAAAGGGGGCTCGAAAAGCCGGCCAAGGTGGACAGGGAACACATTTTATTCTTCCGGGAGTTCCAGCCAGTGAGAGCTCGGTGCCGGGATGATGGACCAAGTGGTGCTCCCCTGCCTGCCACGGTATACCCCTGCAGATCCGTGGACTTGCTGCTTGGATCGAGGGGACCTTCTGATGACTTTGTTCTCGAAGTTGAGGAAATGCTCCCCCCACCTAGCCAGGGCCGCATCTCCACCATGTTAGATTATCAACAGCTATAGATTGGCTATAACGGGGCGACACTATCGTTAAAGTTTCGAGGCCCAATATCCGACACCGGGTCCAGTCTACCTTTTGCAGATCACGCGCGACTGTCGGCGACCAGCTCCTCATCGCAAGTCTTGTTCGGTGAAGCGGTGAGAGCTGTTTAGGAACAGCCGTGGCGTCTCACATTGCTGCCTCTTTGCAACAGCCAAGGCGGTGGTGGAGCAAAAAGCCTCGCCTGTCAGTCGCAGTTAAACCCGGTTTCCGCGTCAGTTTCAAGGACATCTCCCCCCTCTCCCCTCAGTTCTGTCCCTTGGAGGACCATCGAGCTGCCGGTCCTCGCCTGCCCACGTAATTCACAGACCCGTGGATGGAGTATAGAGGTGATGGATGCTAGCGGTCGAGGTGTGACGGCAGCAACGTAGGAGCCTGCATATGAACAGGCTAATGCAAGGTACAGGTGCAGGCTGATTACCTTCAGTTAGTGCCTTGCCGCTTTGGGACGTTGGACGCGTGCTGCAACCGCCCGCCCACCTGCGTTTCAGAAGGGGCTCAGTGCCTGGCCAGTGGAGGCACTGGGTCGTGACAGTTCTGTAACGGCCATCTCCCCCGTGCGTGCGTGCGCCCGTCTGTAGTTCTCCCGTCTCTTTTGTCCTTCACACCCGATGCCAATTACTTCTTGTCCTTCCCCAACAATGTCGAAAAGCTATGCGGACGATGACGGAAAAGAAATAAACTGCCCACCGACAGGTACCATCGCGTCGACCCTGAACCCTGTGCCGTGCCACGGTCTGTCTACTATCTGTCTCTAGGCGGGGGGGTTCAATCCACCAAAGCACCCACCTGCAGACCACCCCTGGCGTCCAGCTCCGGCAAACCACTAGATTTGACAAGACCGATCGAACCGCTGTTTATTGAATACCCGATTTCCTCATTAGACACGCTGCATGCCAACGAGTTAAACTCCAACCGCGAGACACCCCCCCTGGAGTCCCTTCCTACCTTTGGATAAAGCGAGCAAGTAGCTGCCCAGGCGCGGGTGGTAATCCATTGGAACCGCTCGCTTTGCTGCACACGCCCTGTTCTTGCGTCACCAAGGAACAAACCCACTAGCCCGCCGTCAGGTCGCCCTGTTCCTTTCCAAGCTACCACTGCCGGCACCGCAGTCGACTACACCTGAGACCCTCTCTAGCTGCATGCTGTACCGCCTTGGTGCCATTTTGCGCGAATCGCAGCGTTACTCCCCCCCTGACTCAGGAACCCGTCCGTCGTTGGTGCCAGGCGCTAAGCAAATCTAAGCAAACAAACCGCCCAAGCTATACCCTCAATTTTTTGGGGAGGGCCAACCGAGAAACACGCATCACACCCTCTCGTTTCCCCTTGGCCCGTCATTGTTCTTTGGTTTGGTTTGTTTGCTTGCTCACCCTCTCGCTTATTTGTCCACGGCTTTTCCGAGCTCGCCAAGCTTCACACCCTTTCGGCAGAGGGTCCCCCCCTTTCGAGAGCCAGAGAAGCATTGGAACCTGAAGCCAAGCCACCCGTCCGCCTGCCTTTCCCGTCTTCAGGCCCGGGCAGTTCCATCAAGATCGTTGTGCCGCCTTGAGGTCCGTTCGCCTACCCAGATGATTCCTTTTTAGAGGCGGTCAGCTCTCCCGCTACCACGCCCCAACAATGTCGGACCACTACGGGACCCGTCGTGTCGAGCGAGATTCCCACGATCTGTCGTTGTCCCCGCGCGATGTCACCCGCGACTCGCTCGTGAACAACATGCTCATGTCCCTCGATCAGCTTTCTGTGGGACCCTTGTCGACAAACTCGCCCTTGGCTTTTGACTCCCACGGCTTCGACAATCCCAACACCTGGGCGGCCGCGGCCTCCGTGGGCAACCTGGCCCGTCCTCCCGACCACCAGTACTCGTACAGCTCCGACTTCGAAGCGGCCGACGACTCGAGCAGAATGTCCAGCCAGACGTCGCGCGGCCGGCGAAGCAACAGCAGCTCCAACTTCCAATCGGGCTTTTCCAGGCTCAATAGCGTGCGGGAGGCAATTGGGAGCTCGCGGATGCACTCGCGCGGCCGCAAGGGCAGCAAGAGCAGCAGCAGTGCCAGCATCGAAGCCGCCTACACCCAGGCCATTGGCGCTCAGCGTTGGGGGCGCGGCGGCGTCAACCGATCGGCAAGCTTTGACAACGGCCTCCATCGCCCGCCTCAGTATCCTCCCTTCATCCCACATTCGTCGTCTTTTCAGATGGAATCGCAGCACAGCAACTTCCCAGCCGCCGACGACTACGACGCCGCGCCCATGCCCACCATCCCCGGCGGGCCTCGTCGCATCCCGTCCGCCAGCCCAATTGTCTCCTCGCCCCGTCCGCCCCCGGAACCTACCGAGCTGAACGGTCACGATCGGAAACGCAGCATCAGCCGTTCGGTCAAGAGCTCGGCCGGCCGCGCTCCCACAAACATACTGGAAGCCGCGCCAGCAATACCGCCGCTCAACCTAGATTCGGCCCCGGCACCGCATGTTGCGTACGAAAAGTCCAAGGATGCATCGCAAAGCAATTCAGCTGCAAGCACAGCGCCCGCGCAGCCTAAGGAGCGCGCTGGGTTCTTTCGGAGAGTGCTCTTCGGTAGTGGCTTTTCAAGGAATGACAGTTCACATGCCAACAGTGGCCCAGCAACTAGTGTGTCCCGCAACACGAAGCAAAACAATGACGATCAAACATCACAAGCCAAGCCTGTCTCAACTCCTTCATCCAGAGACACTTCCTCATCCCACTCGAATCATCCCGTGCTCCAGAAGAAGACCTCTTCCTTCTTTCGCAGACGAAAGAAGTCATTCCACGAAGAGGCGCCTCCACTCCCAACGGCCGCACCTGCGCCGCCAGTCCCTTCGCTGGCTCCCGTGTCGAAGCAGCCCGAGCTGGAGAATATACCACCGCCGAGTCCGGTGAGCAGTCTGCGGCAGATCATGGACCCTTATCTGCATGGTAGCCCGGCAAAGCCCGGTAATACCAAGACCTCGCCGTTGCATGAACAAGCAACGCCGAGCAAGACCGAGGGCGAAAGGGACAGAGAAGCCTTTAAGAGGGAGTTTTCTCCAGACTACGAGCCCAGTCCCAATGCTAGAATCAGGACGGTTGATCCGGAGAAGGAGGACGATGGAAAGCCCTACGAGACGCCATCGAGGCCAGCGCCGCAAAGACCTACTGCATCGTCGGGAAGGAAGGCGAACACCTTCTTGAATCTAGACGGAGCTAGTGATAACGAGGAGCCACCGACCAAGTCTCCCAAACCAAAACTGCCTCGACTTGACACAGATGCCCCCTTAGCTGGCACTCACAAGAGTCAACGAAACGACGACACCATCCGGGCGTCGGACAGATACAAACTCGATTTTAAACAAGAAACCGACGACGACGGAAACCAATCAAACTTGGCATTGCCTATCGAAGGAGCTCGAGCGGCTAGTCCCACGTCCACCTCGACCGGCACTGACTACAAGTCGGCTCCAAGCGCTCCGCCCAGTGTTCGCGTCGACATGTCCAATCAGCCCAGCCCCAAGATTCCGGAAATATCGGAATCTATGGCAGGAACGAGCCTGGACGAGCCAGACTTTGTGATTGGTGACCCCACTGACGACGATCGCCAGAAGGCCCAAAATATCTTTGATGGGAACGACGATTTTATTAGCAAGGAAAAGGCGGCCGCCTGGATGGGAGAGGAAGGCTCCGTTCGGCAGCGGACTCTGCAGGCCTACATGGAACTCTACGACTTTTCCGAGCAGAACGTCGTCCAGGCGTTGCGGCAGGTTTGCGGACGTTTGATACTTCGCGCCGAGACGCAGCAGGTCGATCGGCTCCTGGTTGCATTTGCGAAGCGTTGGTGCCAGTGCAATCCCAACCACGGATTCCAAGCCACTGGTAAGATTTTCCCATGTCGTACTCTGGTTTTATGTGTGCTAACCCTGCATAGATATCATTCACACCATTTGCTATTCCATAATGCTGCTCAACACAGATCTCCACGTGGCAGACATTGACCAGAAGATGACACGAAGCCAATTTGTCAAGAACACGATGACCACGATCATCCAGGCTCTTGATGAGTCGGCTCCCAATGCCTTCCCGCGCCCCACGGTCTTGGAGAAGGGCTGCTCGCCTGCCAGCGACAACACCGCGTCGCCGTACCTGGCCTCCCCTTACGCCGCTACCCCCGCGTCTGATCGCAGACCGTTCAGAAACTCCTTCCTCGCTCCGACCAACGTGCCAGACATGGACGAGTGCGGGCCTCTCGTCAAGATTCCGTTCAACGGCACACGAAGAGCGTGGGAGGAACAGGTCGAGGTTGTCCTTAAGAGCTTCTATGCATCTATTCGCGATGAGAGACTGCCGTTATTCGGGAACGACCCGGACAAGCATCTGATGGTCGATAGTCCCGCCACCGGTCTCTCGGTTATGGGCTTGCTGAAGCGAACGCCCAGCGTCTTGAGCAAGGCGCCGTCCGAAAGTCAGCTGTCTACACGTGGCCGAATCGCAGAAAACAGTCGCAATGCGGCCAGCCGGTGGAACTCCAAGAGCAGATCGAGGCCAGGCGTTGGGCGCACCGCCTTCTCATCCAGCCACACGAGCTTCGACGACGACAGCTCGCTGTGGAGCCCTGCTCTGTCTTCGGCTACGTGGAGCCGTATCTCGCTCGGACGCACCCAGACCTCGGTGTCTCAGGATTCCTTGGGCTCCGGCATTCACCGCCACGAGTTTCAGAAGTCGATTGGCTTCGCCAACGCCTTGAGCCAGGCCATAATTCGTGATGAGGATGCACAGGCTCTGGATGGCGCGCCGTCGCTCGCGAATCTGGATATGTCCGCGAAGCAACTACTCGAGGACGAATCGCTCGAGCTTGCTGGACCACCTTGGATGAAGGAGGGGATTGTTATGCACAAGCACCACCTTGACGGCGTGGACAAGAAAGCCAAGGAGAGGAGTTGGTCCGAAGTCTTTGCCGTCGTGCAGAAGGGTCAAATGACGTTGTTTTCTTTCAATGCAAGCAAATCGATGCGGCATAAGAACCGCACAAGAAATCCTGCTCAGGGAAGCGCACCGGTGGGCGGTGGAAACTGGCAGAGCAATGCGACCACCGTCGGGAGCTTTGGTCTTCGACAGACTCTGGCATCGGCCCTCCCGTCGCCGGGCTACTCCCCGACTCGGCCTCACGTGTGGGCTCTGAGCCTCCCGACTGGCGCAGTGCACTTGTTTCAAGCTGGTACTCCTGAGATCATCAAGGAGTTTGTCAATACCGTCAACTACTGGAGTGCGCGACTGAGCACGCATCCTCTGGTTGGTGGCATCAGCAACATCGAGTACGGCTGGAGCGAGGCGATTGTTAACAACGCCCTTGTGGCGGCGATCAATGAGTCCTCGACCCAAACAACCAACGGTAGGTCGTCGCGACCAGGAAGCAGTGCTGCTACCGGACGACGATCCAGCATTCACAGCGGCAGCCTTCGGTCGTTCAGCTTCGATCAAGGTCCGGGTGGCTTTACAAATAACAGTGGCCGCGGCAAACTCCCTGGCGATCGGGTGCATATCGCGGACTGGACGTCGCCCACCCAAAGTCTGCGCGCGAGCACCTTGACAGAGAAGGAACAAATGGCTATGCTGTCAGCCTATGTTAAGAGCATCGAGGATGAGTTGCAAGCACACAATCAGCTTCGCAGCCCCATGCTGCTGGCATTTACGCCACGCGGCAGCAACGCCATCAAAGCCATGGCCAACTGGGAGCGCAAGAGCGCTTACCTCCTCCGCGAGAGCGTCAAATACAGAACTTACGTGGACTGCCTCCAAACTGCGGATTCCAGGAAGCAGGAGATTTACTCGGAACGTGACTTGGCCAGGCGGGCCGCCCGTGGTGAAGTCAGTGACAGCGAGATGGAAGTTGACGGCGGAGAAGAGGATGCTGATGAAACTCTACGACCATAAGTAATGCCGATTTGTGCTTCCGTGCTTTTCCAAGCGACGATGAGGGAAAATTGGCGTTGAGCAAAACACACACAGACCACTACGATGAACCTGTACGAAAGGAGTTGAGATGATTTCTGCAGCGGCCACCCATTTCTTTGCATGTTTTCTTGATTTCCTTGCTCTTTTTCTGGCCCCTCGGCAACGATGTTTTAACATTTTTTCTTGTCTTTATGTGTTCGATACCCGTCATTAATGTCTTCGTCTATTTTATAATGCGCAGATAGTTGGCGGCGAGGACCCGTCGCGGTAATGAAGGGGCACAATAAGGCGAGGGATGATATGTAGGAAAACGAATGAATGATTCTGGATCAGCTCTTCTCCTCCTTGGGCTCCTAGTGACAAGGACACTCACTGCCTGGCTTGCGTGAGCTCGTCTGGTGTAGATTGCTAAGCTTTGGATGAAGGGGCACCGACGGTTGGCGAGCTATCAAACTCGTTGGGCCGTTTGTAATGCACTTGTCCTTGCCGTAAATTCTGTGTTGCCTTCGGTAATACCGTTTGTGTGTGGAAACACAAATATGCGTTGTGTTCTTAACCACATAGCCAACCCTTTCCCCCAGCAATTCAAGTTCTAAAATCAATCCAAAGCAACCATGCCACAACAACGACCAAGGCAAACGGCGAGGCAGCATTCTTGTACACGGCAGTAGCAACTCGTTTGTTTTCCCCATGCGGCTGTTCTTGCATTTCTTTGCCAGCATCGTCGGTTGCCTTGTTCGGCCAGGTGGTAGCCCGGACGGCAAGCTTCACCTCTGTCGGTGTTTCGGTCCAGGGGATCTTCTCGTGTTGGATGACATGATGGACGTATTCGTCGAGAGAGAGGACGAGAAGATTATGTATCCACGTAACGGTGTATGTATGGAACGTGCCAGTTGGGGAGGCTATGAGAGGAACTATGCCTTTGAATAGGGTGATGCTGCTGGGTTGGTCATGCGATGCTGCATGAATAGGAGGTTCCTGTGTGGATAAGCGAGTTAGCATAACAGTCACGTAGTAGTACATGTACTTACGGTATCAGAATCCAGGCTCACGAGGGTCAAGATGCCATCGCCGTCGACGGCTTGCATCGCAACGCTCACTCGTCCCATCAATAGATATCTGTGGCTTGCCAAATCAGCAGCATCAAGCGAGGTAAACGCTAGAGAAGCACTTATCATGCAGAAAGGTCGGGGAAGCATTTCTTCGGCGCCAGCAGTGGGATCAACCGCCCAAAACTCGAAAAGAGTCTCAGACAGAACGGGCAAGAAAGCAGCAGCGAGCGCGAGGGAGTCTTCGTCTGTTTGAATGGCTACCCACGGTAAGCATTCTCCCAAAAATTTTCACAAGGAGAAGTGTGCTGTGGTAGGATGTGCGTACCTCCTGACTGACGGCCTGAAAGAGTGCCTGGCGGCTCGAAATTCTGGTCCAGGAGGCTGACCCAGAGACCCACGAGGAAGAAGACGCCCCCGAGTACTTGACTGTTGGGTCTCATGGTTGATTCTGGTGGGTTGTGGGATGGGATGGTCACGATGCTGGTATGGGTGGTGGTAATGGTCGTTGTGTGTGCGTGTGCTGGCTGTAGTGCATGGAGGAAGCTGCCCGAGCTGCGAGCCACCTTGATCAGTCCTTTCAATAATATATTGGAGCGCTTCATACTTCTTTCATGACCTCGACTCGTTCAACCAACGACCCCTGACGCTACGGTCAAGTAGATATCTTACTCTACTGATCTGTTCCAGCCGGCCCATACCTATTCTGACCTACTACGTTTCGATATTAAGTTGCACAGCTTTGGATTCTCTACTTGAACGACACGTCCAGTCTGTACTTGGGGACTCTGGCTTTGCCAGCTGCCCGGGGAATAGGGGCATGGAGTTGAATGTTGCCAGTTGGTAGTAGGTGTCGCGGCGGCTGTGAGTGCCGATTTAAAAGGTACTTGTCGTTTGAAACAGAATTACTACCAGAGACGACGCAGCAGTGCATGAAGCCTGGTATCGAACGACACTTATACTAGCAAAGGCTCGGATATTCGCAATACGCATGCTCGGTTCCATCAGCGATATGAGGCGTTACATCACATATAGCTCACCGCGGTGGAAGTGTAGCCAAGTCTCAAGGTTTTTGCTTGACGAGATAATTCTTGTGGTAGGCATGGCTCCAAGCATACTCTTTCAAACTTGTGCCCGACGCTGCTTTTCCACCAGCTTCGAAAGCCGTCGATATCCTGCTACAACACAGAAACCCTCTCGTTATTCTCAGCTTCCTACTACAGGTTATGTACAACCCCAACCAAACTCCCCTCCATGTATGTTTGGCTTACGCTCTGTATCTGGAAGAATAGCTCTACTCGGCCGAAATCTGCTGCATTGAAATGGGCCGAACGACCATCTTCAGAAACTCCAACATGGCAAAAGCATCGCCATGGGACATGAAATTTTCATTGTCTAGTACCACGTCAGCCCAAACCCGAAACGCCGCACCGTGACATCGTCCCAAGCGCGGATAGCCGACGACCGGAGCACGAAATCCCACATGCTCGTCCAAGTAATGGCAGAACTCTGGTCTCCTCCGAGGAGCTCGTACTTGGAAAGCGCTGCGAGCTTCTCTGGTCACGCCCCGGAGTAGTTGCAGCACGCAAATTTGCTGCTGAGGCTGCTGCTGGGAGCATTCCGCCATACTTGCCTGGTCCTTGTCGGCCGCCAGTAGCTGTACCAAAGAGATCAAGTTGGGCCACTTCCGCCGGGGTTCAGGCTGATCGATGGAGAATATACGGCTTACGGATGCCGCGGGAGATTCAACTTTGAGACTATGTCTGAAAAGTGTTTGGCTGAGAACTGGGTTGAGGGCCTGGAGCGCCCAGCAGAGTTCTCCGGGCCGTAGGCATGTGTATACTGCCGGTTCGAGTTTTCGAAGATTCTTGGCTTAGGTAGGCTTCTCAGGGGTAAGGCACTCGTTTCGGGCAAGACTGTTAGAGAATAGGCATTAGTAGTTGCCCTTCGGGCAGATATGATAGTGATAACCACCACAGTAGACTTCCACTCTGAGGGCATACATTCTTCTAGTGTGGCTTGTTTGCTTTCTCACCACGGTTTCTTTTGAGCTCGTATGCGACTCTGGGTTCTCGAGAGCGAGTTTGCTTCCTCCTCCGATGAAGAGAAGAACAGGGCGCTCGCGTTCGGTTTCGTTGGGATTCATCATCGTGCCATGTCATCACTCTACTCGTGCAAGCCCCATTATGCGAGTTCACGGTAGGCAAAGCCACCCACAAACTAACTGCAACTGAGAAAGTTCTCATAACAGTGGTGGTTGGGAGTTTAATCCGAAATCTGGTGTTTGGGTAACAAACCATGGTCTGGCTTGTTCAGACGAGAGCGGATTCGAACAAATGCCACAAGACGTGTTGAGTAAATTAGGGGCCTCACATGCCTCGGCTTGTCCCGTCTATCCCATCTGCCTTGCACTCATTGGTGGTTTAATTCATCGTTACTTGAAACCCTATCTCTGCTGCCTTTTTTTTTTTTTGTCTCTTCCAAACAGTGTCAAGGGTTGGTCACGCGACCAAGCCATCCGTCAAGCAACCATGTGCCTCGCCCTTGTTCTTGTTCCTCCACTGCATGGTCCTAAGCTGCATTTTCCTAATCTACTAATCTCCTCCACGATAAGTACAGGACGTGCTTGGCTGCGTCTGGCAACACCGGCCGAGCGGCAAACGGCCTTCCTAACGCGGTAATCTGGTCCATGGTGTTTTGGAGCGGCGCCCCAGCGTTACACTGGGAGATATAGTCTGGACTAGCCAGGAAGGGCAACAGACAGCATCGTCTGCGGCAGAAAGCTGCCACCCCTTTGTCGACAACGACAACCTCGACGTGGTGCACCACCGGACCTCGCCGCCTCTTGCTCCTGTTTATCAAAGTCACGCTTGCATGCTGAACAAGGAGCCGCGTCAGCCGACTATCTACGATGCCTTCGAAACGCTCTATCCAACAACCTCGCCTTGCCGTCTTGGGCAGGTTGGCGTTTTGGGGGGGGGTTTTGTCCCGCATCACCTTGCAGCGACCAGTCAACCTTTCGGCACCCTCCGTGCCCATCTATTCCCTTTCCTGGGCAGGCCTCCAGCACCCCTGCAGACTTCAAATGCTGCCCTTTCCCGCCCTCGACTGGGTGCGTCTTGGGCCCTGTCCCCGGCGCAACGACCAAGGCGATCTGATTGGCAGCATTTCCCCGTGGAGAGACGCCGTGTTTGCGTGCGATAAGCTGACTGGCCAGCTGCGTCCATCTGATATTAGCTGCCGATGTTCGGGGCTTCCCCAAGATTTCCACGATACCACCCCAGGCGGCCATGCTGTCGAAAAGGCGACACAAGCGGCAAGGCTTCGACGTCTCGGCGGCAGAGCCATCGATGTCGGGCAAAGGCCTCATCGAGACGCATCCCCTCGGTCACCCAATCCAGCCTAACCCGCGCCCTAGGACACACGCACACGCACATGCATCCCTCCCTAACTCCAAGATGGCAGCGCCCACCCCTGCTCAACGCCAAGATGCCGGATCGTGAAGTCGTGCATTGACCTACGGGCCGTGCCTGTACAGCACCTTCTCCGTCCCATCGCGAAACGCACACGCAGAGAAAAGTGCCGAACTTTGCGCGCCCAGCCCTTTTCCCCCTTCGCTAAGGATGCTCGAAAGAGGTGCGTTGCGCGTGCCGTTGACAGCGGTCTGCGTCTGGGCCGTGGCCGCGCGATAAGGGAGCCAGTGAGGTGAGGCTGAGGGTGCACATGGGGAAGTCGACTGCTTATCACTGATTCAAGATGCTGGACGATGCTCGATATCTATGCTGTCCTCTGTCGAAGCTCGCAACTATAAGATGGCTGTCATTTCCCCTTGGCTTGACGGGATTCTTCCATCTTCACGACCCTATATCGGCTCCCATCCAGAGTCTTCTCTTTGAGCTACCTCTCTGTGCAAGCATCTACCGTTCTTGCTCCTCAGACACGTTGCCCATCATGAAGTTCTCCGTGGCTGCCCTGCTCTCCACCCTCACCGTGGTCCTTGCCATGCCTGCCCCGGCCCCGGCACCCGTAAGTCCCTCCCAGTGCCGCTGCATACCTCCCGCCTCCCTTCTCTATGATGACTAAACCATCTCTATCCAAAGCCCGGCATTCCCTCTGGCTCTACCGCAAGGACTCTGCTCAGCAGACTCACGGTCTCCCCCTGGAGGGACACCACAACCTACAACCGTGATCTCTTCCCCCATTGGTCCACCATCTCTGGTGCCTGCAACGGCCGGTACGTCTTGACTCCAAGGTCTCTTTGATTTCCAAGTGGTTTGCTGACGAGGAGGATGGTCCAGTGAGTTCGTGCTGCAGCGTGATGGCCGCAACGTCGTCACTGACAGCAGCTGTGCCGCCGTATCTGGCACCTGGTACAGCCCGTACGACGGAGCTACCTGGACCGCCGCCAGCGACGTCGACATTGACCACATGGTTCCCCTGAGAAATGCCTGGATCGTAAGCACATGTCCCCATGCCCCTGACCTCTGTACCATAACTAAGCACCCCTCTGTTCTAGTCCGGCGCTGCTAGCTGGACCACCTCCCGCCGCCAGGCCTTCGCCAACGACATCAACGGTCCCCAGCTGTGGGCCGTCACCGACAACGTCAACCAGGCCAAGAGCGACCGCAGCCCCGACTCATGGAGACCTCCCCTGACCAGCTTCTACTGCACCTACGCCTCCTCGTGGATCCAGGTCAAGTCCACCTGGGGCCTGACCGTTACCAGCGCCGAGCAGAGTGCTCTGTCAAGCATGCTGAACTACTGTTAAATCAACACGTCGGTTTGGTTTGGGCAGCGGTGGCTGGGCGGTTGGAAAATTTGGATAAAGCACGGATCTATGTCTTCAAGCTGAATCATGAGAAGCACATGCTTGGCATGTGGCCACGGGTATTGTCTATTAGTCGAAGTAAATTAAGACTTCAAAGACAATCCTACGTAAAGTCGTTCGTGAGCTTGTTGGTCGTGCACGAAGTTTTCGACCATCTTATATCCACCCCCATGGGCAAGCAGCTGGGCTGTATGATGGTGGTTTGTGATCACGACGAATGGAGGGGCAATCTGTTCGTGAGTACGACACAGGTCCATGGGTGGAACGTCTTCTCATACAACTATCCTACAGATATTCTACATTAAAAAAAGGTCGAAGAAAAAAAGAAAGAAAAGAAAAGCAAAATAAACAAACACAAACAAAGTGCAGGAAAGGAGCAAAATTCTAGAGCAAACAAAACAACCACACCCCTTCCTCATCATCGCCATCGTCGTCATCCTCTCCCTCTTCCTCTTCCTCTTCCTCTTCCTCTTCTTCGTCGTCGTCGTCATCCCCCGTCCCCCCCACCCTCCTCCTACCTCTACACCTCCAGCAACCCCCGCAGGTCTTTGTACCTACGGCCGGCCGCGGTATCGAGCCGCTCGCCAGGGGTACGACCCTCCCCGTCGGTCAACAACACGTCGGCGCCTCTGCCGACGAGGCAGTTGGCGGCAGCGACGGCCATCTTCTCCGAGAATTGCTTGTCGTCCAGCACCCGCTGGACGACGAGGTGGAGGAGGGTCTTCCTCCCAGCGAAGCGCTCGTCGAGCCGGAAGTTGAAGGTCGGCTCCGAGAAGAAGTCGGCCGGCTTGATCTTCTGATGCCTCGTGACAATAACGTCACGTGCCATGGTGGTCCCGTCCACCCCAAGCAGCCGCCTCTGGAAGTCGCCTTTGAGGCGAAGGAACAGCTTCTTGTCCCTTGCCGTCACGGCAGCTTCGAAGGCCGCCGTGATGGAGTCGAGAGGCATATGCCTCCAGTGCAACTTCAAGGGGTAGCAGTGGACGAGCCTGTTGTTGAGGAATGCCACCATGGCACCCGGCAGTTCTTCGTTTCTTACCAGGTCGCCGTCGTCAATCAGCGCCTTGAGGACTCGCAGCTCTTTCCCTTGGTAGGTGACCATTGATTGATAAGCCAGAGAATCCTCTAGCGGGGGTTGTGGTCGGGATCGGGAACTGGAGCGCATGATGTTGAAGATGGGCATGAGCTTGAGTATGATGTGCTTATCCCAAGGCTTGTGAAGATAGGAATTCAAAACATATAGCGGTGACTGGCCGGCATGGCCTTGCCGCCACGGATCTGCGCCATGGGAGATGATCTTCTCGACGAACTCGTGCAGCCGTATCCAGCTGATGCCAGTCCATTGCCCGCCGATACCTTGGATTAGAGTCATGAGAGGGGTATCGTTCGCAAAAGAGTTGCCAATAGCGTCGGCGTCGGCGTTGATTTCCAAGAGTGCAAAGGCTACTTTCATCCATTCTCTGATCTTATCGGTGTGCGTTGAGGCGAGAAATTGGTGAGTGACCTGCATCAAGGGCGTTTGAAAATCATCCGAGGCAAAATTGGGGTTTGGATGGAAGGACAATATATCTATGGCGAGTTGGACATTTTTGTTCGTGATAGCAGTGTGGAGTGGTGTTCTCATGCCGTGTCTGGTAACCAGGCCGTCGGGGTCGTCATGACAATGTTGGAGAAATCCTTTGACAAGATGCCGGTCGTCTTGAGCAACAGCAATATGAAGCCGTGTCAAACTGAAGCTGGCATCCTCCTGCAGAGAGATAAGATTCTGATCTGCTTCGCTCGCAATGAATAGCTCTGTGGCTTTCAGTCGACGTAAGACCATAGAGACAAAGAGGGGGAATACAAAGTAGTCCTGGTCAATATGGAGATCTATGCCTTTCAGGCGGTTGTTGATGGATTGCTCGTTAATCTCCAGCTTCTCGAAAACCAAAGACCTTGAACCGATGATATTGGTCCTTGCTCCGTGCTCAATTAGCCGTCGTAAGAAGGCGGTGTTATGAGAACCGGCTGCGATATGCAAAGGGGTAAAGGTGGGTACTATTTCTTTTTCTTTCTTTTTCTCTCCCTCTGTCTCTGTTTCTTCTTCTCCTTCTCCCTGTCCTCCTTCGTTCTCGTTTCCTTGCTCATCTTGTTGGCTATATTGATTGTTTTGATTGCCTCGGTCGTCTTGGTTTTCTTGGTTGTTTGGCTCTGCTTGGGCTGTCTGGGCTTCTTCGCCATGCACACTCTCTTCCTCTTCGTATTCCTGATAGAAGGCATTGACGTCTCCCAAGTAATTCACGGCGAGGTCAAGGGTGGTAATACAGTCTTCACGATAGCCGGGATAGTCGCAAACTTCTGCCGCCCAGAAGATGGCCGATGAGTGTTGCTTCTTTGCACTGCGAAGGTAGAGGGTACGAATGGCGCTCTCGTGAATATTTCCTTTCGCACAGCGTGCAAGTCTTGTTAGGTCAACATTCTTGAGCCATTCTGAGATGTTGTCCAAGACGATTTTGGGCATGATTCCCAGCCAGTTGACGGAAGAAGGGATTGAAGGATCCTGGCCAAGATAGGCGTAGTATGACACTCCGTCGCTCACCATGGCATTGACATCTTGGTCAGATTGAGTCTCCATGGCGGAAGAAACGCCTGGTTGCGTACGAGGAGTCTTGATTAAGAACTGTAGGAAAAGCGTAGGAAGGAGGATGTAAAAAAACAGCAGAAAACCACGTCGAGCAGCGTTGCCAGGCAGAGTTGAGAAACGGGTAAAGGATGAGAAACTTGTGTTTGGGAACAGGAAGCTTCAAGCGGGTGAAATTGGGTGCTATCGATGAAGAAAATCAAAATCGTCTTCGTTGCCTGGGTTGCTCTGCTGCCCCGTGTTGAGGATGGTGGAGGGAGAAAGGTGCGCAGGTGTGCTGCGAAAAGGTACGTAGGTGCCCAGCAACCATTTACCCCCGCCCCCTATGCTGATTTCGATGTACAATGGTAGGCTCCTTTGCTATTTCACCTGTCACTCCTCTATTCAATTGCTATTCTTGCGCATGTTTAGACCCTGTAGATACCAGTGAGCCCAGGCCCAGTTGACCTCCTTCCCCCTAACTCTCCTCCCATCCTTTGTCCCCATTTCCCTTCTTCTACTTCCCTTGGGATTCCTCCTCTTTCTTGCTTCACTCTCTTGATTCCTACTCCCTTCACTCTCACCTGCTAATCGTTCTCGACTTCTATTTTTCCTAGATCCGGGCAATCATCGTCAGCAGCTGTAGCAACGAGCATGGCTTATCGAGGCCCCGTCGTCTTTGCCTAATTCCGTGCCATTCTTGCATCCTCCTCGTACTTGGTGCCCTAAACAGTCAGAATTCATGTATCTACTGCAACACATGGTTCGACTATCTTGTCGTAGTCATTGTAATCTTTGTACTATTGAAGTAACCCTGTTTTAGAGGCTGCTGGCTGAAATGTTTCCATGCAGCTAAGCTACGCTTGATTTGTTTGGCTGTCCTACGGGCCAATACATCATACCCCAAACGAGCTACGCTCTGCCTGGACCTGCAGGCATGGTCATGATTTTTACGGACACGTCGGTTTCCAACCTCCGAATTCTTCACCTTCAAGCTTCGTATCGCTGCTCCCTCTGTCGTTCGCGCGATGATCCTGAGTTCATGCTGACTACTGTTCTGTTGCTTTGCTTTCTAGTTGTCACGCGGCTACTTTCAATGCAAGCACCATGCTCTCAACCCCCCTTGTTGACTTCACAGGCTCGAATACCCAATGCTAGGGTCATAGTAGCTCTTTGGGCTTGCAGAGCCGATCTGGTAGACTACATGACGAGGAGTTTTCCAACACGACCAGAATGCCGTCAAGGCGCCAGCCAGCTCCCGAAAGCGCTCATCGACAGATCGACATGAAAAATCCTCTGGGAGCCCTTCCACCATCTTGGCTCGCTCCCTGGACACCAAGTCATGATGATGACAACATAAACGTAGTCAAGAACACCAACGCGTACTCCGTACACCACCTTCGCCAAAGACTCGTACTTGGCTAGCGAGTTCCAGTGCAAGCCTCCAAGGCGTGCCGCTGATCCTTCAATGATTTTGGCAGTCGAGTATCACAAGACTCACTATTCGTGTAGCTTTTTGTTACTGACTCAACTCTTTCCGGTGTGTAGGTATTCCAGCAAATCTCATCCCAGCGGTGATAGCAAAGATTGGTGCTTGAAGAGCACCATCCTCACAACACAAACTGCACACAGCAGCCGTCAGCAGGAATACTTCTGAGAGCTCTGTTCATGCGCGGATACAAGGCACTCGAGAATGCTATTGCCCAGCACTGTTCTAGAAACACCGCGGATGCTGGTCTTGTTTTTTGTGCATCTTGCTGTTGACGAAGAGCCTTAAGATGGCCAAGAAATCACACGGCAATCAAGATACAATTTTAGCATTTCACTGTCTTTCTTTGAGCTATACCCTGGAGAACCGGTATCTCTTCCATCTTTCTTGTGCACAGTAGGCTGACGTCTGAAAATTTCCAAGTAGGCTCGATCATAAACTGGCCAACCCCCTACGCTTATGGCTCCGGCTCTCGTGAGCAAATCTAGATCCTCTACAAATACACTGAGGATAGCTTCCTTGCTCGGCGCTCAAGATAAATCAACTGATCTAGAGTATTGGTATGGTGCCGAAATGCAAAGCCTCTTCGCCCTAGCTGCCTGTTTCCCTTTGCGGTTATTACTATTCGCTGGCAAACAGCGAAAAGCCTACAGTTCAAGTCGTCACAGACGAGGCGATGTCTTTGAACCGCAGGATTTGTGCGGAACGCCATACATACTGGCCGTTAAGCTGTATGCTAGAGTTTTACATGGGATCGAAATAGCTAACCCGCTTACCAATAATCTCCAAGTTACAGCTAATTTTTGCAAGGTCATAGAGTCTGTAAGGATGGAAGCTATCAACTTAAAACCAGGCAGGAGCGGATAGAAGCTCGAAACGGAGCACTGATATTGCCAAGAATGCATGCTATAAGTTTCAATCTCCTGGTCCCTTGGACTGTGTCTGCTAACATGTGGAGTATTAGCTCCTTCTGACTCCTCCTGACTCCACCTTCCCCTGATCGGTCGAGCCGACTAGACGCTCACTTGTGTAACTTTAAAGCTTTATTACGACAGCGACGTCCCACTTCCAACCCCTAAACCCAACACCACGGCATCTGCGAGGAGGACACAACGAAACGAAAACTAATGCCTTGAAATGCCAAAAAGAGACAGGACATTTCCCGTCGACTTAGCACATTTAGAGGGCTATCACGCTGCGTTATGCCACTCTGTACATCAATGCACAATGTTCGGTCTGAAGAAGATTTGCTGAGCTGGTGCCATCGTATTCCAGAATCGTAGAGGGGCCCAGACTATTGTTCCTTTCTGCACGGCATAGTATTAATCAGCTTGATGTCTTGGTTACAAGTAATGTTTTGCAAGCCCCGTCTTACTTTGGCATGAGGAATGGCTTAGTCGAAAAGGGCTGTTTACACGCGTCCGAGTTACTGCGACAGCTTTTCGTCGGACACCGGATATTAGTTCGACGTTTGACTAGACCCGTAGGAACTCTATAACAGCAAAATGATCAACAAGGGAACTTTACAACCAAGTGGCAGAAGGGGGGTATTTAGCTGGGTGAAGCGACACCATCAGTCAGATGCGTGATACGACCGTTTGTGGCAGCTCAAGCCAAACTTCTCCATCAGTTAGCAGGTGTTGTTACATATCTCGCAAGGTGTGCCGCAAGAGGATCAAGCCGCTGACCTAGGTCGAGACACAAGGATTTGGAGAGGTCCATATCCGAGTTGACATAGGTAGTTTCGAATTATCGTCACACAAGTTGGAAGTATTGTGTTAGAAGCGATGACTGATACCCGGAGAATGAAGCCGCTGAATAGAAGCCGGCTGCTCTACGATAGGTACTTGGTACGGAATATGCGAGTGAATCAAATAGTTCTAGAGCGTTCGATGAGGTCCGACTAGCTAGGTCTACTACTTCCGCCGTCTTATCGAAAGCAGGTTGTTGGCAATGTAGCCCACACATCTGTCAGAGGTACCTTATGTCCTTTAGGGTCGTCATCATAACTCTCTTATTCCAGCTAGTGCCACAGTCTTCTACGTGTGTGAAATTCAACCCCGGCACTTACAGCTCCTGGAATTTTGCGCAACCTAAGGAGTCCCCACATGGATATCGATATTTCCATACGGAACATGGCTATTGATACATGTTTGGAGTTGCGAGTACCAGTGACTATGACGAGGAGAATTTTGACGCGGCCGTGCCATAAATCGTTCTGTGGCTCGTGGTTGCTGTGCCTGCAATCTCCCCCAAGGGGCTAGTGAAGGCAACGCTTCGCTCTGGTCCAATACGGGCTGGGACAGTAGATACCTAGTCGAGCTCCCTCACGTACATGCGGTTGCCGCAGCTTGTTACCCTTAGATTAGCCTGCCTAGGCTGTGAACACGAAGGGGCTCGGCTGAGGTTGATTGATATATCTGGCACTACAGAGCTTTCACATAGGGCTTTCAGAAATTTTACTCCTGCACTTCCTTCTTGCTCACAACACTTTCTCGGGCCATATTCCCACACGTCTTCGATTGAGAACGGAATACCGCCCATGCCACTCCAACTACCCTCATCTACTGATCCTTATAATTCATAGACTCGGCAGCTACTCCGAACATTCAATATGGAGTTGGAAGATCTTCCGTCTGAACTTCTCTTCGAGCTCCTCATAGCTCTTCCAACATTAGAAGCTCTTGCTTCCCTGATCCAAGCATCACCGCGTTGCCTTAATGTATTCGCAAGGTTTCGGGCAGTGATTCTTACTGCTGTTGTCGAGAATCAGATGCCACCAGGCGTCATCCGTCACGCGCTTGCTGTTATCAACGTGCCAGATGTTGACAGCGATGATGCACAGCCTCTGTGGGATTATCTGCAGAGCTACTTCGATGCGGCACCTGAGGGTCTTGGAACAACATTGAGCCAAGAGAAAGCCCGGAAGCTCGCCGCGCTACACAAAAGCATCACCTCGTTTGCTTCGCACTTTTCGGGTCGTACTTTGCACATTTTCAACTCATCCACGTGGGAAGAGTTGGACGCAAGACCAACGGATGAGAGTCCGGGAAGCGAAGAGGAGCAAGCCAAAACCTTCAACGACTTGACAGTTGCTGAACAAACTCGCATCTTGCGTGCATTTTACCGTTTCCAGCTTTACTCTGTTTGCTTTCCTGTCGAACCATCGTTCGAAATGCTCTCCATCGTCTCTTCGACTCAATACGTACATGACTACCGCTCATGGAGTAGAGTGCCTCGTGCTCTTGCGTATAAGCCAAAGTTCACAGCAGCTCAGCAATTCCAGCATTTCATTCGTCATATGGGGCCTTGGGAGATAGAGGAGCTATGCACTGTGCATCAATACTTCACCAGCAATCTGTGCTGCTTGGTTGAAGCTTACGTCGAGTGGAGAGGCATGCGGCTTCTCCCTATGCGTTCACACATATTCGGTATGCTGGTCGAGTTTGAACAACTCGGACCTGGCTACTACGCCTTCGTGGCATCTTTGGGGGTCTTCTACCTCGAAAGAATTCTTTTGTCTGAAGATGTCGAGTTAGCGATGGACTTGCTTCCCGGGATTCTGCAACCACTGACGGGTCGTTTCCTGTCCGAAGCGCTGTGGATGGGCAGTGAAGGCAATGTGCGCGAATCTCCTGAAACGTCTTCTTCAGAGACCTGGAGTCAGTCAGAGCATGCCAACCTAGGGTTTCATCGTTACAGCCGCTGTGCAGAGCATCCCAGCATCTACGCTCTGGGAATTCGAGAGGCTCCTTTACGTACTTTAGGGTACGTCTTCTGGGACGAACAACGGATCACAGTTCCGATCAATACGGCATTGCTTGACGAAGCTTTTAGGATGAATTGGCGGTCAATCACTTTATCACCCCCCTATTCCAAAATCCTGGAATGCCATGGGATGAATTGGCTGATTCTGTCGGTTGGGTTTCGCGATTTTCAGCAAGACCATGCAAGGATCCAAGAAGAAGAGAGAAGATTCTTGATCGGCAGAAACTGATCTTGCCTGGGTCAAAAGGATTCGGTGCAGGCGTCAGTAGGGAATCATCTACCACAGATTTTGAAGGAGCAATGCAAACCTCCAGAGCTTTGTTCTACAATTACTACTATGTTCTGCAATGGCATGGGCGTAGCTTATGGTCGGGTTGAATGGCTGAGACAAAGCAAGGGCCTGGACTGAGAGCCAAGTTCATCTTTCTCAAAAGCAATAGCCGGGAGCTGTTGCCTTAGATGCTCTGATACACCGGGCTTTACTTGCGTTTTGTGAGCTAGCGTCACCTCTAATATAAAATGGCCTCCTGCACACGAGAATTAAGCGCGTGATGTCGTGACCGGAAACATGCCAACATCTTCCAACATCTCGTCACATCGTGGTCGAGCTGCAGGAGCTTGGACCTTGGGAGACACTCTCTGCTATCCGAAGATAGAACTAGTGGTTGTTGGTGATTTCTGGGCAGTCAGTGCCGCCACAATAATAAGCCTTCGCAGTTGATTGCCAGTCCCAGTGAGGCCATCGTTTGTAGTCCTTCGACAAGGTCCATCAATTTCTGGCTGGGTCGTATCATTCCACGAGCTACAGGCACCCACTTCCCAAGTACAAACGAGATTCCGGGTATTTATGTAGAAGGAATATTGGTAAGTGCATATCAAACAGTCGAGTTTTCATCGATCAGTCAGGCTTTGCCCGTTTTTGAAGGATAGCTTGGCGGAGGCTTGTTGGCGGCAACGACATGCACTTCCGGAACCCGGAGACCTCTTTTCGACGGTGTCAATTTCAACAGGCGATAAATTTCAACATCAAAAATTCTTTTGGCTTCGTCAAAGAGCCGGCTTGGCCCTGATGGCGCGCCATGACCGAGCTTGGTGATATTGAAGTCGAAGTCGAAGCCTGCTGACGTGAAGCGGCATGACTAAGCGATGCCCACGTAATCGTGAAGTCCAGACTATCGTCCTATCGATACGGACAATAGCCTTGCTTCCAAGTTTCGACCGGGGGGTAGCTCCCAGCTTCAAACGTCCGTCATCCCACGAGACCGAGCCGAACGGTAGGGCTGTGCCAGCCTGGAAGCCAGTTCGCCACTCATACGATTACCATCCCTGAGCGAGTCGTGTCCGGCATACGCAAGAGCTTACGCTTGGCTCTACGCCGCCCAGCACAGACACACGGGGGCCTAGCCCGTTTGCGACATCCCACTTCCTGCTTCGCGACATCATCCACGAACTGCAGCTCGGCAGCGGACGTTGTAACGATTTTCGGGTTGTATAATAGCTTAGGACAGTGCATATCTATCTCAAAACCTGGTGCCGCCGACTTCTTTACATCCACCGTTCATCGAATCCGCAGCACCAGCCACCATCTCCTCCCGCGTCGTCAACAATACATCGAACACTACAATATCCGCCTCTTGCCGTTAGACCGCACCACGCATTTCAATTTCCGTTGCCTTGTGGCTCGTGTTACATGCCTAGGTAGAAATCGTCTACGGGATACATGATATAGACCACGCGCTTGAGCCGCCGCACCACAGCTGGAGAGGACACACTGGCCACAAACCTCGACCATGGGTACCCGATATGACTTGAGGTCCCAAGTGGACGAGAGCCCAAACTCATACGCGGCCCTTCCCAACACCACGACTACGGGTTTCGTCCCATGCAACATGACTGCTCTAAAGTCCAAGATAGGGCCTCATAGAGAGGTGCAAGGTAGGGATGGGCCGTCCTGAGGCGGCAGTGCATGTTGCTAACAGTCGATCAGGGTGCCATCCTAGTAGATGGGTCTACGAACTGATTCACAATAACTTTACTGTTTGTGACTTGTTTGATCGTGCACGCAATGCCGTGCTTGAGTCACACTACACCTGGGATCACCCCCACAAACTCGTCATCAATGGCAATCAAAGCTTCAGCTCCCCCTCGCAACAGGTACTCTCGTCCGTGTGTCTGGACTGCAAGTATCATTTTGTCTTCAGAATAGACTCGGATGAAGCCCATAGCGACTCACTTTGTAATCCGAACCACTCCACGTGGCCTCTGCCAGACAACGTCTTTCCCTGGCACAACCTAGTATGGGTATCCTCGGAGTCTGAGACCAAACAGACCGCCCAGCAGCACAAGTACTACCCCCTCCTCGCGACGGAGAGCTTTGTCTGTTCTGCCCATCCATGCACTTTTGAGCTTCGTCTCGAGATTTCAGAGCCTCGCCTTAGTTCAGCTCACATACAGCTTCTACTCGACCGTGAAGCCATCTGCGAAGCGCTCGCCCGGGCCAAGGAGAGAGATCCCGCCAAGTACGAGGGTGTGACAGATGACTGGGCCTATGAAGCACCGCTTAACCTCAACACATATGTGAAGAACCAGCTCGAGTCGACTCCCGATAAGGTCAGGAGCATCGCGAAAAGGAACAAGCGCTTCGCGGTCGTCTTCGGGCCTCGGTGCTATTCCCTGTTTCGCCATCTCGAGTTCGAAGAGTTAGTTCAAGAGGCCAACGGCCTCGACGAAGGCTCTTTCACTCCTGTAAGCCCGCCGCCAGGAACTGGTCCGTCAGGCACGACCGTGATTGGCACCTATCGCAGCTACCTCGAGGACGTGAGGACGGAAATCCAGTGTCTTATCCACAAAACCAGTCCAGCGAAAGAGCGACCCTCGTTCTGCTCCAACATTCTTCACGAGGCTCTTGGTTGCCACGAAGTCACATTGTTAGGTAGCACCGTCTCAGCTTTGGCAGAGACTGATCGCTACAAACTACTCGGCGTTTTGCCAACCCAAACGCGAGAAATCATCGTCAACGCATACAAACGGCAGTGGGATCTTATCCCCACCCGACGAAGAAATCTCGTCGACAGTCTGATCGCCATCGCCAACGACACCGGGGACGAGGCGCTTTCCGACTACGCCATGATGCAATCCTCGGTCTTCGATAGCCAGACCCAGCAAACAGGCATGGATGACGACTATGATGTTGCCGCGGACGCTCTCACCTTTCTTGGCCTTTCTCCACCGAACAACTACTCCGCTGATGCCACTATCGAGGCTTTCAGGCGCAAGGTTGTCAAGGATCCCTCGCAAGTGAGTACCGCTCGGTCGATGCTAGAATACCTTGCAAAAGCATCGGCAGACGACGTGTACCAAGCCAGGCTCATTACCGCCATGGATTTCAAGATGACGGAGTTGGAAGCCTTGACCATCTTGGGGTTGAACGTCAACGGCTTGCAACTAGGAGCCCGTGAGAACGAAGCTTACGATGCCATTGGGGACAAGGTAGGTCCAACTTCGCCCGTTGGTCAGCTTGGAGGGTGTTGCATCAAGCGCTAATCCAGTCAACAGCTCGCTCAAAGCCAAGATGACGATCAACGCCGGCTTTACCTAGAGGCTTTGCGGGTCGTTAATGAAGCGTTCATCGTTTCGACAAGACTCACCAAATACGCAGACGACGCGCGGCAGGAGCTCGGGCTCGCGGCCGACACATCAAACCCCTCAGCAGTGGACTTCTCCCTCCCAATAGGATTGGACAACATCGGCAACACTTGCTACCTTAACAGTCTTCTGCAGTATCTGTTCACGGTGAAGCCTATTCGGGACATTGTTCTCAACTACGACGACTTCAAGCTCGACCTTACCGATGAAAGTATTCAGGCACGCCGCATTGGCGGTAATAAAATGGAGATGGATCGTGGTGAAGCGGTCGTTGCGCAAGCCTGTAAGTTGTCTAGAGAGGATTGACCAGTGGATGCGTAACTAACGTGGGGAAATAGTTGTTCAGGAATTGGCTGCCCTCTTCAAGGACCTACAATCCTCCGAAAGCAGAACCTCTAGACCTTCGCAGCGTCTAGCCAATGCCGTACTGTTGTCGACCCATACGCTCCTCCATGAGTCGAAACAACCAACAGAACGCACAACAACGCCGAACCCACCACCTCTTCCCGCAAGGACACCGCCATCTGCACCGCCTCAGACTCAACGTGAAGGCGAGGTGGTTCATGTCAAAGTAACAAACATACCCGATTCAGCGGAGACACGAAGTAACGCCAGCTCTCAGTTGACTCTTGTGGGATCCAGTGGGTCGCGGGCAGACTACGACACGCCCACTCAAGACAAGAGTGTCGATGAGATGGGTGCCGATGAGAATCGCATTTCTTCATTGGCTTCCAAAGCAGAGACAAACGGCGACGTTCGAATGGAAGATGCGAGTGACGCAAACTCTGATAGTGATCTGCCACCGCTCATTGACGTCCAAGAAGGCACTACGGACGTCATCATCTTGGACGAGCCTGATGTGCCAGAAACGGTAGACCAGAAGGTACTCAATGCTCTGGAGCACCAGAAGAGATCCTCGGGAACAGACCAGCAAGATGTTGAAGAGGTCATTGGAAGCATTCTCAACCGGCTTCAAGCTGCCATCCGACCTACTTCTGTGGATCAAGAAACAGGCATTCAGTCGGAGAAGATCATGGAGACATTCTTCGTAACTACGATCAACTATACCCGAAAATTCGATCAGAAGGAGTATCAACACGAGATCAGCTATGACAGATGCATAACGGCATTCCCTGCAGCCGAGGGAGAATGCACGCTTTACCAAGCACTGGATCGAAACTTTCACCAACAGATCTTGGATGATAGCAAGTTGACACGATATACCGCCATCAGATCGTTACCTCCCGTCTTGCATGTCTTGATACAGCGTTCGCAGTCTCTGGGCAGCAAGAACGGCAATCCGGTTTCGATCCCAGCATTGCTACACCTGGACAAATATATGGACGTTTCCCACGACTCCCCTGAATTCCGTCTCAAGGTGGAGGATTGGATGCTTACAGAACGGGCCGATGATCTTAAGACAATATTGGCCAACATCAACTCCGAGGACCTAGACCTTACACAATGGCAGGAACCTACCGCGGCCGCCAACCCTAGTTTTATGGATATTGAGGAAGACGAATTAAATGACACAGCTATCACTGAGGACTGGGACTTTGATGGGCCGGTTGAGGAAGACTTTGTTGTTGTCAAAGCTCGAGAGAATCCGCCGGCGCCCACCGAGAAAGTAACCCCGCCAGTAGGAATGCAGGAAACCCGGGAACGAATACGCCAAATGATCAAGGATGAACTGAAGGAGCGCGAGATGAGGCTTGATGAGCTTCTGACCGAGCAAACCAAGGTTGCCTATCGTCTCCATGCCGTCATCTGCCATAGTGGACATTTGACCTCGGGACATTACTGGGTGTGGATCTATGACTTCGAGGATGAAGTTTGGCGGAAGTATAACGACGCAGCGGTGACTGTCAATGATGACACAACGGATCTTCTCAACAAGCTCAGCAGCAGCGGTGAGCCATACTATCTGTGTTACGTAAGGGATGACGATAACAAGCTGGACTATGTCAACATCCCCAGACGCCAGGCGTCCCAGCCCGAGGTGATGGAAGTTGATAACAAGCAGGAGGATTTGAAACCGGCCAGTGTCGAAGACGTCACGATGGAACAAGCGGAGGATAGCCTGGTTTAGTGGAAGGAGACGTACTGTTCGGGCATGGCTGTGACAGGCTGAGCACCTGGGATTTGAGATGGAGGGTTTGGGTGGAGATGCCCTAGGACGCAGCATCAATATCAATGTGGTTGTGGCTCGTAGGGAAACTGGGACAAGGCATGGATAGTTAGCAGCGATGGCGCTTGTTTTCTGCTGCCTGGCGTTCATAAGGAAGGTTGTCATCATTTATACCCATGCCATACTGACGAGCTCATGCTAGAGTGGCCTTCATCTTGTTGAATGCGTTCAGGCACACCATTGCACGGCTGATCGTGAGACGCTTTGCAGCACGAAACTGGATGCCGAAACTGGTTTGGACCGTACTTCTGTTGGAGAGTTTGCGGTTCATGAATTTACAATACTGGGTAGATCTCCCTGTCAATAATGTACTACTACCTACCCTTGAACACTGGTTTACGCTTTTCTGAAAATGCCTTGAGTGCCTCGTCTCGATCCTCCGTAGCCACCACCCTTTCATACATGCTATTCTCCATCTTCTGGCTCGGCTCAGCAACAGCCTGCAAAGCCGCCCTCACGGCCACGGGCCCCCCTTCGCAAATCTCCTGCGCCAGCCTCACGGCCTCGGCCAGCGCCGCCCTCCTCGCCGTGGCAAGAAACTCGACACCCCCATCGGGCTCATTCTCCGCCGGCAGGACCTCGACAAGGCGGTCCGCGATGCCCAGGAAGTAGGCCTCGGGGGCGGCAACGCGGCGGCCGGTGACAATGAGGTCGCGGGCGCGGGCGCGGCCGATGAGCGAGGGGAGGCGGTGGGTGCCGCCGGCGCCGGGGATGATGCCGAGGCGGGTCTCGGGCAGGCCGACGGTGGCGTTGGAGGAGAGCACGCGGAAATGCGTGGAGAGGGCGAGCTCGAGGCCGCCGCCGAGGGCGATGGAGGAAATGGCGGAGATGGTGGGGATGGGGAGGGATGAGAGGGAGGTGAAGGTGTCGCGGAGGTTGAAGAGGAAGTCGGCGGTCCTATATACGGTCAACATCACAATTCCGGCTCAATCGCACGTTGCCTGCGACTTACTCTTGTTGCGTGAAGCCCCTCCTCTCCTTCAAATCCGCCCCCGCACAGAAGCACGTATCAACCGCGCTCGCCAGCACCAACGCCCTCGTGTGGCCCTTCTCGTCCAAGCCCGCGGCGCCGCCGAACCTACCAGGCAGCGGCTTCTCGCGGCCATCGGGCGCATACTGCGCGTGGACGTCGTCGACCTCGGCCCGCAGCGCCACGAGCAGCGCCTTGGAGATGGCGTTGCGCGCCGCGGGGCGGTTCAGCTCGAGGACGCGGATGTGGCCCGAGCCCGTGGCGGGGAGGTTGGTGGTGCGAATGAGGGGCCCGGCGGCGGAGGAGTAGAGGCGCTGCGAGACTCGGGGGAGTCGCAGTGGGAGGGAGCGTATACGGGGGGGCATTTTAACGAGGGGAATTGGAGCGGGTGTAGGAGTGCTGGCAGGGTGAAGGGCGAGGTTGAGATGGAAGTGTCGAGGTTGTAGATCTGGCTCGGCTTTGGTGGGAGTGACGTCTCGGCTCGGCTTGCGTCGGGAGATGATTTCGGTATTGACAGAATAGCAGCAACAGAAATATTGGCATGAAGCTCAGAAACAATTTTGATTTTTTTTTTTGTGAATCAGGCTCACAGGAATAAGTAGTTCATAATTTTCAACACATGTCATTCAAATCATGATATGCTTTATTGGAGAGGTGGCCGCTGCTAGAGTATAGATACATAACATAATGTACACGCCTCAGTTCCTATTCCGAGGAGAATCATCGTATCTATTCGGGGTGTAATCGTACACGGTATTTTCTCTGTCCTTGAGAAAGTTCTCTACTCGCTCGTCCCGGTTCATCCCAGCCGTCATCATATTGCTCCGCCGAAGCTCCTCGGCAATCTGGCCATGGTGCCGGGCCTTGTACTCGACGTACTTTTCGCCATTGGTCTCGGCACGGTACATCTGGACAAAGGCGCCGACCATGCACAGGGCGACGACGAGCGTCGCAAACATGCCGTTGGACATGTAGGCGGGCTGCTGGGGGGCGCGGCCGTCGCGGCGCTCGTACCAGCGCTCCCAATCCTCCCAGGTGGCGTTGCCGGCCGGGTTGTTTGCGCGGTCGCGCCAGGCGTGGTCGTTGTAGCGCAGGGAGTCGTGGATGGAGGGGGGCCGGCCGGCGGTCCAGCCGACGCCGTGGGTGTCGTAGAGGCTGCGCTTGACGGGGTCGCTGAGCAGGTCGTGGGCGGCGACGATGAGCCGGTAGCGGTCGACGCGGGTGGCGTAGGGGATGTGGGCGAGGGCGGTGCTGTGGTCGTGCTTGTCCGGGTGGTAGAGCTTGACGAGCTCGTGGAAGCGCCTCTTGCTGTAGGGCTCGCCGCGCTTGATGTCAAGGATCTCGTAGGGGGTGGGCTCGGGCGACGGGGGCCAGTGCGGCACCTTGTCGCGTGCCGTCGCGAACCTCCGTCGGTCCGAGAATGTACATGGCGACGACGAGAAAGAAGAAGAAGAAGACGGTAGAGGGGACGAGGAGGAGGATACGGCAGGAAGCGTGCGTGTGCGGCGCAACGATGTCCGCACAGCGGCGTCGGCGGACGACGAAGCCGCCGGCGACAGGGCGCTGCGGCAGCTAGGGCAGACCGCTCGAGCGGCCCTTTTGAGGATCATAGTTCAGGAAAGTTCAACAGCAAGCGTTCACCGAGGAGGACGGCACGCGAGCCCAGCTTGTCGTGTGAGCTGGGGGTCGGAATGAGGAGCAGATTGGTGGGCGGTGGAGCACAAATGGTGACGAATTGGACAGTCTGCGAACCCTGGCAGGGCATCTCCACACCATTGGTCCGATCTATCCGTGCCGTTGGCCGTATCGATAACCCGCAGCAGAGCCCCCGAGCTCCGCGGGCGTCTCCACCATGAAAATGAGCTGAGCGTGTCTCTAGCACACAAACATCCGACGATCTTTTGTTTTTGTCCTATTTCCCTCCCCAAAGCTATGTGGAGTTGTCTATGGACCTTTAGCACAAGCTGACCAAACCGCTCGCGCAAACGTCCCACCGGTTCAGCCGCGGCTCCGGCAGACAGTCTCGGCTGTTGTGGTGCTCGAGGCCCGACGGCAGAGCCCATCCCCACAGCACTTCGTCATGGTCCGGCGCCGCGTCGACCAGATGTGATTCCCAACGGGGGCTCACCAGTTCCGCTGGTCCTAGCCTGAGCATGGTCCGTGGAGAAGCTTTTTTTTTTTTTTAATTTCTAATTTCTAATTTTTAAATTTTTTTTTTCTTTGGCACTCAAGGCTAGGCAGGAAAGCTTAGGTTTGAGCGTAGGACCCTCCAAGCCCGCGACTACGATGCCGGGGTTAAGCTTGATGTAAAGCAGCAATGCCGCGGTGGTTATTTCCGTACATGCCCATCCACCAATGCTGGATGCCAACTGCCGTGTTGGGGCAGAAGTTGATATTGCTTGTCCTGAGTGGGACTGTCTCGATGATCGAACAAAGCCACAGTCTTGCAGAGGGAACCTCCGCGCCGGGCTGGGTGCACACCCCCTTTGCTTCCATCACGATGTTGCAGTCTTGCAGTTCAGCCACCGACCATCTGACATCTCGACATACGTACTTGCCCCTGCCATCTCACGCCCACCGCTCTCTCCTCACTCGTCATTCGCCCAGAGTATACGCCGTTGCCGTTCTACTGCCGTTTAGCCCCAGGGGGTGGGGGCGCAACCCTTCCGGCGAACATGCTTTCATGATGATGACTGCGACTTCCACACACGACGTAATTCAAGCCCCCCCGGTCCACCGTCATTGGACGATCCGCCCAGCTTGTCGGCCGGCGGCGGCTCTGCGCCCCTCCTTTAGTGCCGAGTCCGGCTCGCCCGGCACACCTCGCGCACCTCGCACCACCAATAACACGCTCACCCACCGTACGATGCTTCGTCTGGTTTTCTCTTTTGGGGAGATTTCGTCGACGTTCGGACCTCACGTGGTTGGTGCTAGCTCTTCCTCTCCCAAGGTCGATCATCTTTATCCCCGCGCCATGTCATAGTGGCCATTCTGGGGCAGGAGATCTACGAGTTGGGGCTTGGGGTAGCTTCGTGGGTGCTCCAGACTGCCCATACTTTGCTCCGGGGGCGGTGATGGATGGGGTAGAATTGAGTTTGGTAATATAAACTGGCACTTCTTCCTCTGCCGTGCTGTTCCCGTCCAAGTCCAGTCATCCCCCTCTCCTTCTCCATCTCTTCCCACACAGGGGTTGCTTGTGAACAAAATTATAACCCAGCTGCATCAACATGGCGTCTACGGGCATCCCTTCAAATAACGGCAACGGTGTTGCCCATGCGCATTACACCAATGGCCAGGACTATGCTAGCGATGGTCAATACGAGAACGGTGCCAACTACCACAACGGCAACGGATACATCCATGCCCATCAGCAGTCTCACGGCCTCAAGGCCCATCAGAGCACAGTCTCGCAGGTCTACAACCCGCAATTCTTCAAGTTCGCCAACCCGGGTCCCCTTGGCCTCATCAGCTTCGCCCTCACCACCCTCGTCCTCGGTCTGTTCCAATGTGGTGCCGGGTATGTACAACTACGCCTCAATCTCCGCGGACCGTGATCAGCGAATGATTGCTAACTACTCTTGTCAAGACTCCCTGACTCTAATCCCTTCGGCGGCGTAGGCCCTGACCAGGCCGTCTTCGGTCTGGCTGTCTTCTTCGGCGGTACGGCCCAGTTCATCGCAGGCCTCCTCGAGTTCCGCGTGGGCAACACCTTTGGTACCACCGTCCACTGCTCCTACGGCGCCTTCTGGCTGGCCTTTGCCATGTTCCTTGTCCCGTCACTCGGCATCAGAGAAGCCTACGCCGGCAACGACGCTGCATACGACACCGCCGTAGGTATCTTCCTCATCGCCTGGTGCTTCCTTACCATCATCTTCCTCGTCGCCGCACTGCGGACAAACATTGCCATTCTCACCGTCTTCTCCCTTTTGGCCATGGCATTCCTGCTCCTCAGCATTGCGCAGTTCATCCTCCCCTCTCACCCCACTGCTGCCGTCAGAGTCAATCGTGCTGGCGGTGTATTTGCTGTTTTGGATGCGCTCGCGGCGTTTTATGCAGGAGCTGCTGGCCTAATGACCGAGGATACCACTTGGGTCAGATTTCCTCTGGGCGAGCTTCCTCACACGCCGCGCAGGCAGAGAACTCGTGACGCTGAGATGGCTAAAGGCTCGAGCAACTAAGTCAAGAAAAATAATGTCGTCGTTTCATTAGCATCAAGAAAGTGTTCATACGGCTGAAGCCTTTGGCAGAATCAGGATTGTTTACTTTTTTGGTTTCAAGATACATATCCGAGTATGCTCCAGGAAATATTTTTATACTAGCAAGAAGTTTTACGTTAGTCTCCGATCAATAAGATATAACATTGTTGAAAACTTCACCTTCATGAGGATTGATTTGCAATATGGTTATTGGTTGAAACTTAACATCAATTAACGCCTTATCAGACTAATGCATGACCTGTCCGGTCCCGTTTATCATTACAGCGACGACAAGTCGACAAGTGGTATACAGATGAAAGCTTGCAGCGTTCTTGCAGCCTCTTACAGATTCCTCTTAACCTCCTCGGCGGTTCCCTTGGCAGTGCCCTTGGCCTGCTCGGCAGCGCCCTTGGCCCGGCCCGATAGCTCACTCGCCTTGCCGCTGGCCTCGCCCTTCAATTCCTGGGCCTTGCCGCTAGCCTCACCCTTGAGCTCCTGTGCCTTGGCGGAGGCCTCGTTGGCGTTGACCTCGGCGGAGCCCTTGACCTTTTGCGCGGCAGCAGCTGTGTCAACCGTTAGCATTATTTCGGCCAGGGCATAGTTTAGGTAGATTGGTAAACGTACAGGCCAGATCGATGCCGTCGACAATCTTGTCGCTGACGGCCCTGTCTACAGACTTCAGGCCATCCTTGACGGTTTCGGTGGCTGTCTTCTGGGCAGCAATTGAGGTGGTGAAAGTTCGCGGAGCCTGGACGGCAATGGCACGAGGGATGCTGGCGGCGACGGGGGCCACGCGGCGGGTGAGGTTCGAGGTGAGGAAAGACATGATGATTGATGACTTGGACGTGCTTTGATGGAAAGTGTGAAGCTTGGTAGTATCTTTGTTGCGAGATGTACTGAAATACTTGGGTTGCAAGCACATCCAACAGCTTGCATGTGTTATAAGGCATTGGACCTCGTCATGATGTCATAGTGAGCTGGAGCTATAGCGGGGCAAAACCTCCTCGCGAGACCGCACGTGCAAACAGTTTCCCTTGATGACGCAGAAGCTGCCCCTAACTCACTGTCGTCAGGCCCAAATCGAGATTATCCGTGGGAAATCGGGTCTGGCACTGCGGCTTAAGGTTCCCGTATGCATGCAATGAGCGTTTCATGACGCAATGTAAATGCTTTTACATGTTTCCTGTCAAACCGGTCCCCCTTGAATCCAGGGTCCACACCAATCACACACGGCGGAGCAGCTGCATCGAGGATGAAAATAGTTATGAGAAGTCCCGTCGATGCATGAACCCGCAGCGGCAAGGGGCTCCGCTGGCTCACTGCTTAAAGACGACATGCTTCCGTAACCCAGAGCTACCCTGGCTCCCTCGCACACAGGACCGTCGTCGCACTTTGTCGCTAGGTCTCTAGCCAAACGCCGCGGCGATGACGGCCATGGCCACCAGATACACCCCAACGCCAATGCCCCAATCTAACACGCCGCGGCCGTCCGCAAGCTGCCTGAGCGACCCGGACTGCACCAGCAGAGTCAAGGCTCCCGATCCAACGAGCAAAACCACGGTCATACGGGCGACAAACGAGGGTATCACGGCAAAAGTAATGATCGGGGCCAGAATGGATGCAAATACCGCGACGACAATGTGCCCAAGCGTGCCGAGTTCGACCATTTCGCGAGGGCCCGGCGGTTGGGCCCCCTTGGTGTCGACAGCGTCGGAAACCTGCCTCCCAGGTGGGAATCCTGCCTGGGGCTGCGTATTTTGGTGTATCATCATCGGAGCCCCATTGTCGTTTGGAATAACCGGCCATTCTTGCTGCAACGCGACAAGGTCGTCGACGGCATCAAGGAACATGGCCTCTTCGTCAATCACCGGCCGAGCTGCCGCCAGCCACGTCCTGTATTCGTGAATATCGCCTTGCGCCGGCGGCGGCAGGGCGAGCGTTTCCTTGAAAGAAGCAAGGACCTTGTCTGCTGCGGTTAGTGGACTGTTCACTTGACAACGAGAATCACGCACTATACTGGTCAAGCTTGAAACCGACCTGACCCAAGATTTCCGTCTTCTGGATGAACAGGTCGGGGGCGTTTCTCTCGTGCCTCAGAGAAGCTGGGTGGAACCCTCCTGGAAATTGACGGTTGTGCCCTTCTCTCACGTCTAGCATGTGCAGCTGGTCTTCGAGGTCGACGATTTCGTCTTGGAGGCGCAGCAGCAAGCGGTGGTTGAGGGACGCGAAACGGCGGTATATGGGTTTAATAGGTGGCCCTCCGATTGTCCCAGCGAGCTTGGCTGCTAGCAGCTCATACCCACTCAATGGCGCCCGGTCCGGTCGCATGCCCATTGGCGATTGGAATTGTGTCTGTAGAAAGGGCGGTCCTGGGTGCATGTGCATCATTGGTTGTGGTCCATCCGGGAACATCGGCGGGCCACCATGAGGGTGCGGAACGCCCTCGGGTCGCAAACTCATTGGCGATCCGCCAGCTGGGCCATTGCTCCAACTTTGGTTAGCCCAGCTCTGACCGGTAGGGGAGAAGCCTTCTGGAGGGAAATTATCGTGTTGGAAGCCGCCCGGCGGCGGTAAGTGCGCGCTCATGTGCGGTCGCAGCTGGTCTCCATGACTATCTCTTCTCAAGTGAGAACCCGGCGAAGCTCTTCCGGGGATGGGCGGCGACCGTAACTCAATGAACGGCGCGCCCAACCCGTGCTCCTGAAATGGCGAGTTGTTTCGATCCGGCATCGCATATTCAATGGCCTTGTGTCGTTCTTCCAGCATGGGTTCTCGGCTGATACTCATGCTGCGTCCATTGGCCATGGCCCTTCTCATCCTTCTTCTTTCACCTACAGCTCGGGTAGCGGGCGATGGCGAGGATCGGGGGGAAGGCAATGTATGCTGGCCGTGGTCGCTGTGGCGAAGATTCGTGGCTCGCCTGGTGTCAAGGGTCATGGAGTTTGACGAGGCAGCGCTCAGCGGAGGCAGTTCTTGGTCGGCTTCATCGCTTACATGGGCTTGGAGCGATCGCCCCAGCGCTGTGTCTATACTAGGGTTGGCTTCACCCGATGCCATCCTTGCCGGGACAGGCCTTAGGGCCACAAAACCTCAACACTCCTTGCGGGTAAGGATGTGGCCTGATTGACCCTGGGATTGCGTGTACGGTGCGTGCTCTCGTTCGTCGCGTAGGTGTCAGTCAATGGATGGATATCAATCGTCGGCTTTTATCATCAAGATTCATTATTGTGCGCAGCATCAAAGGTTGGGGACTTCACTCGTTTGAACAACAGGTGGCTGGGCCGAGATGATAAAGGTAAGAATAGTGGCGATGGAATGTAGCGTCCATGTTGATACAAGAGTAACAAAGTGTACGTGTCTTGTGGTAAAAGGGCAAACATCTTCCGTGGAAGGGAGGGAGGGCAGGGCATAAGAATGACGAAAATGTTTGGCACGCCCTGGCCCTGAGTCATGCTGGCCGCTTTGCGCAATAGGGTAGTGATGGGGATTGGACGAGCCATTTGTTCGACGATATTACCTGGGCGGGATGCTGCTACAGCACCGCACGCCTCGTACGTAGGCAGGTACGTAGTTTAGCCGTCTACGTGCTCCCGTGGCGCCCGCATCCTGGATGGTGGTGGGCACAACGTCTGCTGTTGGTGCCCAAACGAGGATGGAGGGATGCTCACCCGGGACTCCGTGTTTGGGCACCATCTTGTCCGTGTGTGTGTGACTGGCAGACAGACTTTGACTCATGGACCGCCAGAGTACCCAGACGGATGGGTTGCGACTTTCCCAGCTGGGGGGTTATCACATGGTTCTTGGGTCAGCATAATTTCAGCTGCATAGTACGGATACGGAGGGAAAGATTCCTATCCCTCGGCACGTCTGCGTAGCGTGGCATGTAGGTACAGTAGGAGCTTGCCCTGGGCTTGTCGGCCGGTGGTCGTGCATCTGTCGAGCGGGCCGACCCAGTGTTCCGGCCCCTGGCTACCTACTAGGTACCTACTGACGCTCCACTAGAGCTTTTCCTCGCGTGCTCGGTGAATCCTCAACCTCGAGCCGCCGCCAATCTTGCCTCAAAGCCACTCTTCGACCTTCCTCCTGCGCGACACGGCGGAGACCACGACAAACCCTGCCTAAGCGCGCAGCAGATACTGGCCGGCACCTCGTGGGGGGGGTGATATCCTGCACCTTGCTGCGTTTTGCCCCGCTCAAGCGCAGTTCTGCCCCCGAGGCATCGCCCGACCAATACACGCACGACACACTACGGCTGGCATCGATATTGCACTTGCGCCCACAGCAGATCGCCGTACAGGCATACGGGCCTGTTCGCGAGTAAATAATTTTCTGGCATGCGAACCATCTGCGGCTCTCCATTAGCGTCTTGCCAAACCCGGATTCCGCAAGCTTTTCTTCGCCCTGCTCTACCAATCCCCACCGACGCACCATGAGGCGCATACCGATCACGGACCTGAGCAAATACTTGCTTGAGGGACGTCTCCATGCAAGAGGATGTGTGGCGGGGCTCGGTGCTGTGTCACCCGTCCTTCCGACTGCGCATACCCTCGGGCCACGTCGAGCCAGGTCGCTCCACACTGCACAGGTTGTGCCGGCTACGTCGCCGGCGGCCCCGGCCGTGCCCCTCCGCAAGAGATTGAAGGACGAGGCCAAGCTGGCGAAGAAGAAGGGCCAGAAGACGAAGAGTGACTCGCAGACGGTTGACGGCTGGGAGCTCACTGTCGGCATCGAGATTCACGCCCAGCTCAATACGTCCCGGAAGCTGTTCTCGCCTGCTGTGACCTCGTTCAACGACGAGCCGAATAGTCACGTTGCCCCTTTTGATCTGTCCATGCCGGGGAGTCATCCTCTGCTTCAGAAAGAAGTCTTGGTCCCGGCTCTCCGTGCGGCACTGGCGCTTGATTGCGGCGTTGAGCGGCTCAGCAGGTTTGACAGGAAGCATTACTTCTGGTGGGATCAGCCGTCTGGGTACCAGATCACCCAGTACTACCAGCCGTTTGCCAAGAACGGACGACTTACTCTCCTTGCCCGTGACGGCATATCACCCCAGGACGGCGAGTCCGTGTCGGTGAGAATAAAGCAGGTCCAGCTTGAGCAGGATACGGCCAAGACGTTGGCGCAGCCGGACAATGTCAACTGGCTAGATTTCAACCGTGTCGGTGCACCGCTGATTGAGATTATCACCGAGCCGGACATACATCATCCCAGAACCGCTGCCGTCTTTGTCCGTAAGATACAACTTCTGCTGAACACGGTTGACGCTTGTGTCTCCGGGATGGAGACGGGCGGTTTGAGGGCAGATGTGAATGTTTCTGTTCGAAGAACCGGTGATCCTGCCCTGCCTCTCGGCACCAGAACCGAAATCAAGAACCTGAGCACCATCAAAGCAGTTGAGGATGCCATCATTGCTGAGCGAGATCGCCAGATCCGCGAGCTCGAAGCCGGTAGGAAAATTGAGGGAGAGACCCGCGGGTGGACGATTGGCTCCAAAGAAACCCGACGCCTGCGTGGGAAGGAGGGTGAAGTCGACTACCGATACATGCCGGATCCCGATATTGCACCACTTGTGATCGGCAGCGATGTGGTGGACTATTTGCGCAGTTCCCTTGCTGTGCTACCTGACGCCGAGCTGGATCACCTGATCAATCATTTCGGCCTGACGCCGAAGGATGCCGTGTCCCTCATCACCCTCGATGATGGACATCGGGTGCAATATTTTTACAGAGTTCTCGACCTCATCAAGGACGAGATGGCCGTTACTGGGACCTCGTCAGGAGACCTGAAGAGCTACGCGGGTCTCACGGGAAACTGGATCATCCACGAACTCGGGCGCCTGACCACCTACAAGGCCGGTCCCATGGCGACAGGAGAGCTGACGTTCACGCCGGATGGTGAGTGCGACCAGGTTCCAAGCTCAGACTTGGCGCAGCTACTCTTCCGCCTATCCGTGAAGCAGATCACCGGCAAGGTTGCCAAGGAGCTGCTGCTCGCAATTTTCTTGGGGAACATCGACGGAGGTGTGCTCGCTGCCATCGAGGCCAATGATTTGTGGTTCAAAGAGCTTTCCGAGAACGAGTATGAGGCTCTTGCGAATGAGGTCATTGAGCTGGAGGGTAGTACGGTGCAGCATTTTGTCGAGTACAAGGAGTATCCGCAGGGAAAGCTCATGTTTCTCGTTGGGAGAATGATGCGGCTGGGGCCGACGGAGCGGATTGACCCAAGTAATGCGGAGAGGGTTATGAAGGAGCGGCTTAGAGGAGTGCGTGCGTCGTCGTGAGGTTGAGGATGGTCTTCTGCACGATGGCCAAGATTTGCCATGTAGGCCTGTGTTTGCTTGGCACCGTGGCAATCTGTTTTTATAGGCTGTTTGTTACCATGCCTTTACGGCCTTGTATTATAATATGTGTATGCTATCCGTAGCCGTTCGAGAATTGGATTCTGAGATATGGGCTTCAACTGTTGGCAACAGCAGGGTTACGTTACATAGCCTGCTGGAGTTTGGCTAGGAACGTCCGAGGTAGGAATTGCCTGCTTGCAGTCCAAACACGCAGGGTCAATTGGTTCCTTCATCCAAGTCAGAGCCAACTGCAAGCCGTCCCAGTCATTCTGCAGCCAAGAGGATGGCTAGCATCGACTTCCTGTCCGGACAATTACATGGGTTGGGATCATGGTCGCATCGTGGTTCGCAACAAGGCAGCCAGGCAACCATACACAGCCCCCCTTCTCCAACCCGGACGCCTCGCACATAAAGCCTGCATTACTGCTGACGGCCGCCCACGCGTCAGCCTAGGACTCGAGGGAATTCCTGCCCCATTGTCTGCCTCGTTTTCTCTTTTATCTCGTCCTTGTTCTCGTGCCGTCGCAAACTCCGAGGGTTGGGCTTGCACGTTTGTTTTAACGTGCGCTAGACGATAAGCTTACAGGCGCCTGCGCGAATGGCGCTGCAGAAAGCCGGTGCGCGGCCGAGGCGCGGCCCCACCTGCCACGGACGGGCTGCCCGCGCCTCCCCGCCATGGCCAGACGCGCTCGCCTTGCCCGACGACGACCCAGTTCGCTACTTCCTCAATCACGAAGCGCACTCGGGGCTGCCAAAATGGCCCTCGGCGTCGCACTACCTGCAGACATGCTCCATCCCGGCTGACGTGCACGACTACTGCCATGTCATCGACCCCAGCCATGCTTCCTCCATCCCGTCATACCCTTCCGACCCTCGTGCCAACCGATCCAGGGCCCCGAGCACCGACAGCTTCGACACGCGGGCCTCTTCTCCCCCGGGCTCGCTGCTGTCCCCCGTCCAGACTGACCGCAGCGACGCCATGGCTTCTGTCCGGCACCCGTCCAGGGGGCCCAGTCCTCTCGGCCGCACCAGCCTTCATCCAGAGCAGGGTCACCAGGCCCCGCTGCTTTGTCTCGGGCCGCAGTGTGACCAGAAATTCAAGTCGGAACAGGAGCTCAGGACGCACGTTGAGACGATCCACAAGCACTCGTGTAGCTGGGCTGGCTGTGACCAAGCTAGCTTTCCCTCCCGTGACCGGCTGGTGTGGCATGTCAACGTCGAGCATCTGCTGGTGTGCCCGGTTTCTGGGTGCAAGGAGGCGTCATCATTTGAAAGCGCTCGCATGCTGCGCTCGCATATTGCTGTTGCTCATCCAGAAGCTGGGAGTGGTCATGTCAAGGAGTGGATGCTGACGCCTTCTGTTTCCATTGAGCCTGCTACATCACCAAGGATGAAAAATACAGTCCCAAAAGAGATGGAGAGACCAACTGCCAAAGCAGTCAAATACAAGTCTAGAGGCGAGACTGACCTGGTGAAGCTGACCAAAAGGAAGTGCCAAGATCAACTCAGGAGCGCCGTCGAGAAGAAGGTCAAGAAGACCGCCGGTAAGCCACTACCAATAGGCGCTTGCAGACCCGGCACCAGGCCGACAGCATTCTCCCCGTGCATGAAACTGACTTCCGCTCAAGGTACACCGAAAGCCGCAGACAGCCCGACAGACCTCATCCGCAACCGCGCCACAAAGTTTATCGAAGCCGCAAGCTTCCCCCTCGTGTTTGAACATGCCCTTCTACCCTTTCTGGCGGAATTGATGCCCAAATGGGCGGGTCCGGGCCATGTGATTAGTGTGGTAAGAGGTAGGACGCCGCAAACAAGGCGCATTTGCATTATGACGAAGAAAGGCATCTCCCGGGCCAGGAAGATCATGATAGCAGGCCATGTCGTCGATCTGCTTCCCGAGACGTACCGGAACACTGTCACCTTTGTGTTTTCCGTTGGGAAGGTCGAGCGTATGGTTTGGGCTAGGGGCCTGGGCAAGAGTCTACCCGACGACATCTGCGCCGCGAGGAACCCGTACTACTTTCACGTTCCATGTATGGGAGACAGCGTTGGTATTCCGGCTTTGGGGGATTGCAGGGAGAGCACCGCTACACTGGGTCCATGTCTAGTCATTGGCGGTGCCAGCTACTGGCTGAGCAACTTCCACCCTTTCCTCGAAGCTTACCAAAGCCATGGCTCTATCCATATCGAACACCCTTCTCCGCAGGACCGCTTTCGGTGCATGGAAGAGGCACACGATGCTCTCAACCCAGACGAAGACTTCAGAATCGGCGACCTCGAGGTTACATCTGGTTTGAACCTCAAGACGACTCGCATCTCACATGACCCATACTGGGAAGACTGTGGCAAGGACCCGCCTCTTGTAGTAATGGATTGGGCACTCACTTCCGCCGATGCTTCGCGCGCCAACATGCTCCGTCGTTTCCCTTCGGAGACACAGCCTGTCCTTGAGGAGCCTCTTGTGAGGTCTGCATCCGCTATAATTCCAGGAACGTCAATCATTTCAAGCGGACGGACATCCGGTCATCAGCGCGGCCAGATTTGTGAGGTTCCGGCCTACGTCAGCGGCGAAGAGAACGGAACCCAAAAGGCAACACGGGAATGGTACGTTGAGGAAGGGTATCCCTTTGAGAACGAAGAGGCATGGATACGTGGAGGCATTGGCGTTGAGGGCGATAGTGGCGCCGCCGTCGTCGATGCCGACACAAACTCCCTCGTCGGCCAGCTCTGGGGCCGCAATGCGTACTGGGGACCGGGCCCACGAATCACCTACTTCACGCCCATTGCAGACATCTTTGACGACATACAGGAGAAGTGTGGGCAGCAGACACGGCCGCAGCTGCCACAGCACCGCGACGAATCCGAGAGGTATGCCGCTTACCCATCCTGCCGGCAGTGTTACGACTTGCGGACGTACTTGGATAGTCGGCGCAGTTCACGACTATCACTTGAGAGTATGATCATGGGTAAGGGAGACGTGGAACAGGACCTGACATTGACGGAGGAAGGCGTCTCGGAGCTGGCTACGCCGCGGGATTTCCCACGATACATGGGTATTGAAGAGACAGGGTCTTCTTTCAACAACATCCTTGATCATTTGCACATGGCCCCTTATACCCCGGGCTCGCTGGGGATTCCCGAGGTGAAGAGTCCATACGCGACGACCTTGCTACCCGAGGACCTGTATGAAGCAGAATCTTCGGCGCGCGATGACCATGCTTCAAAGCGGCCTGCGCCTTGGTCGATGGCTTCTACCATGTTCGCGGTTGATTCCAGCACCCAGCGAGCCAAGCGGCACAAACGTGGTGAGTGAGTACTCGCTCTCTCTCTCAACCAGGAAAACCGCCCCGAGCCATTTTCCTGGCACGGCCCTCTCTCCTGTTGTGGTTTGCTCGAGAGCCCTTGCTGGCTTCTTTGCGCCTGCGGGCCTGTTCGGTTTCTTTGTCGCCGGTCGGCCCTGCCACATTGCCTCCCCGGCCTCGCCCGCGGCCACGACCACGACCTCCGCGGCCGCCCCGTCCGCCTCTCATGGAGGAACCTCCTTCTGGGTCGCTGTCCTCGCCTCCGGAGCCGGCAGGGGTTGCGCGCCAGGCCGTACGCTCGATCTGCGCTTGCTCGCCACCAAACGCATACTTGGCTTCCATTCGCTTCTTTTGCTGTGGATTCCTGGCTAGCATGACGGCCCAGCCTTCGATGGCCTCATCGGTCATGCCCGTCTCGGTGCGCAGGTCGCCTCTCGTCTTGCCACGTCTGACCTCTGCGTTCCTTTCGAACGTTTTTGTATTCATCTGGTATGCCCTGTACAGCATTTCTTCGATGCCTTCGCTGACGCCATCTGCCTCTTGGTTAGTTGAGTCCACCGTACCGCCCACGTCTGCTGCGTCGTAGGTATCGTCGCGTTCGTCGTCGTCGGAATCAAAGGCCGCCAGTGCCGACAGAATGGCAGCTTTGTTAGGTGCTGTAGATTTGTCCTGTAGTAGATCATCCGCGGTCTTTTCTGGACGCTTGCCGAACGAGAGCTTGGACGTGTCCATTGCCAAGCGATCAAACTCGTCGTCGTCAAAGACGTTACGTCTACTTGGTAGCTCTAGTGTTGAGCGTGGTTCAAGACCTCTCGGGGGAGGTGCCACCTCATGTGATCTAACGGCGGGTTAGAAATGTCGAATAAGAAGTGTCATGATGCGATCAAAACTTACAGTGGCTCGGTGCGGTCTGCCGTCGCAAGATGCTCTGGTAAAGACTCACCCAGGAGGTTGGCAACCACCTGCTCCACATCATCCTCGTACTCGTCCAGACATTTCGATACAAATCCAGCCCCAAGGTCCGGAAAGAGATCCTGTATTTGTGTAATTTGACTCATGCGGTGAACATGAAGCTCTGCATGCGCCTGATCCTGTGTCTCTCGACCTTTGCCCTTGTCAACCTTCCTTCGCACCAATCGCTTAGGTCGCACCATGGGTCCTTTCTTGAAGCTCTCCAGTGCCGTAACGCGCTTTTTGAAGTTGTCATTTGCGGCACCTGCTGCTTCCGCCCTCCGTAGCAATAACCTAAGGATGGGAGTCGATGTGACAAGCTCCGGGACGAGCGAGTCGTTGGCATTCGTCGGGCCCTGCTTATGAGCGTCCGCAGAAGCCTTCAGCGCGTACAGCTGATCGCTCAACATGGCCCATTTCGGCGGATTGGCCTCGGTCAGTCCCACCAGGCTCAGGTACATGGTCGTGACAATGACCTTGCGTAGCGGTGGGTTCATGACACGGAAGCACGTCACCAGGCCATCGAAGAAGTCCGACCCCGCGAGGAACAGGGTGCATGCGTGCGGCGAGGAGTGGAGGAGGTGGTTCAGGCGGGAGAGGGTTGCCTCGACGAGTTTGAGGTCGCCCTTGATGCCGGCGTCGAGATGCGGGATGAGGAGCTTCTTGGCGGACGCTAGGGGGGCCTCGAAGGCCGGGGTGTGCTGGGTGGAGAGGTGTGCGAGGAGGCTGGCGGCGTGCTTCTTGGGGTAGGCTTTGGCGAGGTCCGTAAGGAAGTCCAAGGTGAGGAGAGGGCGCGGTGGTAGGGCGGTAGTGAAGAGCCGCGAGAGCAGCTGGAAGACGGCTCGAAGCAAGGGCGTGGCCTGGGGGGCCAGCACGCCGGGGCCGGCCGCGGCAACCTCCCTGACAAACGACGCGAGGAACGTCACGAGGGCGGCATCGCCGGCGGCGCGCCTAGCGAGCTCCGCGTCGTCGAGGCCGAGCCACGCGCGCGAGAGCGCCAGCCAGGCGTCGAGCAGCGAGTGCCACTGCGGCGGGCCGAGGTGCTGGCGCCAGTCGGCCGGGGGGAAGGGCGCGAACGGGGGCAGGGCGGCGGCCATGGGAGTGCGTGGTGCGATGGCCGTGGTGTGCCGGAGGCATGGAGGGGAAGGGGGGGAAGAGCGGATCGTGGAGTCGTCGAGGGCATCGTCTTATGTGGAATGCGGTTTGTCGTTGCCCGTCTCATCGCCGGATGATTCATTGCGGCGGCGGGTCAGGCCTGTGGAAGCCACGGGCGGTGTACCGCAACGGTACTTTGCACATCCGCTTCTCAACGGCCCGTCCACAAGTCCCCTTTGGGTATCTGCTGCAGAGGCGCTGCAGGCCGCTGCCACAAGCCACCCACCGCTGACCTCCAAGCCGCCACGAATCGGGACTAGCGCCATCTCCTCGGCAAGCCCTAGCAGCGCAACTCGCAAACCCCCACCAAAAAGTTCGCGCAAGAAATAACCCCATTTTCGGCAGCACCCATCGTTTCTCCTCCGACAACCAACCGCACCCTTCATCACTTTGCCGCAACGCAGTTTTCTATTACTCGTTCGAGTCGTGAAGGTCAATCACCGCCTAAAAACAACATACCAACAATGTCCTACAACAAGGCCGACAAGGATCTGGGCGAGGCCCCCGTGCGTCTCCCGCCGAATTCCAATACTGCAATGCGAAAAGACTAACGTGTCGGTGTTTCTTGTGCGTGGAAATAGAAGGCTCACAAGATCCGCATCACCCTGTCCTCCCGCAAGGTCCAGGTCCTCGAGAAGGTCTGCACCGAGATCATCGACCGCGCGAAGAACAAGGACCTGCGCGCCAAGGGCCCCGTCCGCCTGCCCACCAAGACCCTCAAGGTCACCACCCGCAAGACCCCCTGCGGTGAGGGCTCCAAGACCTGGGATTGCTTCGAGATGCGCATCCACAAGCGCCTGATTGAGTGCGTGCACCTACTCCTATTCGCCCTACGCGGTTGGGGTGTTGGGACATGAACGACGTCGGACCGAATTGCTAACGTGTGCTTTAGCCTCAACGCCCCTACCGAGGTCGTCAAGCAGATCATCGTCAACATCGACGCCGGTGTCGAGGTTGAGGTCACCATTGCTGCTTAAAGAAGCAGCGGGCCCGGTGAGAGAAAACAAGAAGGAGGAACTGAATCGGAGTTCTGGTCGGATAGATCCAATACATCCATCACCGGTTCAAACTCGATTGTCTCGTCTTTGTGCGCGTACACGTGATTTGCAGTAGTCTCCCAATTCCTTGTACAATGGGGTGCAATAGTCAGCCTCAACATTGAGCTGCGGCTGGCTCTGCTGTATTCCGCCGTCTTCCCTGAGCATCAAATCTTCATTGAGGTATCAGAGCTACGTCCCTACAACGCCAATCATGTGTTCCTAAATGTACAACCCATACGCCCATCACATGCAGCCTCCGTAGTCTTTGGTGCCTAAAAGTCCCAGGTCGTTAACTCCCGAGGTGGGGGCAGCTCCGGCAACAGGCCGTCGGTGAACTTCCCAGTCTGTGCAAAGGCCGCCCACTGCGCCTTGGACTTCTCGTCGTACTCTTCAGCTGGAAGTTCTGTGTCTCGGGAATATGCAGGCGGTCCGTTGGGAAACCATATCCCGTGCCAAGAACCGTCAAACCCCCTGACTCCAGGCTTGTTGCCCTTGTACACCACTGGTTGGCCCTTGAACATGGTCAAACGACCGTCCATGCCCCTCGAACTATAGCTCTCGATTGGTGGGTGTTGCTTGGTGCTGCCAGGAGGATACGGGCTGCTGTGGCCAGTATTTGCTGAAGCGTGTTGCGGCTGTGCGGGTTGTGCAGGCTGCGTACCGAAAGGATTGGCAGCAGCTTGTTGAAACGGACCCGCTCCGTTGGTTGCTGGAAAGCCACCACTGGGTTGTTGTTGGCCTTGGAGGGCAGAGAGGCCGCCAGCTTGCTGCTGTGGTTGCCCAAATGGGTTGGTGCTAGCGGCACTGTTCTGGTTCGCCGCGAAGGGACTTGCCGATGAAGTGGCTGCTTGAGCGAAAGGACTGGCTGATTGTGCCGGTTGTCCGAATGGACTTGGGCTGGCTTGGGTTTGGTTGCTTTTGTTTCCGAAAGGGCTTTGCGCGTTACTCTGTGGTGGGTTGGCAGATCCAAAGGGGTTCGATGCTGGCGCGGCAGCATTGGTGTTGCTGTTCGTTACGGCACCAAAGGGACTTGCGTTGGTGGTTGAGGCAGCGCCAAAGGGGCTCGGCGAAGCGGTATTGTTTCCAGCAGCACCGAAGGGGCTAGAAGTTGCTCCAGCAGGTGATCCGAATGGGTTGGCCAAAGCACTGTTTGGTGCGGCATTCGTGGCAGCTGCGCCGAAAGGACTCGTGGTGGAGTTCGTGGTAGAGGCGAAAGGGTTTGGCTTCTGACCCAGTTGGCTCGGCTGTCCAAATGCAGTGCCCTGTGAGCCAGGCTGTGACGGTTGGCCAAATGCGGGAGCTCCGGTGGGAGCTTGCGATCCAAGCTGAGAAGGCTGGCCAAACGCGGGCGTTCCGAAGGGATTTGGCTTCGCGCCAAGCGTTGAGGGCTGTCCGAACGCTGGCGTTGGCTGGGGCCCTGAGCCGAACGAGGAGTTTCCCTGGGACGGTTGGCCAAAGGGCGATTGTTGTTGCGGGTTCAAACTCGACACTGGCTGGGACGGCTGCCCGAAAGAGGGTGCGCCAAAGGGACTGGCTCTTTGACCCAGGGCGGATGGCTGGCCGAAGGCGCTACCAGGAGCTGAAGCAGGGGCGCCGAATGGATTTGACGCCGGGGTTCCGAACGGGTTGGCTTGTGATGAGCCAGAGGCAGCCGGCAAAGATCGCTTTCCGACAGCAAACTCTCCAAAAGGAGCTCCTTGGGTACCCTGGTTGCAGATGTCGATGCGGTTGGGGTGCCGATTCTCGGCATCAAGGACGAACTGAGCTGCCTGGGGTAAGTTGCGCAAAGCATTTTGAATCTGCTCCTCGGCATTGTGATAAAGCTGTTGGGCCTCGTTCAACTAGGACAGGTCAGCTTCATAGCCAAAATGGAGGACGGGCAATGGTCGGGCCAAGACTGACAGCTTGCTGTTCGTTGCCGGCGGTCTTGCCCATCATGTAATGCAGCCTCATCTCCTCGAAGCTCTGCTCCCGCGGGTACCCGCCAAAAAGCTGATCGGGGCATCCCCGCCCAGGCGCATACGCCGAGAGTATCCATTGTGGTTTTTCGATGGTGAGATCCTTCTCGAGGGTTTCTAGCGAGATGCTGTATTTTTCTTGAAGCTGTGTTAGAGCGCAGCTCGTAAGCCGTATGCTTGAAGGTACCATACCGAGCCCATTTTGCGCGTTTCCGCCGCTTGCGAATCGGTTCGAGGTCTGTGGACGAGGACCACTGTTGCTAGGGTGCTCGAATCGGCAGTTGTCTAGCAAAGTTATGTTAGTTTTCATTGTCCTGTTAGGATGGCTCTGCGAATAGCCCATTGCGAGAATCCATCTTCTACATGCGACCATGGGCTCCGCGACAGATTGGCGTAGAGGACATACTTCCAAATTTGCAATTGCCCTGCTGAAAGAATCTGCACACCGTCATCCTGGAGAGGGGCTGGCGGCACTGCGCGTGGCAGATGAAAAGATTGGAGGGTCGTGCCCGCCTAAACTGCCTCGACCCGAAGTCCTTGGACTTGATGACCTTCTAAATCATGTCGGTTCGAAGGATCCGGGGCTCGAGAAGTGGGAAGCCAGAAGGTTTCTTCGGCGCGGTAGGGGCGTTGTTGTCGAGCAGGTTCGGCAATGAAGCAAAGTGCGGGTTGAGTGAAAGGGAAGCGGCTGGGTTCAGCCTGGTCGATAGCCTCGTGGAGGGACCCTCCATTTTTGGGGCAGGCAAACGCCTGACAAAGCTCGTGGCTCGCGGCGCAGCCAATCAAACGCGCCTGTCACCTCAACCGCACGCACTTCACTTCCCATTTCTCCTTCAATCCCAACGCGCTTTCGCCGTGGCCGGGGCCTTGTTCATTGTGTGGCATTCGCTCAGAGGACAAGAGTGCCTTGATGGGTATGCTGGGCGCGCAGTCAAGGCCCAGAAGCATCAAGCAAGAATGCATGTTTGTCGCTGACTGCGAGCTAGCCGTACGTCACGTCTTCGAGGGGGGATCTTTGATGCACAAAGGACGCCGTGGCCGTGGCTCTCTCTCGTGATACGTCTACGCCAATCGCCGCTGTCAAGTCTGCTGGGTGATCGTCTACATGAATCGGCTATCCCCACGCCGTGTACCAATGCTGTACGACCTTTCCATTGCGGGCCTGCAGCCATCCTAAACCCCCCAACACTCCCCAACCAGTGGCGTCGTGCTACGAAACGAAAACCTGCTTTCAAGCCAATAGCAATCGTCAGTGAGGCTCAACATGCCGACTGTGAGGCGGTCGATGCAGTGGACTGCTTATGCTGCAGTTAATATATGCCGCTCAAGCCCACGACATCCGGGTCGTCCTCCTATAATGAAACTTAATACATGATGCAAGCGTGTACCTGATCCTTCCGGCCGTCAAGTGTTGCTATACAACATGCTGTGCCTTAAGCAAGGTTTCCATCTCTGGGGGCAGGCAAGTGTGGTGCATATTCCTGTCCAATCTTTAGGGCAGCAGCCGCACGGCAGATGAATGAGAAAGCATGGCAAAAAGGCTGACGGACTCTTTGGAAAGCTCCGGATGTACGATGGGGTCATGTTTGAACAATCTCTTATTTTGTTTTGCACTTGAAGACTACTCCAACTAGACTCTTTCGGCCCTCCTAAATTCTACCAACGGACCGTTCTTGGCACTCGTGAAAGTGTCAATCAGCTGGAACTCGCTGGCCCGATGCCTACCCCAGCCTCGGCCCGGTTGCCCCTCGCCCGGATCCTCCACGCCGACCGCCTTGCGCAAATCATACAGGAACACGGTGCGGGCTATCGTCGTCATCATCTCGGCGTACGCCATGCCCTTGCCGATGCACCCGCGCGGGCCAACGCTGAAGGGGCAGAAGGCGCTGTGGGCCGTGGCCAGGTCCGCCTCGCTCGTCGCGCGGCCCGTGAGCGGGTTCACGGCGCCGCTGAGCCACCGCTCGGGGACGTAGCTGTACGCCGAGGGGAAGTAGGCCTCGTTGTGGTGGATGGCGTAGTGCGGGGTGCCGATCACGGTGCCGGCGGGCAGGGTGTGGCCGTCGACGGTGATGCCGCCGGGGAGGACCTCGCGGGGCAGGATGCCGCCCACGGACGGGGAGAGGCGCATGGCCTCGTCGATGCATGCGCGCAGGTAGTGGCAGGACCCGAGCTCGGCGCCGTGGACAATCTGCTCGACGTCCTTGAACTTGGCGCGCACCTCTTCGGTTGCTCTCTGCAGAGCGTGCTGGTTGCGGACGAGGTAGAAGAGCGTGGCGGCCATGGCTGTCGACGTGGTGTCTGATCCGGCAATGATGCTAGTGTGGCCTCGTCAGCAGGTGCTTGCACGATTGTGGTTCGGAGGGCGTGGCTTACAGCAGGTTGGACTCTGACCAGAGCTCAGGGGTGGTGAATCCCTGGCCAGTCTCCGGGTCGCGAGCCTTGAGCAGGTAGTAAAAGAAGTCGCGACGGTCAGTCTCCTCGCCAAGCTTGGTTCTTTCGCTGAGCTGTCCCTTGCTGTAGGCCATGTACCTAGCCCGGCCAGCGGCAAGCTTAGGGAAGAGCAGCTTGTCAATGTTGAGCCTGTCGACGACGGGCATCGTGCCGCACTGTTTCCACCCCGTCAGTAATGCATCCAAGGTCAACCCGATGTAACAGGGAGCCATACAATGAGATGCCGGGTCGTCGCGGCCTCGACCAGCTCCAGAGCGAATCGGTTATCCGGGCTCTCCAGCATGTGAAAGGCCTTGCCGAAACTAAGGTCGCCCAGGATGTCCATGGCCAGGTAGTTGCACCAGTGGCTCATGTTTCTCGCCCTGGTCCAGCCCTTGGCGTCGCCGCCGCCATCCTGGAGGCCGATCTGCTCGCAAAAGGTGCGAATGTTGCCCAGGATATACCGCTGCATCTCCTTCATGGCGCTGTCGGAGAAGGCGTGGGCCAGGACGCGGCGCTTGCGGGCGTGCACCTCCTTGTCCCGCGTGTTGTGGGTGTTGGCGGTTGGGTGGACAAAGGCATTGTAGAACTCTGCCTTGCGAACGTTGGACCGGAAGCCGTAGATGTCCTTGAGCGCCGAGTTGGTGTTGAAGGAGAGGGAGTTGGGGCCAAAGCGAACAACGCGGCCTACGTAACGCATGTGTGTCAGCATCCTCTTCAGCCATGGCTCGTTGCGAAGAAGGGCGCCGTACCATATTTCTCGTGCATGCGGTGGAATTCTAGATGGCGGTCGCCCTTGTAGGCGTGGTAGAGCTGGTAGGCATCGGTAAGTTTGGCGAGCAACGGGCCTGGATACTTGGCGAGAGGGTGGAAGAATAGTCTGTAGATGATGACCGAGACAACCTACGGGCACATCGGGTCAGTATTCAAGTTGTTCAAGGCTAGATGATGCCGGACATGGCGAGTGTCGTATTCGTCCATGTCACGACAACATTTCCTTCGGCATCGACAATCTCCTCGATTATCCTGGCGCGTGGGATGGGCGGCGTTGCGATGTAGACTCACATATACTACCGCTGCTCCAGCCAGCACGCCCAGCCAGGCAAGCACATGTCCAAAGCTAGATGTCATGATGGGCCACAGCGATCACACAACGTGAAGAGTAAGGATAGGGAAAAAGCTGCTGCAAGACGCAAGGTCAACGACACCACCACCACGACCACCACCACACTTATCATTACGAGCTACGGCATGCTCGGCATCCCCCACCCCTTTACCCAGTCCATCCAGCAAACGGGACACGCACGCGCGGCTCAAAAGGTCTTGGATATGACGCCGACGGGCGTTACACCCAAGGAAGCGTCACGACCGGCTTGCACCGGCATTGCACGGCGAGAAGGGCAACCCACATGCCAAATTGGGGCATCGTCACCCCGGCTCAGCGGCTTTGACGGTTTCCCCACGCTTTTTGCCTCGGAAATGCCTGCGACTGGATTGGATAGACGACGCAAACAGGTTCTGCGGGCGGGGAGAGGGCTTAGCAGCGGATAGCAACGCGGAATTTCTGGAGATGGCGGGATGCGGTCGGAATGTTTCATGTACTCGTGCCAATGTCTAATAAGAAGCCGGCTTTCCCACTACTGGGTACTACTCACGTAACAGAATGGACAATGGTCACACGAGGCTGTTCTAAATACGGCAAGGGTACGTAGTGAGGAGCATGTACGACAACTGGTATGCGCTACCCTATATGCGTCGCAGGATCGTGAAGTGATTCAATATTGAAACTGACAACGTTTACACGAGACGGCCCAATGGTCGTCAACGACTCAACAATGTATGGACTAGACGGGGTTGGGTTGGATTGAATAAATCAGAATCTCTCAGTCGAAGGGAACAGAGGACACACTCATCATTTACTGCAAGGCGGAAAAAATAAAACAAGGAATAAATTACTTGATGTCGCGCGCCCATGTTCATCATTACCACCACCCCGTGTCCAATAATTTCACTATGGTATCTTCGCTAACCTCCCCTGTCATACCTCTTATAGACCTCTGCTCACTGCTGGCCGGCATCGTAGTATCTCGGCTCCTTAAAGACATGATACCTATGACCACGAACTCCCCGGCCCCGAAACATTGCCGGGAATCTCCAGACCTCGGGCACTTCCTTCTCCTTGACACGGCGGTTGCGCTGCTCGTCCGACAGCGCCTCCAAGGCCATGGACTCCCCCTCGGACCGGGGAATCACGAACTTGGCCACCTGCAGCTCCGTATCCGTAATGGTATGGCGGCTGACTCGCGCGTAGCCAACACGCTTCAGACCCTTGAACAGGATATACTCGCACCACCTGTCCCAGTCTGACGGGTCAACATCGTGCATTCCCGACTTCTTGCTCACGTAGGTATTGTAATTGCCTTCCAGCGGCTTAGTTACGAGGTAACTGAGCAGGATCGATGGTCGCGGTGTCGAGCCCATGAGCTCAGCCAAATATTCCGACTGTAGGCGTCTGTCCTCAGGATCCTCTTCCTGGCCCGAATGGAAAACGAAGACGTCCACGAGCTGACCGTAAACATCCAGGGTGGCGTGAATAGCCGGAGCAAGTTCACCCGCTGGACTGGGCAAGAGGTGGTGCTTCGATTCAACAATGGGAAACTTGGAGAGGAGAGCAGCACCCCAGGTGTGCTTGTTGGGACCGGGGCCATAGTCGACATACATGCCCAAGTCTTCCGCCAGAAACTGGGTTGTGTCGCGGTTGCCCATAATGATGCGTTGCAGATCCGACTCGAGGAGACCAATGACGTCCACCTCAAGTTCCTTGATCAGATCGCGCATACGGTACTCCGATGACCACATGTTGTTGTCAAGAGAGAAATGAACAGTCCAAATGCCAGCTGTGAGCAGACGATCATTTGCATGGTATGGCTTGTAGTCGTTCGCTGGGAACCGTCTGAATGCAGCACACAAGAAAAGAACATTGACGATAATTGTCGACAACCCGAAATACTTCCTGTGCTGGGACGGGGAAGGTCTGCGGCCGGGGGCGGAGCGATGGAGCGACGCGTTGTAGTCATATACACCGGCGCCGAGAAGAACCATCATGGTAATCATGATCCAGTCGGTATGCTCCCGCACGAGGGGTCCACCAGGAACAAAGGCGTACGCAACAACCCAGACATGGAAAAGCACCATGAAGTTGTAGATCAGGAAGCCCAAGCCAAAGGTGACAGTTGGGCTTCTCCTAGCGGCGTTAGACAGAATAGGGACCGAGGCCGCCATGAGATACGCCGCAAGGGCCAGGCCGCCATAGAAGCCAGTCCAGTGGCTGTAGAAAGTCAAGAGCATAGCACCAATGGTGCCTGCAGCATACGTAGGCCAGCTGCCAGCAATATTCGGTCTGAAGACACCCGCGAACAGTCCAAGCGACATGGCGGCAATGGTGAACCAGCCGTGCGTGGAAAAGTAGGGTCCGCGGATAGGAAATCCCTCCCAAACCCAGAGAATCATGGTGCTGGTATCGGACAAGAGCGAGTGAAGGCCAAAGAAAAGTCCACCAACACCACACGCAGAGAGAAGTCCGGAGCCTGGCAGTCCCCGAGTAGGCGCATTGCCAGACGTTAGAGGAGCCCTCCGGGTGAAGCGAAGAGCGGCAACCACACCAACAATGAGGCCAGTAAGGTTCCAGCCCCCGTTCTCAGCATGCATAATAGGCCAGATGGGATTGTTCGTATACCAGGCAAACTTGGCAGTGGACGACAGAATAAGACCAATCATCCAACCGAGAACCTTGGATTCGAAGCGAACATCAAGAGCCGTCTCAGTATGAAGGGTGGCGGCCCAGCCCAGGCAAGCCATTGCAACTCCAAACCCAACCGCGATGAGCCGCTGAACCTGATCAACGACGAGATAGGAAGCGACGCCGACCAAGGACAGAAGGTGGACGATCCGAAGGTTCGACGTCACTAAGGATCGCAGAGGCCCAATCCCGAGAAGTAACGGTGAGACTGTAGACATGACAAAGGCCTCGAAGCCAGAGATGCCCATGTGCCAGAGCGGGAAGTCTAAGATTACGTTAGATATACTGGCCGATCGAAAGGACCGCATGTCTTACACCAGATGACAACCCCCAAGCTTGTGAGCATGGACCAAAAGACGAACTAGACGATTAGTTTGAGTCAATTGAGCGAAGGATGGTGCGACTTACGCCGTGATAGACATCCGCAGCGGTGTCTAGAGCCTGGGTCCACGTGAATGGAAGAGCAAGCAGACCACCTGCAGCCTTTTCTTTCCTAAATGGGTCGTCAATGACCATTTGACAGGGCGATTCTGAGGTGTCTACCTACTCTTTCTCTAGGACTGCAGAGGGAACGTCGGATCGGTTTTCACTGCGAGCACTTAGAATATTGGTTCCAAAATGGCCATTTCTTTTCTTTATTCGTCTTGGTCTTGAGACCGCTGGCGCTATCTGGGAAGCCATTGCACGTACCCCTTGCTCGAACCTTTGACATCCCTAACCATGACTTCGAAGGTCGCAAAGTCCAGGGCTGTCACAGCGTCGAAGGCCACGTCGAACAGAATCAGCGCCCACTCGAAAAACGCGTAGGTTGTGTAAGCTGCGTCCAATTAGCAGACGACTACGGAGGTTTCCAGCGGCGCGATACGACCTACCTCCAGCAACCCTGTGTACTTTGTGCTGAATAAAGAAGTATATCAACGGCACCAATGTGCCAAAGAAGGCTCCGGCCAGATACTTTCGGTATTTGATGGCTTGTGGGTTCGGAGGGCTCAATGCGATGCAGCCGGTCGTCCACGGGAGGGTCGCAACAATGTACGATATCATCAGAATGTCGTGCCAATCGTGGTCGTCTGTCGATGTAATATATGTCCAGCCACCGCAAGTCAGTGTTCGGAAAACACCCATAAAGGCAACGAATCCGGGCAACCGCTGGTTGGGTTTCCGTGTAAGCAGATACCACAGACCAACTAGCGCAAACCGAGGTCCTATTGTCGTCGAGTCAGGCCTTAGTTATAACGGGCCGATAATGGCTCTCCCATACCAGAAGTGATAGCAATGAAGATCATGAAGAATGATCGCTCGGGATATCGGTCGCCAATAGTTGCCGATACCGAGGGGAACCACTCGTCCGGATATCCATAGAATTCGTTTTGCACGATCTTATGGTAATGCAGGTGTATGCCGACAGTCAATGCGCTTAGAAAGGCAGCTATTACCATTAAACCATTAATTAACTGTCCAGCAGAGGACTCGTAGCTGAGGATGTGGGCTCCTTACTGTATGCGATAACTGTATGCGCCCACGAAACCCACGATCCGTTGAATGTGAAGACCACCCCGCCATCTTTGTCTTTGTATTGGGGCGCCATTGTAGTAAAACAAGAAATAGCGAATGGATCAATGCGACCGGGCGACTACAGTCCCATCGGCGGGAGAAAAGGTGTGGACAACAACTAGGTCCTACGGCACAAAGCAATGGATGGGAGGAATCATGAGCTCAGGAGATTTGGGAAGAATTTCGAATTCGCCGAAGAGGGATAAGCGCCCCCCAGACCAGCCAACAGTGGATGCCGCTCGCGTCACAGCCGCGTGCAAGCTGGAAGATGGGCTGAGATCAGGACCCCACCCACACAGTCCGCACTTTCCCTCCAGTACCTTCGCTACCTTCCCTACCTACCTTATTCGCACCTAAGTCCCTAATCCATCATCGGTCAGGCCCCACCGCGATAGTGATAGACCCGCTAAAATTTTGGGCAAGTCTGGATAAAATCTTTTGTGGCATTCTGGCGAAGGAAACACCGACAGACGCTCAACTCGAGTTTTGGATATCTACGGCTCCGAAGAAGCAAGATGTCTGGAGTTGCGGATAAAGCTCGCTTCTATCTCGAGCGCTCCGTACCACAGCTACGCGAATGGGAGCAGAAAGAAATCTTCACCCAGGTTGGTTCCTACGCACCTAGACGCTCGCAACACATGGCTGACTTTGCTGTGGGCAGGATGAAATTCGAACCATTGTCAAGAAGCGCAATGAATACGAGCACAAGGTTCTCTCTCCCGGCAACAAACCATCCGACTGGTCGTCCTACGCGCAGTGGGAACAGTCACTGGAAGCTCTCCGCTCAAAACGATGCGTTCGACTGAAACTGCGCCGCCTCAACTCTTCCCACGCTGGCCAGGCTCGAGTACAAGCTATTTACGAACGAGCAGTGCAGCGTCATAACGGAAGTGCAGCATTGTGGCACGAATACCTGTCATACTTGGCCAAGGTCAAAGCTTCCAAACGATGGAGAAAGACCATGACCAGTGCGTTGCGCATGCTACCAATGAGTGCAGAGCTTTGGATCATGGCCGGACGCCGCTCCTCCCAACATGGTGACATGGCGGCTGCTAGAAGCTTTTATATGCGAGGGTGTCGCTTTTGCACACAGGATTGTTCCCTTTGGCTTGATTATGCCCAGTGTGAAATGGAATGGTTGCGCAAAGTCGAGCGGAGAAAAGGAAAGCCTGGTACCGATGTGCTGCGTCCTGATAGGACCGAGGACGGAGATCAGCTTCTTCTGGAGGAGAGCGACGACGAGGATGAGGATGGACAGAAACTTCCTGAACCCTCAGCAGCACAGAGCAAGGTGATTGACAAAGATACTGCGCTGCAGCTCAAATCCAACCCGGCCATGGACGGCGCAATACCTCTAGCCATCTTCGACATATCCCGAAAACAGCAATTCTTCTCAGCAGATATCGCCGAGATGTTCTTTGTTATGTTTGCTGCATTCAAGGACATCCCAGTACAGCCCCGAATTTCGCAGCATGTGTTGGATGTCTTGGATCAAGAGTTCCCGAACTCGCCCTCGACCTGCAATTGCCACATTCGCCAGCCGATCCTTGGACTCAGTCCGTTCACGGCTGATTTTCCACGCAACCTGAGGGATGTTTTAGCAAGGCTCAAAGAAGCGTTGACGACTACCACCGATAGGCCAGAGTTGATCAAGAAAACGGAGGAATGGATTAATGACTATTTGGCGGTGCAACACCTGGATGAGGGAATCCGGGCTGTTCTCGAACATACCAAGGAGGGTTTGACATTGACATTGTGATCAAGCACAGGAAAATCGACATCCCTAATATACACTTTGCAAGTGCAATTCAATACAATTCGATGACTTGGAAAAGAAGCATGCTGCTGTCATAATTCCTGCTGGCACTTGCTGAATGTTAGGCTTGATGAGGACCAATAAGACCGACGGTAATGCCAGCCTTGTGGCGTTTGACAGGAGTGATTCCAATGGAACTCTGATAGGATTGATCAGGGCTAAATAAATTGAGCTCGGTATCACATGGTATGGCCATGTCAGCCTGAGCGGGCAACCCCAGCGGTGTGATTCGATAATTCGGAAACAAAACTGTGGCCGCCGTCAGGTGTTCCCACACATCCGAGCTTCTTAGGAGCACTGCCGGCAAAGGTCGACGACGCGAAAGCATTGGGCCGTAAAACCATCCTCGATTTCACACATAACCGTGAGAAGCAGAATCATGCTGCGGAATAACGAGCCAAAAGGAACAATGGCGGAAGAGTTTTGATTAGCCTGACAGGGAAGCATATCTGGAGGCGTGGAGCTCGCCACCAGGTGCCACGGTGATGTGTGGTGGGGTCGTAGGCATCGACCACATCGACGGCCGACCAAGGATTCACGGAGCAAAGAACGCGCACTTGGGGTGGCTGGATGCCGCATGAAGCAGTCACGTCGATTAAGACCCAGGAGACCTGAAATGCGTTGGATGACTGCAGCTGAGGTGCTGGCCTGTCACGGGAGAGGGAGCCAGTGAAACCAAACTGTCAGTAATGGTGACGAGATGCGCCCGGTAGCACATCCTCGCACGTGCCCTAGCTGTAAATCATCACGAAACTAGCAAACCCATTCGTGCCCACACAGCTGGGGGGAGGGACGGGAGTGTTCCAGCTACGGCCAACCCTCGACCGCGCCCGGGCAGGGAACAAGGATCGCCAAGTCCGCCATATTGCCTGTCCGCAGTCCTTGGATTCATGACACGCTCAGGCATGGTTCAGATGTCGACGAGCCCGGCAGTCTGGTGGGGTAGGAGGGGGCCAACTGGCCTGGAGAGATTAAGACTCTGGAGAGGGACTGATTGTACAAAGGTATGACGGTGACTGGGCCTGGGAAGCCACACAGGGGGAAGTGGCAGACCATCAACGTACGAACAAAACTTTAAAGGCGCTACTGCTTGCTGGAAATGGGGTCAAGGAGGGAGGGACCCAGACAGTAGCCAACGGATACCATTGGAAAACACGGGAGAAGACGAGGATGGATGCGTTGTATGGGGATGGTGGTCAACAGAAGGGCGAAACAAGATTGATTGAATAGTGTGGTTTGTTGTGTTGGCAGCGCGGAGAATTTTTCGTGTCGTTACCTGAATGAACGAGCGAGCAGAATGGCCAGTCCGTCAAGGACGGCATTCGCATAACTACCTTACCTACCCCCCTCCCCCCGTGGCCCTTTGGCAGCTGATTTCCTTTCCCATTAATCCTTTCGTGCGCCCGTTCCTCCCCTCCTTCTCCTCTCCCTCTCATCTCTACTTCTCTTTTCCTCTTGCTTTGTTTTCGTTGTGGTGCTGTCGAGGCTCGAGCCTCTGCCCATTCTCACTTACAATGCCCAAGTCCATGGGATCTGCTTACCTCATGGCCCTTGACCCTCACGACTCGGGGTGTTGGCGAGAAGACGAGTCGGTGAAAGAAAGCACACGCAGCATGGCCTCTCCCGCACCCGAAAACCAAAGCAAGCCGCAACGCAGGAATGGACGGCCCAACTTTGACAGAATTGCTGCGGGCCATGAACTGCGACAAACGCGAAATGGCAAATCTCGGGGCGTCCTTTGAGACAGGTTGAGAACAAGCGCTGTTTGGATCTGAGAGCATGCATGACAGGGATTGCCTCCACCATCCGGGATGAGCCAGTGGACAACGGCATCAGACCGGGGTTTCCGAGCCACCGAAACCCTTGGCCACAGCCAACCACCGCGCCAATCCGACGCTCGTCCGCCTGGAAGAGAGATTGGGCCATTCTGGCTGGTGAAGGAAGCCCGCCAAAGTCCCAGGGTGATGATACCGACTGCACTCTTCTCTCGGTCACTACTCGACCGGCCCTGAACCGGGAAATGGGTGGTCGTCAACGGCACGGGCAGCTAGCAGCTAGCGCCCAACTACCACCATACCAGAGGTACCGACTGTCCCTCGGTGATGTGGTGTTGGTGGGGCTGCTGCGGGTGCCATCTTCTGGCCGCCTTGGTCTCACTGAACGATGCGAAACAAACGAGTTGGGACGTGGCAGAATCAATAGCTGCGTGGGACCGACGAGCGGAGAAGGCTGTTGAGACTATGCCGGCTGTCTGGATAAACAATCAAGCAACACGGGCCTGATCAATCTCGGAACAATTGAACTCCACCCGCTCAACGATACCTTCACCCACAAATGCTCGAGGCCGGCTTTTGCGTTACCCATCAAGGGAGTCAGTCAACGTCCAGTGACATTCAGAATGTCCTCGATGGAATGGAAGACGATGTCACTCGGCAAAGTGCAGCCTTCAAAGGTCAGACCCGGATGCGATGCGAGGGCGTGTTGGCTCACTTCAGCAGAGCATGACAAGATCGTCCCTGCAGCGTCACACGGGCTGCTGCTGCCCGGTCGCCAAAATGGAAAGCATGCACCAGTTTGGGTGGGATCAATGATGGTGGCTGACTCAACCCCCGTTGGACTGGCGCCAATCACACCAGGCATCTTCGATTTATTGGCCCAATCCCATGAAACGTGTGATACAGGAGCAGCATCGCCGAGTCTGGTGAGCCGTCGCAAGGGTTCAAGATACCATGCTCTCTGGTACGCTTGGGTCGATGAGCACCATTTCCGAAGAAGCATTCGATTGAAGACTCCGGAGCAAGCATCAAGGGGGCCGATTCCGTCAATAGGTGGAAGATAAAGTTCTTCATTCACTCTGTTAAGCCGATCGCCAACAAGCCTCGGCTTCTACTAACTCAAGAAGGGTCGAGCACTATCTGAAGCCTATTATCATGTCTGGAGAAAAGCTCATTGGATGGCTCGGCCGTCCCCACCAAAGCGGCGCCGCCTAAACCGCACTAAGCCAACGAAGGCTAGTGGCTTCTGGAAAAGCATTTCACCCGCTCGTCTTGAAGCCAATCCAGCTGAGCCAGCAATCACGGAGTCATCCACCTCAACGCGGCCTGGCCTTAGGTAAGACCTGGTTCGCCACGCTCGTCCGGTCGCTTTGTACGCACAGTACCCTCAGGCCACCCTGGCCACCTGTTAGAGTTCCATCACGGCTACCTTGTGAGGCCTGACGAAACTCTTTGCCTGGCCTCGGCACTGAATGCCGCCTACGTCCACTTCCGTTGACGCTTGTTGTGCTGGTTGTTATCGCCGGCGTTGGGGGTGGTGCTGAAACTGCCACCAAGGCGACACGAAATTTTCTCTTTGGCACCTTGTCCACTGCCTGCAGCGGAACAGGCCTGGCGAGCCCAGCCATTATCTTACGCTGCTAAACGCGACCAACCAGTACTAACGGGCTAAGCGACCCCTTCTTAGGTCCCTTGGGCCAGCTTCGGGCTTGCTGGCTCCCCCTTGGGTGTTTGGGAGTTGCGCATACGAATAATAGTACCTCACCATCCTCCACGCGCACTGCTCCTGGAGAGGTACCCGGTACTCTTCCGCACGCTGGCCGCTTGTCTCAATCGCAGGTAAGCAGGTACTTTTCTCTTGTCGCAGCCGCAATTTTTCTCGGGGTTCCAGCACTTGGAGCAATTTTCCCCCCCCGGGCCCTGCTGGCCAACCAGCCCCCGACTCCCACTGGAAGCCCCGTCTGGGCCCCCCCGTGCACCGCCTGTCCTGCTGCTTTGCCTTTTTTTCCCACCCTGAACCACCACACACACTCTCTCCACCAGCAAATCCGCGACGCGACTTGACCTGCCTGTTCATCACCACCACCGTGCCGTGTCACGGCCCCATCTCCATCTGTCCTTGCGTCATCATCGATGGAGCTTTGGCAGCAAGCCTCTTGATTTGCTGACGATATCGCGCGCAGCATCGGCCTGACTGCCTCCGTCGGTGTCCGCCCTGCGTCCAACCTCCCTCCGTCGCCATGAGCGCCTGGATGAATGACGCCGCCGCCGTTCCCAATCACAATGCGAACGGCTTCCAGCATGTGAACGACCCCAATGCCGCCGGTGCCATGATGGATCCCTCCGCATTCATGGCCAACCAGGGCCAATTCAATGCTGCTCAGTATGCCAACCAGCAGCAGATGGTTGGCATGCAGAATGGCCCTATGCGCAACGCCTCACCATCCTTCCAGAATCCCGTATACCAAACCAATTCCGTCATTCCATCGAAGCGTCCTCGACCACGTGAGGATAGCCTCGCAGGCTCACCGAGACCCAACCCTGGAATGTTGCCGACATCGCGCTCCGAGACCCCCCAGCAGCAGAACTTCCACAGCTTCCAGCCCGGCGCGATACAGCAACAAGCCTCGGGCCAGTTCCCCCATCTTCAGTCCAATGGCTCGGCCAACGCAAGCCCCTCCCCCATCATGGGTAATCAGATGCGACCTGGTAGCGTACCACAGCGCGTAGCTACCGCGTCGCCGCATCCCTTCTCACCTAGCGCACAGCAGTTCGGCCCCCAGGCATCACCCATAGCCTCCGAGCATGGCACTCCGCAACCAAATCCATATATGCAGAACATGCCGCAAGGATACAATCCTAATTTCGCATCCTCACCTACTAATCAGCGGCCTGCATCCACCCCGAATGCGATGACGGCTGGGCAGATGATGCCTCAGCAAATGATGGGTCAAATGCCGCAACACATGAATCAAATGTCCAACGCTATGTATGCTCAAATGCAACAGCAGCAGCAGAACCAACAGCAGCAACAACAACAACAACATCCCCAACAGCAGCAACATCAAGCTCAGTCACATCAACAACAACCGAATCAGCACCAACAGCAGCAGCAGCCACATCAGCAACAGCGACCTTCGAATATGCTAGAACAACAAAAGCTGGCGGCTTATCAAATGCGCCTGCAGCAACAGCTTCAAGGAAACATGCAAATGCAGGCACAGGCACAAGCGCAGGGCATGGCACGCGGTATGATGCCGAAGCAGCAAATGCCGGGCATGCCCAATGGCCAGATGCCGCCAGGAGCTGCCAGACCACAACAACGTCCTGGATTGGCCATGAATCCGGAGCAATTCATGAAGAATCTGGCCGCCCTCATGAGCGCCAAGGGGTTACCGCTGGATACTAATCCTGTCATTGGGGATCGCCCGGTCAACCTCGTCATGCTTTTCCAGGCTGTACAGTCGAAAGGAGGCTACAAGCAGATCTCGACAAGTAACGGCTGGGGTCATGTTGCGCAAGCCCTGGGTCTGCCGGTACAAAATCCAATAGTAGCGCCGACTTTGAAGCAGGCGTACGAACGGAATTTGCTTGAGTTTGAAAAGGCCTGGAAGCAACGAATGATGCAGCAGAGCGCGAATGCATCAGCACAAGGGACGCCTCAGAAGCAAATGCAACCTGCCCAACAGATGCACCAAGGCCAAATGTCACAGATGCCAGGTGGACAACAACTTGCTGGGCAACAGCCTGCGCAACCACCAACCCTTGTGAAGCCTGGGCAGGCCCCCGTCAACGGCCTTCCTGTGCCCCCCAATCAGCAGCAACAGCAGGCTGCTGCTGGCCACGGAAAGCACAATTTTCCGAAAGGAGTCGATCAACCCGCCCAGAACGAGTTTAGCATGCCCTCGCCTGTTCCGCAAAAACCTGGAAACTTGCCAATGCATCAAGGCGATGGAAGGCAAGGAGGACCACTAGTTGGTCCTGGTATTGAGCAGCGAATGCCCCAATTGCCACAGAAGTCGGACGACTATGATCCGTGCTCTCGCGAGTTGGCCACGTATGGTGGTATTGATCTACATGCTGCAAATATGCTGGGTGCTGAACTGGAGCGTTGGAAGCCCGACGTTCCCTCTATCAATGACCTGGGGACCATCGACATTCAAGCCCTTACACGCAGTCTTCAAAGCGGCATACACGGCGAAGTCCGCTTGGCTTTGGATGTCCTGGCTGCCGTTTCAGTTGCTTCTAGCCCTGCGCTTGCTTTGCAGCTCAGGTTCTGCGATGACTTGGTCGACGCCCTGATCGATTGTGCTGAGGAGCAACTGGATCTTTTGGCGGAGCATACAGTAGAGGTGTCGGATGAGATTCAGCTTACTCCTTATGAGGACGTGCTTCGCGCCTGTCGACTGGAAAGATGGGTGGTCCGGGACATTCCGGTTTTTGGATCCACGGATTACGACCTCGACCGGGCTGTAGATCGTCTCATATGCATCACCACGATTCTACGCAACATCTCCTTCCCCGGCGAACAGAACGAGAACCACTTCTTCTTGGCCGAAGAGTCCGTCATTAACCTGCTCTGTGTCGTTATCCGATATATCGGCACGCGGACCATGCTTCTCCGAACCCATCAGAATACCCTTGACTTCATGAAAGATGTGGTCATTTTGCTTTCCAATATTTCAGGCTCTATAGAGATCGCTGGCCGGGAACAAGCCTTGTGTCTACTTCAGTTTTTGTTGGCATTCGCCCCTACACCCACCCCAAATTTGACGGAGAAGAGTGAACTCTTCTTCGCAGCATATGATCCGACTGTACATCCTTATCTCCCTCACGCTGTCGATTCTCTCGCAAAACTGTTGGCCCGCGACGAGCCCAACCGGACACATTACAAGAACATCTTTGCCCTTGATGCCATCGCTACCCCGGCCTATGAATTGCTTACTCGTGCCTTTGCTTTATCGATATCAACAATCCCGGATAGGGCCAAAGAGAGAGCTCGCCCACCCAACTATCCTTCATTGGTTGAAGTTCGAAAACCCTTCCTCATGCAGGGCTTATTAGCCGCTGAAATCATTGCCTCACTTGCGCCCGGGCCAGAATCCAGCATCACTAAATCCTGGCTGACGTGTGCCAATGGGTTTGGAAAGACCCTTTCCAGACTTATTCTGGAGCTTACACAGGTCTACGAGCAACCACCTGCGCATGCTCGTGGTGCTCCACGAGCCGCAATGCGCAAAGACCCGGAGCTTGTGTACATTGTTGTGACCGCGGTCTCCTTGCTCCGAAGGCTAGGGGAGAAGGCAAGGGATCCAAACAATGCCGAATTAAACGCGCTCGCAGACGTTCTACCGTCCTCGCAGATGCTCGTGGATGCTCTCTCGATGCAATCACCGGAATGGACCAAAGAAGGACTATTCCAACAGTTAACGGCATTTTTCAACCTGGGGATTCAGTAGGCCACACAGTCCTACTTGTACAGATCTTGGACTGCCTGGTTACACATAGTTTACTTTCCGCCAACAAGGTGTATTTGGATATACGCAATATTGAAGCTCCATAGCGTGTATGTTTACTTGTTTGAATGAGGAATGCTGTTCAAAGGTCATTGAAGTGTCTGGTTCGTAGATTTGCGTGAAGTAATGTTCTTGACACGGGGAGTTGGCTGATTTACACAGGAGCAGGCAAATCCAAGGGCGTCCTCATGATTGTGAATCGAATATTTTTCGGCGTTACACTGTGCAGGCGTGCAAGTAACGCCGAAGTCGAATCTTGAGTGCAAAGTATCTGATGGTACACTTATAAATTACAAGGTCGGCATCGTGGCCGTCGCTGAGAATCATCATCCTATGTAATATACAATCCTCGTTCCCACAAAACTATCTTTAGAACCCCTTCTGGATCAACCATTGCTGGATCTTGCTCAGTTGATCGCCCTATAAGCCAACACCCGTTAGTCACACTCAAGAGCCGAACTATGTCCAAACCTGCAACATACCTTTATCTCAAGATGATTTGTTATCGGGTTGAGCCGTACATGCTCCTCGTTTAGTTGCAGATCCCGAACCAAGTCGTCCTTCAAGCGCTGTTTGTTCCCCGTTATCTTTTGCACCATGGTCGTCAACTTTGTGTTTCCGGCGGACCACTTCCGGTACACGGGCAGGGCAACGGAGGGTGTGCGGGCGACAACGTATGGCCCCTTTGCGAGCTCTTCGCGACTCTTGGCAGGTGGCGGCGTGGGCTCTCTGCCTTTCGGGCGCTTCAGCTCGGGAGCGATGTAGTTTCGACCTTTGCCTTTCAGGGAGGTCTGGCCGGGCACAGTGAGGGAGCGGGTGTGGGTCGTGGGAGTAAATAGTGGGCGTAGGAGGGTGTTGGCGGGCGTTTGGCACGGTCGCAGGAGGGAGGCTCGCGAACTCGTCAGGGCTCGCGTGAGGGATCGCGACATGGTGAAGTCGATAAGGACAGGAGAGAAAGGTCGGCGATGGGCTGCTGAAATATAAGTCCTGTCGATTCTAGCAGGTCACAAAGAGTGGCAATGGTAAGAAGAAACAGTACAGCTGTACTATAAAAGATGGACACTGGCCGAAGGGTTTGATGCCCCTGCAATTTGTACATCTAGAAAAGTTGAAGCTCCAATATCGATATCGCCAAAAACTGCGGTCACATGACGCCGAATTGAGAATTAGACGGTAGATCTCCGGGTGCAATTTGAAGCCCCCCCACACCACATGGTTTGTGTGTATTGGCGAAAATCATCCAAAAATCTGCCCCTCCATTCCCCATTCAGTTTCTTTGGTCGAAGCCATCAATCCGCGATCGAGGTCTTTCTCCCACATTTCCTACGACTGACCTCTTTGCCCGGCCATACGAAGACGCAAGACGACAGACTTCCGGAAGCAACCGAAAATATGGAGGACGTTCTAAAGGCCGTCTCTGGCGATGGCTCGTCGATTCTGCCCAAGATTGCGCCGCACCTGAGCCGACACCTGCTGTTCCCTCTTATCCAGTTCGAGGGCGACAATGCCGAGGAGAAGGGCGAGGAGGAGAAGGCCAAGCAGATTCTCTCGGGCAAAATCAAGCTGCTCGAGGATACCAACATGACGGATTACGTCGCTACCCTGTACTGCGAGTTCCACGGCGTTGACGAACCCCCCGCCGAGTACACCAAGAAGCGACAGGACGTGCTGGCCGAGCTGGACAAGTACGAGCAGGCAACGGAGAAGATTGCGAACCTGCTGACCCAGGACGAGGTTGTCAACGGGCTGAGGAGCGACAAGGTTGCCAACTTGGAGTTCTTGAAGAACCAGCACGGGGTAAGTCGATGGATCAGTAGAAATATTCCCTTTCAAGAGACTAACAAGCGGTCAGGTCACCATGGAAATGGTTAACGCGCTGTACGACTTTGGCCAGTTCCAGTTCCGCTGCGGCCAATACGGCCCTGCCGCAGACATGCTCTACCAGTTCCGCGTGCTCTCCACAGACAACGACAAGGTGTCTGCGTCGACATGGGGTAAGCTGGCCTCGGAGATCCTGTCGACGAACTGGGAGTCGGCCGTGGACGAGCTCAAGAACGTGCGCGAGGGCATCGACACCAAGCTCTTCAACAACCCGCGCGCGCAGCTCGACCACCGCACCATGCTGATCCACTGGTCGCTCTTCCCGCTCTTCAACTTCGAGGGCGCGCGCGAGCCCATCCTCGAGATGTTCTTCTCCGCCGCCTACATCAACACCATCCAGACTTCAGCCCCTTGGGTGCTGCGCTACCTCATCGCCTCCGTCATCACGGGCCGCAGCCGCGCGCGCAACAGCTCCACCCACCAGAAGCAGCTCAAGGACGTGGTGCGCTACGTGCGCCAGGAGGCCTACGAGTACAACGATCCGCTGACGCAGTTCATCAACGCCCTGTACATTGCGCACGACTTCAACGCCGCCCGCGAGGCCCTGCGCGAGGCCGAGGAGGTCTGCCGCGGCGACTTCTTCCTCGCCTCCTCCGCCGACGCCTTCGTCGAGGCCGCGCGCCACCTCATCTGCGAGAGCTACTGTAAGATCTTTAGCCGCATGAACATCCGCGACCTCAGCGCCAAGCTCGGTCTCAACCCGGACGACGGCGAGAAGTGGATCGTCAACCTGATCCGCGAGACGAGGCTCGACGCAAAGATCGACAGCCAGAACGGCACCGTCATCATGAACCACCCGCCCAACAACGTCTACCAGCAGGTCATCGAGAAGACAAAGGGCGGCTTCTTCAGGACCCAGGTCCTGACTGCCGCCGTCTCCAAGTAGCGCTCCGGAGGGCACGGCAGCGGGCAGGTTGATGTTTTGAGATAGAGACGCGAGAGCCACAAGCCTAGAGGACAAGAAGCGTCCCCCTCGTGGTTTTGATAATTTTTGTGATATGTCAGCGGCAAACGAAAAAAAAAAAGACAAAGTATTCTTGAAGAGGATGACGATTTGAATGCCCTGTATATATCCCCCCCTTTGGTGATGCGGTTTGCATTGCACGGCGTTATTTTTCAGGTCAAAAGGGAAAGAAGGGAAACGGGGGACGGGATTGCATGAACGAATCAATTGACTCGATTTTTACAAGACTTGCTTATCGTTCACGTATGGGGGCCGTGGTCTGTTGTGACTTGATGTGCTCGTGGTATGCCAAATCCTTGTCATGCTTTTTACTACATAATGCTTCATACAGTCGTTTTGTCGCCAACACTGCCAGCTCATTCCTTCATAAACACATCCGTGGCACCTATCATTTTGTTTCCCTTCATGTCTCATACCCGATAGACGGCTGTTTTTCATTCGCCGTCCTGTGTGGCAAGCCACACCTTGCCTTTGAGGTCTTCGATGACCCCGTCTCCCATCCACCAGACAGCGTCTCGGTCCTCCGATCCCCCGTTACGGGATGACGGCGCACTAGGGTGACCTTGGGGATATTCCTCGGTCACAGTGGCTTGGCTATCGTCTGCAGCCGGCGGAGGGGCTGCCAGGAGCCTGTCTCTCACGCTGGCCCATTCGAAGAGCAGCTTGGCGCCCTCGAGACGTTCTCTGTCACCACCGTCGAGAATGCCTCTTTCCAGTTCCATCCGGGCATCGGTGATAGCCCCCAGATCTTGGTCGTCGTCCCCATTCTCCAGTAAAGCTTCTCTTTCTGCATAGCTCATATTTCGCATCCCGTCCAACCCAAAAATCCAATCCAACGGGTCATCGCGCTTGGTGCTCTTGCCCAAAGAGCGCAACGTAGACGCAAATGCACTCTCGCGAGGTGGTCTTTTTCGAAGGTGCAGGCTGAGTGTCGATGCAAATGCCTTCCTCATCTTCTCGTTGGAGAAGTCGAGCTCGAGGTCCCAATAATGCGGTGCGCAGGCAGTCGAAAGGCTCGCAATCTGGTCCAAGGGAGGAAGAAGACAGGGTGCAGTTTTGTACAATGTCTGCTCGGCCAAGGACTCTTGCTTCATCTTGATCACAACTGGCACCGACACGGGCTGCCCAGTCGACACGTCCTTGATCACTAGGCAACGTTGCTCAGTGGCAAGAACCCAGAAATGTCGGAATGCCTGAAGATGAGATCGGTTGTCCATGACGTCCGTGGGAAATACTGGATAGAATGCCACCAGAAGGGCTGCGATAGCCATGTCGCTGGAGCCGAATGTTGCTGTTCCACAACCAAGGAAAAGAGCTCCAATGGCCAGATGGGCGGCAAGATGAGAGCCATACGGGATATTGGGGTCATCCCGCCCATGCAGCGCGCGGAGGCGCCGGAGAACAGCAATATCACCTGTGCCAGCCATCACAATGGAGCATGAAATGGCCAGGATATCCTGGCACATTCTAGCGTTTGCCCGTGCGAGTTCCTCGTCATACGGAGGAGACACATCCGGTTGTAGACTTGTCGAAGAGGTGATTCTGGCAATGCGCATGAACTGATCAAGGTAGAAGAGCAAAAGGTCTCGTACTTGAATCGAGGCACTGCCCGAGAAACGCAACGCAATGGAAAAACAAAGACCACTCAGGATGCTGAAGAATGGGAGGTCGGTCGACCTCAACTTCAACACTGCTTGAAGTTTGTACCGCGCTCGGTACGGAGCAGGAAGGCTGCGTTGAATCCACTCGAACGACGGCTCCATCTTGGACCAGAGGATGAGGTTTCTGGCAATCGTCCGTAGCAGCAGAATGTCTGGCCGCACGTAATCAAACTGCAGGACAGACTCGGGCACCCCAATCTTCCGCGCAACAATCTGATCTTCAGTCTTCATGAAGATGAGTGCAACGGCCATGACAGCTCCCGCTGCGGCACGGTCTAGCACGTGAACAATTTCCACCTTCTTGGTCGCCGTGGCGTGGGCAACGAGCTTTTCCGTCAGCTTCATGTCCTGCAAGCCCTTGAGATCATTGCCTTTTCCTAGGTTGATGAACCCTAGAGCAAAGCCGGCAGCCAGGCGATAGCACTCGCTTCGGAGAGGTTCTTCTTCATCCTCGTCTTCGGTATGTTCTATTTCGGAGAGCATGATCTCGCTCATCCGACGATGCTGGCTGTTGCAGTATAGTAGTCCGATGCCCATGATGCCAGACGTCTGTGTGAGAGGCGACAGATTCAGCTCCGCGGCGCCTCTGGGTAACATCCTTGTAGCATGCACAGAGAGGAGTCGCGTAATGAGCGAATCCATCGTGCCCATGTAGGACGCGGCAAGACCTAGCAGCAACCCTATGGAAGTCATGGTATGCTTTGGTGTTAGATACTTGAATGCCACCCACTTTGCGACTCCCTTGAGGTGGCCGTTAAGACCGAGAGCCAGAAGAAAGCCTGCATGGCGGTTGCTTAGTTCTTGACTAGGTTTGTTGTACAATATCCATGAGGTGTCGATGCCTTTAGCACCGGGTGAAATGGCAAGGCCTGCGGCGACACCTTGATGGAAAAATCCCCAGCACACCTTTTCTTCTGTGAAGAGGGCTTTGTCGACCCCCACGGTATTGTTCGTTGGCCTCACGATGCAGTGGAAATTGAATCCGCCAATGTGAAACTTTTGTGTAATGAGTGGAAATCGTAGGCTGTAGTACAACAGCCCTCGGCCAGCCGGAATAGCAAGGGTGCCTGTCGCAACTCTAGAGACGTACTCCTTCTGCTTCTCCAGCCACTCGCTCTCTGACCAGGTAGGGTGGAAATCCAGGCGCACCACCCGTGTCTTGTGTGTCGATAAAAGATCGTGTGCCTCATTTAGACGACGATCCTCCCTGAATAGAGCGCGGATGACTGCTTGGCGCTCTGTGCCCTCGCCTTCGTCATATCCGACGTTGTTAACCTCGTCGACGCTCTGACAGAGTAGCCTGAAGTCCAGAGTCGAGATGTGGGTGGGGGTCTAGCCTTCGTCAATGAGGTTCCTTTGACATTGGACCACCAGGGACATAACTTACCAGAATACTTGAGACAGATGGTCGAGGGTGCTTTCCGGTGCCTTGTATGAGGTCGATATCACTGCGCTTCACCAGCTCGAGAAGATCTCTAGTCCAGCTTGTGGGCGGATGAGGTTGGCAGAGGGAGATAGCATCCTGCAAAAGTACTAAGATGGCTTCTGGTAAAGTTTGTTGAACTTGTGCTGTCAAGCCGCTTTCTTTCATGGCCTCAACCATCTCCACAGCCGTTGACTGGGGGTGTACAAGCCTGAAGAAATGTTTGAATATCAGGGTCCTTGGAGTGATTGCGTCCCATCGGCCATCCTGCTTCTTGTCTGTATCGGGTATACGGCAGGCCGAATAGTAGATATCGGCTAGTGTAATATACCATGTGTCGTGGCCGCCAATAAGGCAAGCCCGAATCCATTCCAGGATGCTAGGCATAACTGGCGGCTCGGGTAAGGGGGAGCTCAAATTTATGTCTGCTTCGGTTAGCTTCACGAATCGCAACACGGCAACGGGCGCGCACCTGAATCATGGCGAGGATCAAGTTCTTCCTGTATACCAAGTTCATAAAGTGAGAAACAGCGGTGCCATTTGAGCCATCTGGCAATCTGCCCCATCACAACCCGCAGATCGGCTCTGCCGGGAGAAACATGCTCGGGTGTCATAATATCCAGCTTTTGTTCCTCGAGGAGCAGGTGAAGAGCTATAAAGAGATCCGTAGCAGCTCTGCTCCGAGCTTCTACACTCCTTCCTAAGGCTGTAGGAAGATAGCCGGCATCACCCAAAGCAGAGTTTCCCAGACGGGAGCCCATGAAATCTCTTGCAAGGGCAATATGTTGAGACATGAACCGAGGGGCAGAGAAGTGGTCCGCCTGGGTCGTCATTGCATGATCCAGATCACCATCCAAGGCCCACTGCCATCCCCGATTCATCATCCACGTAGGACAACCAGATGAGTTGATGGTTTCACCCGTCTCCAAGGCCTTCCAGTCATCCGACTCACTAATTGAACCAAATGAGCCGGAAGCAGGTCTTCGTCTTCGCACTGGGAGACGGGCTGTTTGCGTTGTTGTTGAATCTTTTCGACCAAGGTTCAGATATGATGAAAGGAGCAGTATGACGAGAGCCGACCATTCTTTGTTCGCCAGCGACTCGTTTTGGGTCCCCAACCATTGCATAACGTGAGACCATGCCGCTTGAAATCGTTCACCAAGAGAATCGGGCAAAACGCCTTGGCACAAGGCTAATATCTTGCGAACTTGGGGGTTCTGCGGCCGTAGCTGAATCCTAAGTTGATGCAATCGTCCTTCTGTGTCCACGACATCAACGACTCCTCGCTGCCGAGCATGACGAAGGCCCACAATGCTCCCCTTTGCCATGTCGATAACCTCCGACTTCTTCTGCTTCACATCCCGGTCTAGCATCCTGCCTCGGAACTGTAAGCTCCTTGTATCGTCGACGAACAGGAGTGACAATGAAATCTTTGTGAGTTCCCTCCAAGGTGCCTGGGTGCTGAGCTCATGGTGCCCGTCCTGCGCTTCTGATAAGATCAAGATCACAGACTGCTCGCCATCAGTCAGTTTGCAGGAATCCACCACACTCTTTGCAACCCGGATTTCCCCAGGAGTGATATGGATAGTGCTTCCCATAGCAGGCTCCCTTCGCCCGGATTTGGCAGCGAGATCGAATTTTGGCTGCAGCTTGACGTCCAAGTAAATGAGTTGTAGGCGCTTCTCGATCGAGTCTTGCACGCCAATCAACAACTGGCTTCGATGGTACTCATTTGTAGCAAATGATGGTGCGGGAAGTATAAAGACCTTCGCTTGGCTACGGGCAGGCTGCCCAGAGGACGAATAGCGAACGTTTGAATTCTCGGAGCTCACGGAATGAATTTTGGTAAATCGCACTTCCCTCTGGAAGCCGTCAAAGTCGTGATCCTCGAGGCCCATATTATGTAGAACTCGATCGAGACCTTCGTCGAATGGGGCTTCTAGTAGGCTGCTGAGACTGGGATGAATCTGCTGGTTATATGTCGTGCTTAAGCGAGCTGATTGGCTCCCCTGGGATTCATGCCGCCTCGAAAAGCTCTGCGTAGCAGTGTGCGACTGGTCTGTGAAGACTGCACGCTCATGTGAAGCCGACAAATCTGCTCTGGCTAGCATGGAACTGACGCGACGAGAACTGCGGCGCGTGGCACCAGTCCCTTCTTTGTCCTGTTGCTCCAACGAAGACACCAAGTCAAGTGGCTTCTCTACTCTTTCGCTTTTCCGCTGACGCTTCCCAGGCAAAGGCGCTCCGAAACTATCTCGAACATTTGTTGGGACAGCGGGAAGGGGGGTTGAGGTTCCGCTAGCAAAGGCTGGCTGCATAGAGCTACGGCGCCGGTTGATCTTGTTCTTTGTGCTCTTCTGTTGCTTGAGAAAGGGATCTTGATGGGCCAGATACGTGAGTCTCCACAGTGAATAGACGTTGGTATCACGGTTGATGGTGACTGCAAGAATGAGTTGTTCATGTAGTTTAGGGGCTATGCCCGGTAAGTCGACCTGCTCTATATGTAGAATCTCTTCCGCTGGCGGTAAGAAAGACGGTCTTGATGATTGCGCCTTTGGCCCTCTTCTCTTGCCTTCGTGCTCCTGCTCGGCCACCACGAGTCCAATTTCCAGAAGAGGATCGGTGAGAGACATGAGGCGAGGCCAATGCGATTCAGGGTTTTCGACAGGGGCATCCCACATGTTTTCCAACGTCAAATTTGGGCCAATAGGCAATGCTTTTGGCTTTCCAAGGGTGTCCACGGAGAAGTTGGTGAGCTGCGAGCTATTGAAAGCGGTCAACTGGGAGGATACGAAGGAGTTTGGCGGTACTCGAGGAAATTTGATAGCCAGGGGCGCGGTGCTGTCGGTTTTCTGCTTGCGCTGGATAATGATGCCGCGTGGTCCCGCAAAAGCCGTTTCGACCTCGAACGGTAGGTGTACAACGTGTGTTGTGCCTGATAGGAAGTAGATGTGCGCCTGGGTTTTGAGTATAACGACCAAAGCCTTCTCCAGAGGGGGCACGGCGCGTTGCTTCTCTTTGCCTCCCCCGCTGGAGGTTCCCATGTTGCCATCGTCTTCCGAGGTTGGGAAGTATGCTAGCAGTGCCTGGACGATCGGTTCGTTCTCCAGTTGGAACTTGAAAGTCTTTCGAAAGATGCCACCACGGCACCAGACCACGCTGTCCCTGGTCGTGATGAGCTCGTCCTCGAAACCACCCGTGTGGTCAACGTCTATGAAGTATTCCCAGGTGTAGGAGTCTACCGACGCATCAGGGGGAAGGATCTGTTCCTCGACTGCATGTTGTAGCCCTGTCGGTTGATGCAGGCCGAGTGACTGCACCGATGCCATGTTCGTAGGGCGCCATGGGCTTGCTCGACGGGTACAGGTTGGTCTAGGTGTGACCTCGGAATGCAGGCAGGATTGGCTCAGATTGTGAATCGTGCCATGATCCAAGCACCTGCAAGCTACGCGAAGGCGACAAGAATCAAAGTCGCGTCTCTATGCGCGCTTCTAATGGCTGGCGTTGGTGGTTGAAAGGTGGGCTAGAATGGAAGGGTCCCATCCTGCAGCAGCACAGCAGGGGTGGTGGGGCTTGCTGATTCCAGCCAGTGCACCTCAAGCTCCCGCGTGACGTAGCTTCAGGCCCCCGGCCCCAGGCTCGTCGGCTTTGGTTAGAGCTATAATAAAGGCCACCAGACATGGACGTCGCGCGCACTACCTACTGAATGCTGCCTCGGCTGATCCTCACGACGCATCCCGCTCGCACCCTCTACACGATGATCCGCAATTCCCTGTTGCTATGAGTGAATCGTCGCCCGTGCAGGGCGCCAACCAAGGCGGTCCAAGCGACCATGTACACCCGCCCAGCTCGAGCTCGAACGATGCCGTCACCACCGATCAGTCTGCGAAGAGTGACTCTGTGGATCAGCCAAGTGCAATACCCACTGACAAGTCTCGCTCCAACAAGCACCGTCAAGACGGAACGCAGGATGATGAAGATGGGGGAGGAGAGGAGGAAGATGAGGGCGAGGAAGACGATGAAGACGATGAGGACGACGACGACGACGAGGAAGAGGAGGAGGAGGAGGACGACGACGACGAACCACGGCTGAAATACACTCGCCTCACACAGCATCTCGGTTCTGTCTACCGCAATGGCGACGCCACTAGTACATTCTTTGTCGCCAGTGACAAGATGGTACGCCTCTTGTTCCGTCACGAGTCGTCAGCTAATCTTGACTAGATTATGGGAACGCATGACGGGAGCATCGTACGCATACCAGACCACCCTCGCGGGGCATTACTGACTTGATGTAGCACGTTGTCCAATTGCCCATCTTCCAGTCCCTTCGAGCCTACCGCGCGCACTCTGCCTCGGTTACCGGAATCTCGGTCTCGCCGTACCCTCTCCCTCTACCAAACCAGAAGCTAGACAATCTGAACCCGTCTGGACATGCCGCATCTGTGGCTTCGTCTGCTCGACCCCCGTCTCGATCTTCGGAGCATTCTCACTCACCCGCAAAAGCAGCCCGGAGGCCACGCGATGCAGTTCAGATCCCAAGAACGCCCTCCAATGATATCTATGTAGCAACATCCTCCATGGATGGTAACGTCTGCGTACAATCCTTGATTGACCTAAAGGATGTACAGCTGCGAAACTTTGCTCGTCCGGTACATGCTGTGGCGTTATCTCCGGATTACAAAAATGACCGGACGTACTTGTCCGGCGGCACGGCTGGCCAGCTCATCCTTACCGTTGGTGGCAGCCCCGGGCGGAGCACATCCACAACCACGGGAACCGCGGCAGCAACCGCTTCAGGCTGGCTCGGAAGTATGGGCTTGAGCAGTAACAGTGGGAGAGATACAATTCTTCATTCGGGTGAGGGCATCGTCAGCTGCATCAAGTGGTCCCTCTCCGGGAAGTATGTGGTATGGCTGAACGAACATGGAATTAAAATAATGCGATCAAAACTACACCTTGAAGGCGCGGACGCAGACCATGCGTGGAAACGCATAGGCCACATCGACAGACCTCAAACAGAGGAATGGGAGACAATGGCCAGCGTGTGGAAGGGTCGTGTCGAATGGATCGACGAGCAGTCCGTAGAGACAGATGAGTCTCCGGCACCGGTGCTAACCGCCTTATCATCCACAGGCCAATCCAAGGAGCAGATTGATGCTGTCAAGAAGACGGTTGAGCGGCTGGTTGTCGGCTGGGGTGGGACAATATGGATTATCCATGTCCATCCAAGTAGTCTTGGTTTCGGCAAGAACGCTGGGGAAAAAATCCCAGGTCGGGCTGAAATCGTCAAAAAGTAAGCAGACATGCCAGCCACGGTGACCTACCCGCTGACCCTCACAGACTTCGAATGGACTGTATTCTCTCGGGCATTTCGCTCTTCACGCAGAATCTTCTTTTGGTTCTTGCCTACTCCACGCCGGAAGATGATGAAGAAGTAGAAGAAGACGAAGGGCCAGAGGAGCCGGTACCTCGTAAAGACGTCAAGAAGCATCAATCAAAACCTTCGACAGCATCGTCAACCAGCGGGCCTTCGGGGGGGCTGAAACGACGACAGAATAATCTCCCCCCGGAACTGCGTCTCATAGACTTCAACTCCGGAGCCGAGGTCTACCAAGAAAGCCTTCCTATGAACCGCTACGAGCGGCTCACATCTGGCGACTATCACCTTGGAGTTCTTCCGGCTCGCAATGCTGCGTCTGTGGTGGCTTCGAAGGGGGCTCTGGAGGCATTGGCAGGACTCGGCACCGACATGTGGAACGCTGCAATCAATCCCAAATCACTGTTTAGCTCGGGGGCAAGCATCAGAAGCAAAGGAAGCGGAGATGATGCTGGGTCCGGAAGCACAGCTGGAATCATCAAGCCGCTTCGAGCACCACAAACCATTCATCCAAGCCTTTCGAAGCCAGGCGCCAAAATATTCATACAGAGCCCCTATGACTGCATTCTGGCTACCAAGCGTGATATGGCAGATCATCTGGCATGGTTAGTGGAGCGCCGACAATACCAGGCCGCTTGGGAACTTCTTGACGAGAATCCTGACATCTTGAACGGCCAGTCAGAGGATACAGACCGAGCATTCTCGGCGCCCTCGAAGAAGCATGATAGTGCCGAGGATTTCTACGACGATGAGTCGGTGGCCGGGTCACTACACAAGAACATTTACTCTTCTGTAGAAAAGGAAAAGAGACGCATTGGGGAACTCTGGATCCAGGAGCTTGTGGGGAAAGGAGAGTGGCAGTCAGCGGGTCGAGTATGCGGAAAAGTCCTCGGCACGCCTGATCGTTGGGAGAAATGGGTTTGGACTTTTGCCGGAGCGCAGAAGGTTGATGAGATATCCGATCACATGCCTACGAAGCAGACACATCCTCCATTGCCAACCACTATCTACGAGGTCGTCTTGGGACATTATATCCAAAACGACAAGCCTCGATTCAAGGAGCTCATGCAACAGTGGTCTACTGACCTCTTCGACATCAACGCCATAACCACAGCCCTCGAAAAGCAGCTCAAATACCGTGATGTTCGGGAAGATGGCGTCGAAGGTGGTGAAAAAGGCCGGGACTGGCGTATCGTCATCGAAAGCTTGGCCAAACTACACGAGGCCAACGGGCGGTATCGCGAGTCGTTGAAGTGCTACATCAAGCTCCAAGATGCAGATTCGGCCTTCCGGCTTATCCGTGAATATCATCTTGCCGAGGCTGTCGCAGATGACATTCCTAGTTTCGTTGGACTGCGAGTTGCTTCGGATCAAGTTGATGACATGTCTCGGGAAGATTTCGAATTGGCGACGTCCGAGGCCATAAGTCTACTGGTGGATGAAGCTCAACATGGCCTTGTACGGCCAGGCGTTGTCGTGGAGCAGCTTTTGGCGAAGGAATTGAAACTGTACCTGTTCTTCTACCTACGAGGTCTATGGAAGGGACATGGAATTCAAGAGCACACGGGCGAAAACATCGATCGGCTCGTCATGGATAGCCAGTCGCTCGTGGATGAATTTGCCAACTTGGCTGTACAGCTTTTTGCACGCTACGAACGACCGCTGCTCATGGATTTCCTCAAAACATCGACTTCATATGCATTTGAAAAGGTTTGTTGACTGACCACTGACCCTCAAACCGACTTTGGCTCATGCATTACAGGCTGTTGAAGAATGCGAGGCATTTTCGTACTATGACGAGCTGGTCTACCTATACTCCAAAACTGGTCAGACAAAGAGAGCCTTGTACCTTATCATCGATCGATTGCACAACGTCCAAAAAGCCATAGAATTTGCCAAAGAGCAAGGAGACCCAGATTTGTGGGAGGACATTCTCGATTACAGCATGGACAAGCCAAACTTCATTCACGGTTTACTTGAGCAGGTTGGCACGGCAATTAATCCCATTACGTTGGTGAAGCGGATACCCGAGGGTTTGGAGATACCGGGTCTCAGGGAGGGCCTGACACATATGATGAAGGAGCACGAGCTCCAGCACAGCATCAGCTCAGGGGTTGCTCGCGTGTTACGCAGCGAGGTGGCCGCTGCCCAGAAGGAGCTTCGACTTGGGCAACGAAAGGGGATCAAGTTTGAGGTTGTCTTCAAGTCCCACGAGCACGTTGACATGGCCGTCAAGGATATTCCCACGGGCGTGGAGACAACCGTCAACGGATCTGATCCAGTCGACGACGTTATTAAGCATGACCATCGAGAGCCGGAGCCGGGACACTGCGCCAAGTGTCACGAACCGTTTACAGAAGACGAAATGGAGACTCTGTTGGGATTTGCCTGTGGGCATGTTTTCCACGTCAGCCACCTCCTCGAGTTGTTGAACAAGGGGAGAAAGGTTGACGTAGGCGTTGGTGAGTATGAGGGAGGGAATCGATATATGGTAGGGATGAAGGTGACGAGGGCGAGGCTACTGAGGGACAAGGTAAGAAACGGATGTCCAATATGCCATACATAACTTGCCTGTACATACGGAGGCAACATGGAGCGGTCTGCTGCACTTTTGCGGCGTATTTGGTCGAGCATTTAGATATCCTGCAATGCACGCGTTTGTTTCAGTCGGCATTGCCCACATCAATAACAGTCACGTCTTGGATTAAGCCAGCAATGTCAGGGCTCGAGAAAAGCAACTTGTGATTGACGCGTGTCATATCGGAGAGTACCTAAGAACACAATCCCTCATTACCACGTCGTTAGAGCCATCCTTAGAAGCAGTAAATCGATCTCGTCGGCACAGAACCATCCCATCTGTCAATATCAGATAAAGAAACGAAAGATGAAATTAACATTCCACCACTGTACGCATCCTACTCGGGTCATCTAAAGAAGGAACGCAGCGACCAGACCAGCCATGCCGGCAAAGGCAGCGGGAGACAGGTCAGCCGCGGCGTCGACGGTGGGAGTGTCGCTGATGGCGGACCCGGTGGCAGAACCCTCCTCACCACCCTCGGTCGCGGTGGGCTCCGCATCTGAGGCGGTTTCGTAGACACTGGTCGCCGCCGTGGGCTCGCCGGCCTCGCCAGTCTCGGTGGCGCCGGGGGCGGTGGGCTGTCCATCGGTTGGCGCGGGCTCCTCAGGGGCAGCCGAGCCACCAGTCTCGGCAGGGGCAGAGGCACCGGCGGAAGGAGGCACGTAACCAGAGGACTCGGCGGGCTGGCCTGGAGCCTCGGAAGCACCAGCGTCAGCGCCGATAGAGGGTTCGGTGCCGGCGACGCTGGTAGGCTCAGGAACAGGGACGGGACCGCCAGTGGAGAGGGAGACCTCGCACTGGGTCAGATGAACGATGGTGCAGAAGTTCATCGAATAGACCAGATTCCCTGGCTGTGTCAGTTTCTGTGTCAGGGATGGAAGATGGGGGGAGTCACCTTCCAGAGTAGTGGTGCCGAGTTCCTGAGGGCCAACTGTCTCGGTGGACTGGTCGTTGGCTGGGCAAGGTTAGTAGCCATTCGAGCAATGGGTGGAAGCGGGAGCTCACAGAGGGGCGCACGAGCGAGCACGGCGGTGGTGAGAGCCAGCAGAGCCATCGCTCCCTTGACAGAAAGCTTCATCGCAGCCATTGCGTTGATGGGCGAAGAAAGGTTGGTAGAGAACTGACGAATGCTGAAAGGATGCTGGTCAAGGTCAGTATCGAGGTGATATTGAGAGGGTAGCAAAGGCGAGCAGGGGAACGGCGAGTAGCTACAAGCAACAAGTGCTCGAGCAGTGAATAGCCTGCTTCTGTGGTGGTTGCGGGATGGAAGCATCACGCTCACGACCGCGACGTCGACAAGGAGCGTGGCCGCACACATGAGGAGGTAAGCAAGAGAGGATACCTACTTGGATATGCGTATTGCAATATCTGGTGTGGGAGCTCTCCGTGCAGCGCGTGTGATGCAAAAGAAGGGTTGGAGTTTTTGCCTGTGGGCGGAGGTGAGAAAAGAAAGAGAGGGAAGGAGGCAGCAGCGAGAGAGCTCGAGGAGGCTCAAGGTTCATGCGCAAACAGCTATTACGAACACCGGTCAGCTAGTGGCCTGAAGACTCTGATATTTGTAGACATGGGCTGATTTGAAAATTGTGCGCCAGCCGGCAGGCAGGTGTCGAGACCTCGCGAGGCAACGATTGGGTGGCGGGTGCCAGTGATTCACTGCGAAAGCACCGCGGTACCATGGCAACCCTGCCTGAGAAGGTGTTTGCCGTGAGCGAGTGAGCGAGGACGAGGACGTGATCAATGACCGGCTGAAGCCGAGGCAACGGAGGACGGACTGCTTCCCCCAGCGCCCCTCGTTCAAGACCACCAAAGCAACCCATCGTACGCCTATGTCTAGGAGAATGGCAACGACTCCAAGACGTCTCGTTCGCAATTCTCTCCAATCCAGCCATACCAGAAGTTTGCGTTTCGCAGGCAAAGGGGAAGGGAGAATACTCACGTGGTTACAGACCCCAACGATTACTTCCTCCAGCAAAAAGGGGGCCGGGTGGGGGCAAGCAATGCGATGATGGAACAATATACGGACGTGAGCGAGCGAGAACAAACAGTCCAAGGGCCGACAACCAAGTTATCTACCACACATCCCTCCTGGCAGACGGCTCGGTGTCTGTGCTGTCCTGGTAACGGTGCACAGGGGGAGGGAGGTCGCAACAAACGCCGCAGCAGGAGGTCCGGTTACGGCTGGTGGCACGGGGGTCAGGGACGGGCTCCTGCAGCAATCTGAAGCAGCCGGTGCTCTGGCCGGTTCAGATGTGCGACGCGGCGTTGCCATTTGCCCAGAACGGCTGTGGGCCGTCTCCCGCCTGCCGCCCTTCCGTGAAGATGCCGTGATGCTGATGATTCTAGGCCGTCAGGGGCACGGTCGGGGAAGCGTCTTGGAGGTCAACCCAAGCTCTGGGCCTCTAGACAAAGAGAGACATGATCCGCTCGAATACATGAATACATCCTTGACGCGGCACATCCCTCATAATCCCTAGACTTGTATCTCCTGCTAACGAAGGCCTAGTTTCTCCCGTCCACGCTCGTCGTGGTATACAAGCCAGAAGAAGCCCCGGACAATGTCTTGCTTCCAAATGTCTCTGATCGCCATGTCTCGAGCAAGTGCCACATACTCTGCATGCAAGGCACGGCATCACTCCACACGAGCTCTGCGTCGCAACTTCATCTCGGCGTCTTCCCCTCGCCAGCATCCTGGTACACAGTCACACCGCAGGAGGGGCGTAAGACGAGGCCGTGTCGAATACATGGCGCGTTCGTCTGATGTTTCCACGAATTGCATGCCACCGACTCTTATGCTTTCGGCACATGTATCCGTCGGCTCAAGGTTATCTTACTTTGTAGCAGCGCCGCCGCCGCTTATAATCATCCGTGGCCATGATGTCTCTATAATGCGAGATTGGTCCAAGTAGCACAGCAGATGCGTAAATGCAATACCCTTTCATTCATCGTAGAAAATCTTATAAAAGATTCCTATTATATAGGCAGCCACTAATACATATACTACGAGGGGGAACTTCATAGACCATTGGATGATTTTTAGGATCTGCCTATCTATTCTAGTAAGTGATTAAAAATAAAAAGCATGTGGAGAGACACCCTGTGTGCAAAAACATTTCACAGTGCGCGCACCTACGTCCAACATCGCACCACATCGCAGGGATGGAATGGCTGTCAAACATCACATGCACAAGACTGGAATCACACAATGTGGACACTCAGGGAATCGAACCCTGGACCTCTCCCAGAGAGCCTACTTGGACGGAGGAAGTATGCTAAGGGAGCGCTTTACCACTAAGCCAAGCGCCCTACGCTACGGTGGGGATCGAGCTCTTGAAAATAATTATGAAGCCTTTCCCAGAACTTTATGCCAGAGAATGGAGTTTTTGCTAGCACCGTCCAAGAGATCAAAGAAATCACATGAGACCTTATACTCGCAAGGTGCTTTAAAGTACACATCGAAGAGGAAATTTGATACTTTAAATAAGACGCCTTTGGGATATGACCGTGGTCAATTACAGCCGCAGATTACCCTATAGAGATGATTCCGTTATCCAAGTCCCGGCCGCGCAATATATATATGTATATATCAATATATTCCCGTACGTGGATATTGTAGACATGGTGTTATAATCTATATTTGATGGGGGTAATTCTGTGGTCCTTGGGTGGATCAGCAGCGATTCTGGTCCTCGGAGGCAGTTGGCCGGAACACGCCTGGGAACATAAAAGTAACGGAGATTCATCAGTCTTTCCACCTCTACCAACCTGCACTCGAAACTCTACGGAAGACTCAATGACGAAATATCAAGTGTACTATAGGTTAGGTGGACGCATCGAAAGAATGCAATCGTGTGTCGACTGCCTGCCTGCTCCTTCTCTCATTGCATTGTTGTTGTCAACATCACGTGCTGTCGACAAACACCTTCTTCCGACGACAACGAGCATTGTCCAATAATCCCTCATGTCCACACATCGACGACCATCATCATCAAAGTGTACGGTGGCCATCACCCAGTGGTTGTCCTCTTTCTTGCTTCTACACCAATCTATCCAATCACATGCCATGCGGCTCGCTGGATATCCCTGCATGCAGTCACCGTTTGGTTGGTGTGGGCACCATGCCCCGCGCAGTCCATCGTCATGGGTGCTGTCTACGAATCCATAACCAAGTACTCCGTACGCCCACAGAGACGACCGCAGGCCCATTCGTCCACGGGGCCCGAGTAGGGCTGAGCAGCTAGGGACCTGATCGTGATTTCGCGGGAGCATGTAGGCCTGGAGATATACCTCCTCTACTGACACTCCCGATCCATCTTAACCCAGATGGTGGATTCTTTGACAGCGTTCTGCCCTGGTCAGGCTGCAATGCTACAGCGCCTTGGTGTTTGAGAGAGAGAGACAATCTCCTCTTTTCCCATGCCTGCACTTCATAACAAGCAACAAACCACTCAACGCACCCGCCGTTTTGACGTTGCCACTCCTGAAGATGTAAATCTAGCAAATCGACATGGAACGTCTACCATACCTTAGGCCTGCGCCAGAGCCAAATCAGCTCTACTCCAAGCTGCACAATGACCATATTCGTCTCTTCACGCTGTACCCCGGTACCTGGGATGATGAGCTACGTGGTGACATCTTCGAAGCTTCCCTCAGCTTCGACTATGTAGCTGTGTCCTATGCTTGGGGGAGCCCTCGCGCCATCAGGCAAATCCATACCAATGGCTTCATCAAGGGCATCACATTCAACCTAGACCTGGTTCTGCGCTCTATACGCAGCTCGTCCGCCACTACCACCATCTGGGTCGACTCTTTGTGCATCAACCAAGATAATGTGGACGAAAAGAGCGCTCAGGTCGAGTTCATGCACCGCATCTTTGCCAATGCTCGCATGGTTTTGGCCTACGTTGGTGAAGGGATCCCTCGAAGCGACCCTAATTACCACGGTCACCTCAACAGGCTTGGCCGGGCTCAACCCTGTTCTTACTCACAGTCTCCGGAAGAAGCTTGGGAGTTTATTGATCGGGATATGGCGAGATTGTCTTCCAGTACAACCAACATTTCGGCCAGTGACAGACATCGGTGTATGCTCAGCCTACTCGTGGCGTTGTCAGATCCCATCCTGACCCAGCGACTGAGAAGCCACGAAATATTCACGACCGCATCACCTTTCACCGACAGACAGCTGCACTGTCTATTCGAGTGGCTTCGTGCCTTTTTCGTCTTGCCTTGGTGGGATCGCATGTGGATCACGCAGGAAGTCGGGGTGGGAAAGGGGCTTATGTTGGTCTACGGCAGGACCACACTATCCTTCGACGTCCTCACAGCTGCCGTATCCAATATCAGCTCCAGCTCCCAAGATATTGCGCTTATTACCCACAGGGCAGACGTGAAAGTGCTTCAGCTGCTGGTGAAGAAGGTGACAACAATTGCTGACCTACGTCGCCTGCACGCGGCTGGTTTCCGTCCTAACTTGACCGACCCCAGCTACCGCTTTCGTTCTCTGGATAGCCCGATGTTGTGGCTTCTTCGCACGTTTAGACATCGACACTCTTCAGATCCCCGTGATAAGATATTCGCATTGTCCCAGCTCCTTCGGGAAGTCAAAAAGGCCTTGCCATATATCATCCATACAGAATATCAAGTCACGATCCCCGAATTGTATTCCAACGTTGTCTTCGCGCTTATGAGAGAGACTGGCATCTTCTGGGTCACCTCGAGAGACTTGACGGGGAAATGGCGCGACAAACTACCATCGTGGGTGCCAAACTGGGCTGATGCTATGTTTAGCCCAGACCCCGACAGTGTTGCGTGGAGGGTTCGCACCTGCTTCAATTGCAGCAACGTCACCCTTCGTTGCATGGATCTTCGTGGCAATATCGTTGGCCTGCAACCTTCTCAATATTTCACTCAAGCTTCCCAGGGCGTTCTTCGCAACAACGAGAGCAAGGTGGTTCCATCGACGGAGGAGTACTACAACGAATTCGGTGGTGGGCGCAAGTTTATGAAGACCTTCAGCAGTGATACTAGTCCTATCACGCTCGAACAGCACGACCCCGACCTTCAAAAGTTGACAAAAACTGAGATGCGGATGACACTATTTTCCTACAAGCTGGACGAAGTTACTTGCGTCTTTCCGCCCGTGGAACCGGACTTACAGAACCTGGGCGGAGTCTTCACAAACTACGTAAGTCAGACCTACGACCATACTTCGGACAGCGCCAGCCATTGGTTCCAAACAGCAGGCGTTGAATTCGCCAAGGCTTGCTGTTTCGGAGTCAAGCCGGGGAAGGGAGAAGACGTGTTACGGATTGAAATAGAAGACCACGCGGACATTCTTCTCTGGCTTTTGGCGTTCATCGAGGATGACTTGATGTTTGGTGGAGAAGCCCCTGCCTTGCCATCACCGTCTCTCCCGTATAACTTTTCGCAAAACTTTCGTCATAATCTGTTGGGATATATACCTTATTCTCTTTTCCTGCTCCTTCCCCACGACTCTAGATTCTACGATGAGGCCAGGAGTCAGGGTTCCGCAAACCATAGACACCAGACTCAAGGCATGCTGCCATGGCAGGAAATCCGGGCCAACAACAAGCATACTATCGGCCAGATTCATAAGATGATGCAGCAGACCGCACCCGGACAATGCCTTTATCTAACACTTGCCGGATTCGTAGGCATGGGCCCTCCTCAGACCGCAGTCAAGGACGAGGTGCACATCATCGACACTGGTCTCTGCCCGTATGTCTTGCGTCCTGATTATGACCCTGGTTTGGCCTTTGGACGGTGTCCTGTGTACCGGGTCGTGGGGGACTGCTACGTTCGCGACATGCCGCGGTGGGATCCTATGAAGTTGGAGCAGATTTCCTTGGTATGAACAAACTACATATATGATACCCTTAGCACGCAAACAAGACTGTCTTATTACACGTAAAACGCCGCACGCTCCTTGTGATGCCGGAAACGCCTGGAAATGCAAACTCCTGCTATTGCTTACAACCCTTCGTAAAGCTCATCGACTACAGCTCCCAGCATCCTTAGCTTGTAGTACCCCGATATCCTCCTCATAATCGCCAGCTTCCTGCTGATCTCCTGGCGCGGCACCACCTCCTTCCACCCCCCACTACACGTGCAATGCTCCATGAAGTCGTTGAGGCGCAGGGCACCGCACCGCTCGCACTTGAGGTCCTGCGTCGTCCACTCGACGGCCCAGCTCTCCACCATGGCCAGCAGCCGCTCCTCGACGGCCACCCTGTCGTACTCGCTGCCGCAGAAGCCGCACTGCCAGTTCTGGCCGTCGGCGAACAGGTCCTCGTCGCGGCACAGGTCCAGGTCGCGCGCCATGGTGCAGCTGTCGCAGGAGATCTGCACGAGCCTCATGCTCTCCGAGGGGTTGGTGAAGGTGCCGTCCTTGGAGAACTCGCGGATGTCGAATAGGGCGAGGAGCTCCTTGCGCAGAAGGCGAGCCTCGAGGGTGATGTTCTTGTCGAGGGAGAGGATTTGCATGAGCGACTTGACGAGCTCGAGGACGGGGTTCTGCGGGTGCAGGTGGGAGCCGGGGAGCTTGGGGAACGAGTAGTCCTCTGCGAGCTCGGGGTGCATGAGCTCACGCTTCTGCTGGTTGACGAGGCCCATGATGGCCTTCTTCAGAGGTTTCTCGAAGGCCTTGCCGAGGATGATCTGGCCGTTCTCCTCACCAAGTGAATCGCGGTTGGGCAGTTGTGTCAGTCGAGGCGTGGAGTCCGGATCGGCATCCTGCGGCCGCTTGAGGCTGTGCATGAGCTGGATGAACTCAACCACCCACTCCTGGAACGTCGACTGCAGCCGGACGGGGAGGAAGGTCGCCATTTGCCAGTGCATGATCGTGCTGAGGTTCTGCTCCTCGGCCTCGGTCACCGTCTCGCACGCCCTGCCGCCGTAGTTGTACTCGTCGTACCACACCAGGTAGTCCCAGTACTCCTTGATCTGCAGGTCGATGAAATTGAAGAGCGGCTTGGACTTGATGGACTTGATGATGTACTGGCTGTAGGCGAACGCGTTGCCGACCTCGGTCTTGGTCGTCTGCAGGATCAGCCGGTTGGCGTTGGCGAAGATGACCTGCGAGCCTACGCGGCGGAAGTCGCCCATGAGCTGCTGGAAGGCCTTGCGGGACATCATCTGCACGTAGTAGTGCAGGGCGCGGTCGTACATGAAGGAGTCCGGGTTCTCGACCCAGCGGACGAGGTGCTGCACCATGACGTCGGCCATGGTGCTGCCGCGGCAGGCCTCCGTCCACCAGGCCTTGACCATCTCGCGGAGCACGAGCACGCCGGCGTTGGCAAATGCGTTTTCCGACGCGAGCGAGTCGGAGCCGGCTGCCGATGGGTTGAAGGAGACGGAATCCGCGCCCTCGAGCTCGTTGATGAGGGACGAGGTCAGGATGGTGTTGATGGCGAGGTTGCGGACTTCTAGGTCGATGCACACCGACGAGAATGTCCCTGGGTTGTTCACATTGGGCATGTTGACGGTATCCAAAGGCCCAAGGAGGTCGTCCTTTTCGTAGCCCGCGTGGTCGGGACGCGGCGCCGCCGACCACCAGAGCACAATGCCGTTCGCCTGCAAGCGGCGAGCATAAGCCACGTCGATGAGGAAGCGAGGATCCTCTCGCTCAAGATTACACAACGGGACGTCTCCATACCGGGCCAGCGCCGTAAGGTGCAGTATCCACGAGCCAAGGCCAAGATAGTGACCGACCAGGCGGCGCGCGACCACACCCTGCCAGCCCAGCGGCGGCAGAGAGCTATCCGAGACGTCGTACTTGAGGGGCAGGACGGGGAAGTCGCCCAGGATCGGGACGTCGTGGATGAGCAGGTTGCGCTGCGAGGACTGGATGACCATCATCTGGGGACGGGATTCGTCCTTGCGCATCTTCTTGACCACGTCGCCGATTTCCAGGTTGGCCTTGCGGCGGGTCGTGACTTGTGTGACTTTGAAGTTGACCTTGTCGAGATACTTGAAGCAGTCCTGCCAATTCGTTCCAGCTGCCTCGGTAGCCCTCTTGGCCAGCATCTCCGTGTAGACTTTGGAAATATTGGGGAGATCCTGGGCAGAGTCCTTGTTCTTCTGAAGAATCACCACATGCGCTTGGTCACTCGTGGTGGAGAAGATGCCAAATATCTGCCGCTCCCCGGCCGTGATGTGCGAGATGTAAATGTACGCGAGGGGGCTTGACTCCAGGTATATGCGTGCCTTCGCCGGACGCTTCAACCCGCTCAAATCGAAGCCCTGCTCTAGTCCCTTGCCGAGAACAGCTTCCTGCTTCTCGTCAATCACGCAAAGGTTGCCGAGGCGCAAGACGGCTCTGATGTTGAGGGGAACCTGCTTCTCGTACACCCCCTCCACGCTGGGGTGGTTGAAGAGCAGCGAGAACTTCTCGGCTTCGTTGAAGTACAGGTCCTCGGGAACCGTCAACTTGAACAGATGGCTGGACGGGTGACCGTTGGGCAGGGTGTAGCTGACCTGCTCGACATCGCAGCCAGGGATGTCGACATCTGGCAGCTCCGGGCTCTTCAAGTTGAGAAAGACCTGGCGGGGAACCTTGATCTTCACGATGTGAATCTTTCCATCGATCAAGACGTAGGCCATCACTAGTCCGGGAGTCTCTGTGGGCTTGAGATGCAGTAGCTGCCAGGTATTCATGTAGGTGAGATGTGCCTGCTTCATCAGCGTGTGCTGAATATTGCTTCCGGTCATGCCTCTCCTATCGCCAAAAAGCTGCCTCCTGCGCGCCCTGGCCTGCCTCTGCAGCTTCCACTTCTGCTTCTGGTACTGCAGAAAGGCTGGGTAGTCTTCAGATGGATCCGGCATCACCTTGGGCAGAGCGGCGAACGGGTCTTGGGATTCCGCTGGCTCCGGCGACTTGCGTTTCTGCGACGTGGCTGCAGGCTGTGAAGCAGCAATGGCTGTCGCAACAGGCTTCGGCTTGAGCAACTTCGTGCCGTAGTCCTCCAAGTCGTCCATCCGAGACCCGTTTAGATTGGTTATATCCTCCAAGGGGCCTTTGCTGAACATGTCGGTGAGCTTCTTCTGCTTCATCCTATCATCCTTGATGTTGATTCTCCTTTGAAGCCAGTCGGGATGCGCAACTCTGGGCACAGGATTTCGAACTTTCTGAAGCGCCGCGGGGATTGTGATGAGCTTCTGGATAACCGAGCCCAACCGCTCCAGGTAATAATCCCAGTCCAGCAAAGCTCGGGGATCGGTGTCCGCAGGCTCTTCCTTCAGCCATTTCTTGAGATACGCCCGTTTGACGGACTCCTCGGCGGAGAATATGGCAACCGGAACAGCACGTTCGGTGACGGGAGCATTCTTTGGTTTGGCGCAGATGATGAATTTGCAGTTCAAGCCCTTGTCCTTGACCATTTGCTCGCCCAGGAAGTCGGCCAACCGCTTCGCCGTCGTGATGCTCGTTGACTTCTGGCTACCGTACTCCTCCAGCGTCTTGGACATGCTTCGATTCTCCGAAATAAGCTCCATCAGCTCCTCGTCGGCCAGAGTCACTCCCTTACTATGAAGAACGTCCAGCCACTGATTTGCGACTTTTGCCACGGCAGTATAACATTGTGTCAAGTCTTCGCCTTCTAGGAAGAATTTGAAGATTTGCTGCTGGAAGATCTTGATGAGCTTCAGTTCACCACGACGCTTGACCTCGAAACCCTTGAGTTCCGCCAGACTGCCATCATCGTTGAAGACAGCATAGCGCTTCTTCAAGTTCTTGTCCTCCTCTTTCGACGTTGGCAGAATCATGGCCCTGTAGGGACCATCCACTTCGAAGAAAATGGAGTTGTCGCTGTGAGTTTCGTACTTGAAGGTCTTGGGGTCGACGAGGGTTTGGTACTGGTGATTGGTGAATTTGTCGTGTACCAGATGGTTCAACATGACACATGGGTATGAGATGTTGAGCTTCTTCCCGTTCTTCAATTTGAAAGAGAAATTCTCGGGGAAAGTCGCAGGAAGCATGCACCAAATACCATCCGTGTCCAGCTCGAGAGGCCGTCCAAGCCGTTCGACCAGTGACCGAGCCAGTTGGATGATGGTTGCGCCTGTCAAGCAGGTGACGCCGGCCATTTCCAACGAGTACCATCGCGAGCCCTTTCGCATGACATAGCCGTAAAACGAGTTGAGAATGACCTTGTGTGCGAGCTGCAGGGAGTCGTATAGCACAATCATTTTCTTGGCGGACTCAATTTCGCCGGCTGATGCGCCGGAAGCCTTGAGGGCGTCCGTTTTCCCCTTCCAGACTTTCGTTTTGCCCTTGTAGTCATACCGTCGATCACGGAAATCTCGCACGGTATCGATGTAGAAGGGGTTCTCGCGCTGGCATATGATGGCCTCCCTAACGATTGTAGTGGAGTCGTGAATCTTGTGGTAGACTTTTTGTGAGTAGAGCTGCAGCCGTTTTCTCGTAAGACTGGCCTGTTCGTCCAAGCTTAATTCCTGAAACGTTCGACTCGGGCTGTTCGGATACTTGCCCGGGAACTTCTCGTTCTCGAGAGTATTTCGAATCATGTTGAATTCGTCGCGTTTTGCAGGGATATATTCACCTCTCCAGGCCCAGGGCAGGCGACGATCGCATGTTTTCCCCGGTCTGTTAAAATCACAAGACGCGCAGTCGGATTCCGTAACGACAGAGTCTGGCTGAAGCCGATTTGTCGTCATGATATTCGGGTACATGGACGCAACATCCAAGTGGTAGATGAGTGGGTTCTCGTGCCGGTTTGGTGTCTCTTTCAGCTTCATCAACCTGCTTTCGATTTGTGCCTTGACCTCGTCATAGTTTTCGACATCCTCCAGCTTCTTCTTCTCCTCGACGGTAATGACGAACTTCAACGCGGCATCAAGATCCCTTAGAAGCTCGTCGACAGCACCTGTATCGACGGCGAAGTCTACAGGGATGTCGGCTCGAAACACGCCAGCCTCGATGCTTTCTACGTGTCCACCAACATACGTTTCCGAGTCGAGCAGGTGGCCATCCCAGAAAGCTTCCCGGGGAGCGATGTGTTTGTTCGGGATAGCGATTCCTTTCTGATATGCTTGGACCATGATCAGCATCTCGCAGAGAGTACCCGTTCCCTTTCGTAGCACATCGTCGCCGCCGAGTGGTAGAATAGTGCAAAGTGAGAAGATGAAGGGGTGGACGTATTTCATGTAGAGGTAGTACGTTGCGACGGCATCGGAGACGGAGTACTCTGCCAGCGTCTGTGGCCTCTCGCTTGCGTACGGCGTCATCAGTTCCGGATCCAGCTCGTCAGGGTCGTAGCCGAGCTTGGCGACTGTCACGGCTTTCAGACCACGGGAGCCCTGCGGTAGGTATGAGTCTCGATTGACCCAGTGGAAGCAGTCCATGTGGACGCTGTAGTTGCATTTGAATTGGTCCTCGCTGTCCTTTTTCCAGCCAATCTCCTGGTACATGTCGATGCCATGAACACTAGCCCTGGTTTCAACAAATGGCCAGTCGAAAAAGTCACCGTTGTAGGTTGCAATGACGGTGGGACGTGCTTCTTTGATGTGCAGAAAGAATCGTTCAATCAATGATTTCTCGTTTGGTTCGTTGAATATCATGAAAGGCCCCGGGTACTCGGGTTTGGGCGTGTAATCGAAGTCGCCAATGTCTTCTGAGATGATCTCTCGGTTGGTGATTAGGAACCCCTGCCCGTCAATCATGTACGACATCATCATGATCTGATCGATAGCAGCGTCGGGGAATTTAAGGGGAAGTTTCGTCGTCTCGATATCGAAGGCCATCACCACCGGGTCTGCTGGCAGCGATCTGCCCTCGTTAGGGTAGAGCTTTGTGACGCCGTGCTTGGCCTCGATAAAATACCACTTTCCCACTCGTATATCTAGCTCGGTCAATATAGGCAATTCCTTCGAGTCCTGTCAGACACGTACCGGCGTCAATCATTACTCTAACATGGTATGGGACATCGTATTCTCGTATGTCCACAATAAAATCGCTCGCATCAGCAATTGAAGTATTCATTGTTCGCTCGTCGTCTCGTAAATCATCAAAAAGATCAAAATTGCCAGTCGCGCTGGGACTGTTAGCCACGTGCAGATCATTCAGGGGCTACTGCTTCCACTTACGCCTGCACCTCTGCATACGTCTCCATGGCATTCATCGTTTTCTTGTTCTTCTCCGCAAGTGGCATGATGTCTTTCCTCGCGGACATGAGGTCGTTCACGTTGGAGAATCGGAGCTCCAGAAACGTTCGCTGATATCCTAGTAGGTGGTTCGGCATGTCGAGGTCTGTCCTCTCGATGCGCCGCACCGATCGTACAACACCACCGCCCGGGACTCGCTTGACCCATTCTTCAACTTCTGACTCGCGGCCTTTCTTGATGGCGATCATGAAGTAAGGCTCATACTCCACAGAGGCCTTGAAGGTCGATCCATCCTCCTCTATGAAGTAGCAGTCGAGCGCCGCTCGGCCGCCGGGTATCCTTTCGTCCTCGATCGATGTAGACTGCACATTGACGAGCCATCCCTCCCTCTTTCGGCCACTCTCGTATCGTGTAAACCCCATCTTGTCGTCAATGCTGTTTGCAAGCCGTGTGCGTTCCCACTTCTCGTCGGCCGATGTGCCTTCTGCCCTGGAGGAGGCGGCGAATGTGCGGGGCCCTCGACCGCCATGGTATGCGGACTTGCCTCCTCGGCGGAAGCCCTTCTGCGGGCGACGAAGACTTGTGTTGGGCATGGTGGCAGTCGCCCAGGGGCAGTTTTATCGAGGATGCCGGGCCTTGGTGGACAACATGAAGGTTATTACCAACCAGGTCGGTATACCGAGGTCGAATCTGTTCAATGGAGCAAATGTGGGTGTCCAGGTGTGCACAAGAGACGTATGCTTCCAAATCAACAATATGTACAATGTCGAGATGCACGCAGGACCTAAAGTGTTGGAGGGTCAACTAATTGTCCCGCGAAAAAGAGACGCGTCCAAACGCGCTCGACCGCGACGTGCGAGCACCCGCCCCACCCACGTTTAATGGCGGCTCCACCCGCAATCGGTCCCTGGCTCGGTGGAGCTCGAATGGTAGGCTGGGATGGGTTTTCCGGCGTCATCGAGGCGACGATTTCAAGATCCAATGGTCATGTGCCAGCATGCAACCGCTCGACTGATGCGGAACGACTGTCCACGGCTTCGAAATCTTGATGATACCAATTGAACCTATTCGATAGCCACAACCATGGCGCCAAGCGACCAAAGCGGCCCCGTCGGCCCCAACAGCGAGCGTATACTGTACTCGAGACCAATAGACCAAACCCAGCCGTCCAGCGCCGCCGCACCACCACCGCCCGGCAAAACGAGCGTCCAACAAGTACTATCAGACATCAAGCCGGACGACTTCGCCAAAATCGGCAGCACGCCGTGCGCGGGACAAGGATTCCTCAGCGGTATCGGTGCCGGAGCAGGTCTAGGTGGGCTGCGGTTCATCCAGAAAGGTACAATAACGGAGCCCTCTTGCTCGCCTACATCGTAAATGGCATGATTCTCACGATACATTGCTGCAGGCTCGCTGAAAGGGAGTGCAAACTGGGCCGTCGGAGCTTTTCTCTTGGGCAGCATAGTGTCCTACGAGTACTGTCAGTATCGAAGACGAGCCGAGCGCATCGCACTGAAACGAGAGGTCGAAATCGTAAACGAGCAGAAGCGGCAGGAATACGAAAGAGTGGCCGAGGAGAGGAGGAAGCAGGAAGCACAACAGGCGCTGTTGGCGTCACCGCCAAAGTCGGGGCAGCCATGGTATAAGTTCTGGTGAGAGGCCTGCTTGGCTGCGGTGTACGATCAAGAGTCATGTATCACTACGAGGAAGCTCCTTGTTCACAAGTATTTAGGAATTAGTCTGAGTCCCGAAAATGCATGTGAACATTTGTCATGGCCATTATATCTTGGGGTATTCTTGACAAAACGGCGGCGAGGCTGGCGTCGAAACGCAAAGACGGGGGAAGGCAACGTAAACACAAAATGCAAAGGCTTCCGACCAATCTGAACGCCTGGACGCTACCAAAATGTGTGCTAACTTAGAATGAAAAAGGCACCTCGAGGTCCTGCCGGGGCGCCCTATATTGCCAACCTCGCCAGTCCATGTCTCCATGGGCCCCTACTCCAAGGATCCCAAACTCCACTTTGACCCCCATCACCACCATCATGTCATCCCGTCGTAATGGCAAAGGAAAGTTGGTCAGATTCAGTAAACCTAACCTTCCTTGCTGATGGCTGCTCGCCCGGTGCTGCAGCAATAGCTGCCTCGGCCCTGCGGCGCTGGCTTCTCCTGGCCCTCGCCTCACTCTCTTCTCGCTTGCGATACTCGGCCATCTGGTGCCTGCGCTTCATAGATCTGGCGTGGGCCAACGCTGGTGTTGGCTTAAACCCCACTCCATTGATGCCCGTGCCATCGTCGTCTTCATCCTCGGGGTCATATACCGTGATCTCATCCTCGTGCCATGTCAAGGCAGCCCGAACGGGATCGATAATCTCCATCTCATCGTAAGAGCTATCAGATTCGTCCAGCTGGTTCTGCTCGAGTACCGGACTGCGCTTGAAACGGAGTGGCGGCGTGCCTGCTCTCTTTTTCCGGGATTTTGAATTGGTGAGCCGATTGATGGACGGGTAGGATCCCTGCAGCGCACCGCCCACCGCATCTGCCGGTCGCACAGCAACAGTCGGCTCTGATGATGGCTTCTCGGTCTCCCCTACACACTCCACCGCGGGCAAGGCATCCTGCATCACCTCGTCTGGTCTCTGTCGTTTGCACGTTGGCTCAGCGGCATCAATATCGTCGCCGACTGCCCCGCCCCCACTCTCGAGAGCCAGCCCATAGAACTTGTGCGTGACCTTTGCGCTCGGACTGTTGCCTCCGTCCTCAGTTGGCAAGGACTTGGACAAATCGAAGGAGAACTTGATGGAAGGGAGCTGGATGTCGTCGCCTCGCTTGCGCTTAGGCGTGCCCTCGGACGGGAACGATGCCATGGCTGGTGAAGCTGGACGGACGCTTGCGTGGATGTGAAGGTATCGGAGAGATGCCGCTAATTGGAACCCAGTGCTTTTCCCTACCCAGCCATCGTGTGCCATGCAAGGGAAATCAAGGGTGACTGGTCAGATGTGCGGCAAGTGCGGGTGTCAGTGCGTCTGCATGCTAGAGAAGGGGATTTATGCAGAAGGATGAAATGCGATGCGTTGTCGATAATTGTGTTTCGTGAAAGAAGGAAGCCCTACCAGGTACTAGCTCCGGTCGATCGAGATAGGCGCCGCTTGAGGGGGACCAAGGCTGAGGTCACGAGCGGACGGACGCTGCAAAGGAAGCGGTAGGTACCTAGCTCACAGCCTCCACGTGCGTCAGCTGTAGGCAGGATGGGGCGTGTCTGGCATGAATTTGCGTGTTTCGAATCCGTCCGTCCCTTCCAGGCGTTTAGACCTGCTCTGGGGCAATCAAGTGAGAAGGTGATCGACGGCTGGGATCTGGGCCTCGGTACTGTATTTTGCTTCACGATTCAGACAGCAGACATCGAAGGGCGTCAATTAGCGCTCGTAGGGTCCGGAACCCCCATGAAACCTCAACGCGGTGCACATGCATCTACAGCATGCCTGGTGCCCCTGGCACATTGCCTGTATTCAAATCCTTGAAGGTCAAGTCTGGGTTGGAGCCAACAAGCTGGCAACGCTTGGCAAATACTTGTCCGTATCGCCTGCATGCATTCTCGAAGCAACACTGCTTGGGCCAAGCATCCCGGAGCCCAAGGTACCGAACCGGCCATACCGGGCCTGGCGCCATCGCAGCCGTCGCTTGCCTCAGCCTTATCCCCAAACCCCACCGGGGCTTCCCTTCCCTCTACTCCCGTCTCCAATTTTCAGCTTTCACCCATGTCCAAGCCGCACGCCATCAACGGGGTCGGCGTTACCCGCCTTGCCCGCCCAGCATAGTAGGCACTGTTTGCCCCGCAGCAGTCGCCATCACTCCTGGGGCGTCATCGATGGCGAGCAGGGCAAGCTTCGGGTTGCGGGATGCAGCTGGCAGGCAGTACCCATCTGCAGCGCATGTTGCGCTGTGGAAATTATGCGCGTGATCCAAGGAAATGCATCCTTTTGCCTCATCGCCCCTGACGCGCACCAACGATAGGGTGACGAGTCACCCCCTCCAGCGAACTCCCAAGCTCTTGTGGACCGTTTCCTGGGTATCCTTGGAATTATTGACATCCGGAATAGCCTGAAGTCGACGAGTTCCACATGCCTCCACGTGCGAATTGTCGTACAGTACTCGAGCGTATTACTTATATCCACCTATATCCCTCGTCGCCATCTCCACGTAGCTCTCCTGAACTTCATAACACCATCTGTAGCAAATAACTTGCGATATACCCAGTCCAGCCAAGATGACCGACGCTCCCTTTACTTTCCTGCCCCTGGGTGCCCTCATCCAGACATTCAAGGTGAATGGCATCAACATCGTCCAGGGCTTCGAGACACAGGAGCAGTACGTTGAATACAACGGCCCCTACTTCGGCGAGACCATTGGCCGTGTCGCCAACCGTATCAAGAACGCCAAGCTCGATAGCATCGACGGCAAGGAGCACGTCCTCGTCACCAACGAGAACACCAACACCCTCCACGGCGGCAAGGTCGGTTGGGGCAAGCGCATCTGGAAGGGCCCTACTCCCGTTGGCACAAGGGAGGTTCCCGGCGTCGACGGCCTCAAGGGCGGCGAGAGCGTCGAGTTCACCCTCGTCAGCGAGGACGGCGACCAAGGCTTTCCCGGCACTGTCGAGGTCAAGGTCACCTACACAACCGGCACACAGGACGTGGGCGGCAAAGAGGCTGTAGTCCTGGGCATAGAGTATGAGGCTCAGTTGGTGGGAGGAGCCAACGAGACCGTCCTCAATGTGACCAACCACTCATACTTTAACCTGTCCGGCGAGCCCACCATTGACGGCACCCAAATCACCCTCGCCACCAACAACCACATTCCCATTGACAACACCGGCATCCCCAGCAGTGGCCCCGTGCCTTTCCCCTTCGACACCACCAAGCCCTTTAGCCTGGGTGAGAAGGAAGAGTACGTTGACCACGCCTTTGTCCTCAACACAGACCCGTCGTCCGTCCCGATCGACACCCGCTCGCAGCCGCTCGCCCTCAACCTTGCCGCGCACCACCCCAAGACCGGCATCCACCTCGAGGTCCACAGCACGGAGCCCGTCTTTCAGGTGTATAACGGCTGCGGCATCGACGTGCCGGCCGTTGGAAACATCCCTGCCCGGCGCCCCTATGCCGGCTTCTGCTGCGAGCCTGGTCGCTACACCAATGCGGCAAACGTGCCCGAGTGGAAAAACACGGTATTGCTCAAGAAAGGCGATACGTACGGCTCTAGAATTGTTTACAAGGGCTGGGCCGAGTAAAATTACAAATATAGCGTGGCCACGGTAGGCTTGACGTGCAATTGGAATATGGCTATGTTAGGTGGGAAGACTCGCACGCAGGGATATCTTTTCGATCTGTTTCGAATCATCATGTACAATCCTCGTGCCGTCGTAGTCGCAGTGCTGGTATAATCATTTGCCCGACGCCGGAACAGGATACCCAGGCATCGTACAATACGAGCCGCGTCCTCTCATAAACAATTCTTCGGGACAACGTTTTGACAATAGCCTAGTCTGAATCGCTGTCATCGCCCAGAAATGCCAGGTCCGCTTGCGCTCTCTTGCGTCGTGCTGCGAATGTGGTTTCCTCTTGCTCTTCCTCGTCTTCACTGCCATCGGCCTTGGCTTCAGCTTTCGCCTCATCACCGCTGTCTTCGCTCTCTTCGAACTTCCTTGTCTTGGCTTTGCTTCTGCTAGCGCGCCCACCAGACCCTGACCCCCAGAGTCGATTCATCTCCTGCGCCGCCTCTGCGTCGGCCAACAGCTCCCGTGTTTCTCGTATCTCCTTTGCCTTGGCCTCTGAAAATCGGCCGTCCATGCCGATGTCTGCCAGCATCCTCCGTAAATGGCGAATCTTGGCTTTTGTATCATTGCCATGTTCCTTCAATTCATTGTGCCACAGCTTGCGGATGCCACATTTGACAAGCTGAGACTGCAGCTTCTTGACTTCGGCTTCTTGCGGATCGTCGGGGGAAGATGCCTTTTTCACGGTTCCCTTTGACTTTTTGCTCTTAGCGTCTTTCGATGCAGGTTCCTTCTTCTGTTCCTTCTTGGTCTTTCGTCGCGTCGGAACCTCGTCAATGACGTCAGAGTACTCTTCTTCATCTTCTTCGGGAATCGCATTCTTGGCGTCCTCGTCTTTGATTGACGGCTTGCTGTCAATTTTCTCGTCTTTGGTGGACGGCTTGCTGTCAGCTTCCTCGTCCTTTTTTAGCTCGGAAGACTCTTGGTCGTCGCTTTCATCGGCTTGCTTCTTCAATATCGCGTCTTCCACCGCTTGGTCATCCTCTTTTTGGATCTTGATGGATTTCTTGTCCTTCTGATCGATATCGAGATCGTCCTCCTCCTTCAAATTGCGCTTCCGTTTTAGCGGCGGGGACGCACTGGACTTGAGTGCAGGTTCACCATCGTCCGATTTGGCCGTCTTCACGTCTTCGACTTTGCCTTCCGCCTCGCTCGCATCGGAATCCTCCGTTTTCGGTGCTTTCTGTTTTGTAGGGCGCTGATTGCGTTTTTGCTTGGGGCTTTCGCTGCCGGCCGGCTTACGTGCGATGGCTTTCTTAGGACCAGATTTCTTCTTTGGGGTGAGATCTGCCTCTTCCAGCAGTTTGACCTAGGATCAAATGTTAGACCAGAAAGGCACAACATTTGACCGACCTGATGTGACATACGACGTGCTCCTTGATAACGGTTTTGCTCCGGTTCTTCCATTGCCCGGCTGAGAAAAATCCGTCTTCGAGATCAAGCTTCTCTTCCACGTGCTTGCGCACCTTATTTACCGTGACATTGTCTGGCTCCTCGATCCAGACTTCACGCGTCCCATCGACGAGAGCCTGTTCCAGCTTCTTGGCGGAAGGCGCCATAGGGTGTGGTCTTTTATTGATAATAATACTTTCTGGAGCGGACAGCAAAATCTTGATACGTACGGCGGGTTTGACTGTGCTAAGCTGAACACTGGCGATCTGTCGCGCACTTGACGTGTTTAAAATTGGGTGACGCGACGAGCGACAAGCTTCCCTACTGACGATCCCGCTTCTTTACTAGGTGTGTTTTGCAACCAATGACATTGCGGGATTGGCTTTCGAAAATAGCGTTACTGTCTACCTACTATCCAGGCTGAGCGCAGCGTCAGAGAGTGTCCACTTTAATGTCTGTACAGTACAATCCTGGCGGGAATCAGCCGACAGAAAGAGCACGAAGACACTGGCCCAATTAGAACCGATGGGAAGTCGTCGACGCACTAGGAGTGCGATGAGCATATTGGATTATACCCACGCACTTCTGAATTGCAAAGGCAAATATGCTATCTCTTTAGCGGATGGTTACTAGGTGGTTACCTTCTAGGGTCAGGTACTAGCAGTACCTTAGATAATGACGTCGACTAAGGTACTTCTCAAGCACGCACTTCGAATGCCAATTTCCAAGTACCTCCGCCCACCTAAGGTATTAGTGGGTGCCTTAATTCGACGTGCACGGCCTGTGGGCAAGTGATTCCAGCCATTAACAGCCTGGAAAGAGTCATCGTGTATGCAACCAAACTTTTCGCATCATCGCAACCATGTCGACATCCCTTGCCTCAGAGTGTAATGAAGTTAAAGAGTAATTGCACAGCTTGTGAAGCAAATTTCAAAGCTAATGGGCCTTCCTAGGCGCTACGATACGTGCTTCCTCAAATGGTACAGCGAGAGTGAGGTGTCCTGCTCTTCCGAACATGAGTGATGGGACTAATAGCCAACAGAGTACCTGAGGGGCGGCGAGAAGGACAATAAAGAATGCGCTGGTCTTTTCACCGAATATCAAAAGTGCTTAAATGTCAGTTGCGAGTATGCCCCCGATGAAGCGGCAAATTCGTTACTAACGCGCCTCAGACGGCTCTGAAAGACCGTGGCATTGACAAGCTTCTTGAAGAGGCTCGAGAGGACAACAAGGAAAATGATGTGAGGCTTTTAGGGTCTAAAAGTAAGTGGAAAGCAAGACGATGTGCTATGATAAATGGGCAACTAACACATGAACAGAATAGGGCATGGTCCTGTGTGTTTTCAGTATTCATGATATCGAGCATGTAGACATCGAGCATGTAGACATCGAGCATGTAGACATCGAGCATGTAGACATCGAGCCTGGGACCTCCTCGCAGTTGAATGTACAAAGACATTGATTTTTCGTTTCTATCCTCAATTCTACCAGAGATTGTATTTATATTATCACCATATTGCCATCAGTGCAACGATTTTAGCTCAAATTTGGTCGAATAAATCATGAAAGACCCAGATGGAAGGTCCACGTGATTCCAGATCCGGCAGTCCCACGCTTGGGGCGGTGGGTAATAAGGAGCAGCGCTAAACAGCAGGCAATCTTGATAGGGAGTGACGTTAGCGACATCTGGCATCCACGTTTTGCCCGTGGTACGCGCAATGTATTGCCAGAGGAAAGGCAGGGGGAAGCACACTGCATCCGACGCCTGAGCCACTTTTTGCCGGTTCGCATCGTCAGGGCAGCAGCTGCTTCGCTATCCGACTACGACAACGACCACGATTACGACCACGACGAGCCTCACTGCCTCTGGTCAACAGCTGCTGCGAACCGAGCCGCCTGCCAAGCCCCAGCTGCCGCATCTACACCCCCCGCCTCCCTTTCGACAAATCACGGCCAAGAGATCCATCTCGGCATGCGCTGCCAAAGGGTGTAGCATCCTATGCACCCCTTCTCGACTCTGACGGTCGGCATCTTCGTGGCTGGTTACATCACTGCGCGCTGGGATCTTGTTACGCGACTGTATGAGCTTGCCATCTTTGCTTGGGAATACGGTGTTGTCGTAGGTTCCCATGGTCCCAATTGCAATATATAGAGACCTGGAACTGACATGGCTTGGTTAGACACGCGCAGCAAAAGGATTGGTGCTTCTCACTGGACTATTTCTCGTCATCTTCATACCTGTTCTACTGGTGGCCCTGAAAGAGACACGTCAGGTACGATGGACCAAAACCGAGCCCGATACACGGCGACTAACCAAACCTAGCATACACGAATGCCCGGCACCGGCGTTTCCGCACGAGACGAGCTGAGAAGAAGAGGATCATTTTAGACGGTGCCGTGTTGGCAGGGCCCAAGTGTTTGTCATGGTAGAGCATGACGGACTCATGAGAGTGTTCTGGCCGACAGATGTTCGCAGCTCCGGTCACCCAGGGGTTGTTGTAGGGTGGCGCAACTCAACCCTTGACGTCTTTGTCGTCGCCATATTGGATGCCGTCGATGTCAGTTTCCACCATCAGATAGGTTGGTCGATGTAACTAACCTCGGCTAGGCCCGAGATGTCGAATACCACATCAAGGCGGGGACTTTCTTCCGGAACGCGCCGCATACTCCTAGCCGGATCTTCGAACTTTGCGGTCACTCGTCCATGCACGTCCTAGGTCTCTCCAATGTGGCCGACATTTCTGCTGCCGATCCCTCCTGGCTCTGCGCAACGACTTACACGTACGCGCGACAGCCGAGCATCACTTGTGCCAAGGCATCAAGTGTGCAACTAATCATGTACGATAGACCCTACCCGATTGGCATGCAATACATTTCTCTCAAGCCCATCGAGCTAGCGCTTGGGGATAAGCAGATTGCGCTGGGAGACACAAGGGCCACCGGGTCGGAGGAGGAGCAAGAGGAGGAGAAGCAGGAAAGAGAGGCGAGAGAAGCAAAGGCAAAGCTGGTGGAAAAGCTGAAACTGCATACGATTGTCAAGCGAGTCCCATCGGCGCGGGACAAAGCTCTACTCAAAATCGTCAACCAAGTCAACTGGTCGTGGGAGCTGGAGAGGATTCTACAGAAGAACGTGGGGCGCCTTGGGCCACGACCAAAGCGAAGCCAGAGCGTTTCCGAGAGGGTAGTCGAGTCTGCTGCGACAATGAGGAACTATGTCCTTATGCAGCTGTGGTCTATATTTACGGTCTATCTTTTTCCCATACTGCAGAAGATATTCCTCCTACTGTTGCTTGCGCAACGAGCAATGGCCGAAGTGTTACTGCTGTTGTTGGAATTTCGCGTCAAGCCAGGCTCGGCTGCCCTGAAGGACGTCTCTGCAACGGCCCAGCAGATCGAGATTCGGCTGCAGCAGTTCTGTTACTGGCCGATGCAGTACGTGACGCTCAGACAGCGCAAGAGGAATTGGGCTAGTGTCACGACAAGCCATCCGGATTACATTCGCTTCTACAATAGCCTGTGGCTCGTTGCGAACGATGTGATAATCGGTATGGCTTTGGGGTCGTATATCATTGAGCAGAAAGACCGGGTGGCCCTGCAGATCAGCGAGCTCCTGCGGCTGTATACAGTGGAGGCTTTGCAGCGCAGCATCTCGTGGCTCATGGGGTGGCCAGCCGGCCTCAAGCTCAACACCGAGCTCGCAGCCTTTCTTGGTGACCTCTTCCTGTGGGTTATCGACTACTGGTCAAGTAGGTATCTCTATGCTTTTCGGGGTTGGATTCTTGGCTGACTTTGCTAGGCTGCATCGAGACCCTCACCCCGGTTCTGCCGCACCTGGTGTGGTTCATCGGCTTCTCATCCTTTGCCGGTGCCAGCATGCCCATCGCCATGTTCTCGGACCTCTTGTCGGCCCTCACCATACACATATATTCGTTTTACCTTGCTTCGGCGCGGATTTATCACTGGCAGCTCACAATATTGCGATCGCTGTTCCATTTGTTCCGTGGCAAGAAATACAACGTGCTTCGTAACCGTATCGACTCTTGCGACTATGACTTGGATCAGCTGCTTGTCGGCACAATCTTATTTACGGTCCTCTTCTTTCTACTGCCCACGGTCATGGTCTTCTACCTCAACTTTGCCATTGCGAGGATGATTATCATCTCCTTGAAGGCTGGCTTCGATACCATGCTCTCCTGCCTGAATCATTTTCCTTTGTTCGCGCTCATGTTGAGGATCAAAGACCCCTGCAGACTACCAGGCAAGTACAAATGTCTATTGATACTGGATTGTGATGCTGACGGAAGTAGGTGGCATTCGTTTCGAGCTTCGTGACACCCTTATCAATACGTCTACCAATGGCACCCTGCCTCATGAACCACCGACATCGGTTATATACCTTAAGGCATGTACAAAAGCTGATGTCAAGACACATTGCTAACGACCGAGTAGTCCGTGCCGTTGACCTTTAAAGCCATGTTCCACCAATACTTCCAGATGGCGCACCGGATTCGCAAGCACTATCTCGCACCACGTGTGCTGCTGTGTCTCTTGACGGGCAAGTTCGTGCCACCAATCAACAGAAAAAACCTCTACAGCTTGCAATACAGCATGTTGCCAGCAAAGAGAGCGACGATATGGGAGATGTGGCGGACGGTCAATTGGGACATTTCCGAGAGCAGGCCGAAGCCGACACCCGTAACACACATACCGGCGTTGGCCAATGGAGTGAAGAGGCTACCTGGAGGCGGAAGGATGAGATCTTATCATTAGCGTTGGATACACTTGCATATATTGATTAGAGGAAATGAGTTAATGAGGAATGCCTTCAATCCATGGTCGAAAAGCTCCAGCCGTAGCTAGGTGACTGGTACTCTCTTGCCGAGGTCAAACTACCTTTATAAGTGCCTCTTTTTAAGTAGTTCATCGACCCGTATTTTCCCTAACCATCAATGAAGCCTTTCATTTTTCCATTTGCTGGCGTTGAACCTCTGTACTAGAGCTGTTCGACACCCAGACGGTAAACACCTACAGTATCTTGGGTAGGGAGTGGCAGGACGTTCAAGCCAACCCATCGTTCCTCGTGCCTTCTGGTCGAGGGCCATCAGAAACCTTATACGCAAGTATTTCCAATTCACTTAAAAGAAGGGGCTGGGATTAGTATGCCGCAAAGTGAAATGTGAGCCTTCACCTCTCACCTTGATATGTAGCAGCTGGCAGCTCTGCCAACGACCCTTTCACCTGTCCTTTTCCTAGCCCTTATCCTCCCACAAGAATTTCCCCAAAACCTGCAGTGAATCATCTTGTTTGCATATCTTCCTTCCGTCTCATCTCCTTTTCGCATCGCGAAGGGATCACAGCAACTTGCGACGAAAGAGCAAACGCATCGCACACGCCTTTACAGAGCATTGCACATTCATAAGACCCGTTCGCGCCTTTACGGTATATCGTATCGGGTCAATTCACTTGATGTACGCAAGGAATCTGCTTCGGTTCGAAAGCAATGGCTAAAAATCATGAAGCAGAACAAGCATCGCAAAAGTCTATTCCGCCGTCTGCGTACACGCCCTCGTCTCGCAAGCCTATCCGCTTCTATAAGAGAGATCCCTCTACAGAACCTACTTTGTCAACGCAATCGTGGCAATGTCTTTCAACGGCATCGCCAGGAAGCAGAAGAGGCCTGCGCGCCCTGGCACAGGCCGCTACATGCGCGAGCAGCTTGCGAAGAGGCTGAAGCGATCCATGGCCGCCATGTTCGACGATGACGACGAGCTCCCTGCCCCTCTGCCTTTCCTTTCCACCGACCCGCGCGCCCTATTCTGCGCTGCCCCCTTGCCCGATGACCCCTACCACGGCTCCTACAACGTGACCCGTTTCCCCAAGTGGAGGGTCCTCCCACCTCCCGCCATCGTCGTCACTAGCCCTGAGGGCAAGGTTGCGCCCGTCGACGAGGCGCCCACTTGGAAGCCGCTGCAGGTGTCGTGGGTTGCCATCTTTCAGATGCAGACCTGGGCAAAGGAGAAGCGCAATGCGACGTCCCTGGCTCCCGAGGTCCAATTCAATGATGGGCCGTTCTCTAATCGATGGACTGTGGATGAGCTGATCTCGGCCAAGGAGGCACAACGCGCGCTGACGTTTGTATCTCGTGGCACGGAGCAGTTTTTCTGCGAGTCAGGACCTGAGGTGACCTCGCGAGAGGCTTCTTACGAGTTGGAGCTTGAGGAGATTTCGGAAATGTGCCTCGATGAGTTTGTCCTGATGGTCTAATACATTGTGTATCGACCATCGCGTTCTGCGAAGGGATGAATTACATGACGGTATTGGATTTGGAGACGGCGTTGAGGAGAAAAGGAAAATCAGGAAATATACAACACAAAAAAAAAAAAAAAACCCCAGACTGAGAGATACCCAAATTGAGATACCCGGGTGGGTTGTATGTTAGGATTATAACTAAACCAAACTGAATCTACCTCTGAAGTTGAAAAGCAGTAAAAAGGGTCTTACACAATGGCGAGGTGAAGTTGATCTCGGTGAGCGTAGCATCGCACACCTAGCAGTCCGTTCGTCATGGCTCAGATTCCCTGCTGTGGAAGCATCGCAGCTCGAAACGGATGGGACCCGAATATAGATGAGTCAAGGAGGATCAGAGACCAGCCGTTCGAACCTAGATCTCAAATGCTTACTTGGAGTCGACCAGGCACTTGCAGCTACGGGCATCATCGTGATGGCAAGCATTCGCCGGCTCCTCCCCACGTTCCCACATGAGGCGCCCAGATGGAGGGTTTTCCCCATAGATGACAGATCTAAAGACATGACGGTGGGCTTCGTCCGATCCTGGGTTGGCGTTTATCCACATGTTCATTGGTGCTATGCCCAAGGGATCGGGATGACTTGTGCTTGGCCTCACCGTTGCTTTGTAGCTGCTGTAACGAGCCCGGGCCGTGAAGACGCGATCGATGCCTCTGACATGCCGTCGTACTGTCCGTTTCGCAATGCTCTCTGTCCGACGTCACAACACCCACGTCGGCAACGGCGCTTGTACGATCAATGCCTCTGGACAGGCGATTCGTTCACCGTGGCGGTGTCGTGCAGCCAGCGGCCGGCAATCAATGTCAGGACGGGTCAGCAGACCGTCGTCACAACTGGCGCAGCAACCCTCGGCCGACGCCCAGCGGGATGGGATGTCACCCAATGATGCAATTAGCCCGCACCTGGGTAGCCGGCACCGANGGCCGCTAGGATGCGGTTCGACGTCAGATGCTGCCACGCGAACATCAGAACGTCGACTAAGGTTGCTCAGGGTTCCTCCCGCTGACGTTGTGGGCTAGCATGTTCCCGTCAGATCAGAAGTACAGTAATTAGCAGCCGCTTGCGAGAGGGGACGAGGCCGATGTCCTCGATCTAGATCCACAGGGGTCCTACCATAGTGCATCTTTCCCCCTCCCCTACCTCTTGATGGGTTCTTGGCCCTACGCCGATCTCGCCATTTATCCCCCCTCCCCTCCAATCGTGCGATACCCTGAAACTTTCAGCGCCCGCACGTTGCACCGACCAACACGAACCCCCCCAGGAGTCTCACCACGGGGGCAATCAATCAAGCCTTCATCCACACGGGAAGCGACCCTCTTTCGTCCGACATTGTGCGGGGTGTTGCAGCGAGCGTGACAACACGAGGCACCCGGAATATCCTAACGCCAGCACCTGCGCATCATCAGCCCACTTATCTGTCTCCTCGGCCGAGCAACAAGGGGACCTTCTTTACTGCTCACATATAAGCTGATCCCGCATTTGACGTCACCCTGCTGCATCCAAGGGACCTTGGGTCCTTTTCGGTATAGGGCCTTCCGTCTCCTCGGCTTTCTGGACTGAGTCGGGTTGTTTAAATGAAGCCCTGTCCAGCCTGTTCGCAGTCCGCTGTTGTATACCGGCATCTCGTGTGAGTGAGTGTCAGCCGTGAGAGTCTAGACACGCGTTGCTTGAATATCAACTGCATCAAACACTATCCCTCACTTCAGTCATCCTGTCATATCACTCGTGAACTTGCTTCATCAAATCCAATTCGTATATTAACGTTGAATATGGAGACCCGCACCTGCACCGCCGCGCAAGCCTTCCCAGGAGACCAGATTCCCTACCGCACCAGCACCATGGACCCCAACCAGCGCTTCTACAGGCACTTCCTGGATAGTGTTGCAGGTAAGCAGGTCTTGCGAAATAAGTGCGTAGGCTTAGCAGCACCGCTAACAGACGACCACCACCAGTCATCCAGGACCAGATGAGCCAGCTTGAATCACTCGCAGCCATTGGTGGTGAACGTCAGGCAGCCATTGACCATGTCCTGGCTGAAGTTGCCAAGCTGCAGAACGAGGTTGCAGATGCTGCCGAATTCACTCCGGCCTACGATCGAAGGCAGTACTCGGAAGCCATCAAGGTGATCCAGGACCAGCTGAACCAGACCATCGCCAAGGTGACTCCCAAGTCGCGCTTCCAGTTCAAGCGATCATCCAAGACTCAGCACGTCGACATGGGATCGCCGGAGAACGATCCCCGGCTGAGTCCCGGTAGTTTATCCCGGAACGGCCACAATCGAGGCCCAGCAAGCCCTGTCGCGACTGAGGAGGCCGATACCGTCGGCGAGCTGCCTCCCAAGGGCAAGGACTACAACCAAGAGATGGCTAGACCCGGCGTCTCGTCCGTTCGGAAGCCAAGTTTCTCGACTGCCAAGAACATTGGCATCTCCGGACAAAAGAACATCCACATTATCTTGCCGTCCTCCGCTGCCCACGCCACGGCCGCTGGTTCATTGACCAATCTGACCAACTGTGTTGTTGATATGTCAATCCCTACGGCCGAGGGCTCGCCCTTTCCTGGCTTGGCACTCAAGAACATTAGTAGTAGTTTGATCGTAGCTGGCCGTGTCAATGGGCCTGTCCACATCACCGGTGTAACAGACAGCGTCCTTGTCATCACAGCGCATCAAGTGCGCATTCACGAATGCAGCAACGTCGACATCTACCTGCACTGCGGTAGCCATCCCATTATTGAGGACTGTGCCGGCATGCGCTTCGCACCGCTTCCAGACACATATGTAAGGAGTTGAGCAACGCTGCATTTCCGGAGACTTCTTGGCTAATGTAGCGATACAGGTTACGGAGGCTGAGCGTGCAACCGAAAACCAGTGGGATCAAGTGGATGATTTCAAGTGGTTGAAGGCTGGCCACAGCCCCAATTGGACGGTGCTTTCAGACTCCGAGAGATTGCGAGACGGTGTCTGGAAGGAGCTTGTGCCTGGGAAGCCAGGTGCAAGCGTCGAAGAAACATTAAAGGCAGTTGGGATCCCACGGGTTTGATGGTTTTGAATTGAAGAGGCGTCTTTCGGCTGGTCGGCAGGCATGGATGAATGAATGGGAATATGTTGTATAAGGCATCGGAGGCTGGCGTTTGGAATAAAATAGCGACACATACACGTATATCCCGACACTGTTGTAGCAAATGATCCTCTTTGGCCAGCATGGCGGTGCTGTGAAGAGCTGGACAAGTTATATGTCCATTGCATCTCCGGCTACTTGATTGTCTTTGCCGAATTTGACGCCGCCTTCTCTGAGCCGCTCTAACAAAGCCCGCTGCATCTCAATCTTGGCCTCAAGCTCCTTGATCTCCGCCGTCTGGTCGTCGATGCTGCGGCTCATGTCGGGCAGAGCGCGCACCTGGAGCCTGGCATGCTGCAGCTTGTGCTTCAGCCCGTCCGTTGCGCCCGGCACGTCTTTGAAGGACAGCTGCTGGTTGTTGCCGCTGCCGCCGGTGTCTCCGGGGGTCGCGCCCGTGGTGAGGCCCGTAGACGACTGTATACCCGCTCGAACCTTTGCGAGAACAATGGCGAGCTCGGAGAGGGCGTCGAGGTCGTCCGGGGAGAGCGTGGCGGGGAGTGCCAGCGGATGCGACGCGGACTCCATGGTCGGCAGCGAGGTTGAAGGTTCGAAGGTGATGGAGTAAACAGCCCGCAGGACGTGGGGGAAATGCTGTCAGCCTTGCAGGGCGCGCGGCCGGACCCTTTATTCCCCTTGAGACGTTGAGGTCAGGTCGGTGCTTAAATCGCAGGCGGCAATTGGTGAGCTGGGTCCGTCTAGTGAGACACGCAGCGCAAAAGTAGACTGTGCCCAAACAGTCTGATACGCACTGTAACTTTGTGCGTTGGCGTAGTGTGCGAGTGCACAGTGTCGATGGCGGCCAGCTGGTTGGGGAACCTCTACGACAGTATGACACAGCTCCCCACCATCAGAACGGATTTGCGCAGGGTCTTGGGTTGAGTGTTGGATAAAAGCTCACAGCGTGCCGCCCGCCAGCAGCAAAATCACGCAGCCTATCCCCATCCCTACAAACCTTTTCCCGTGTCCTAGAAGAATCAATTGCCATCCTTAAGCATATACCAACATCGTTTCACCGTCGTCATGTCCAAGACAGAGCAAAAGGCCTGCCTGAGTACGTCCTCCTCCCCAGGTCCCTCTTCATCGTCCCCGCTGCCGATGCCCCGCCATGCAGCGGCAGCAGTCCCCCGTCCCTCTGCGCGGCGTGCCGTGACGGCGCCTTCGGCGGTCCAGGGCCCCCGGGTGCGCAGGCGGCCGGACATCGTCCTCGTGTGCTGCTACGTGCTCGTCTATCTCGAGGCCGGATGGCTAATCTTGCTGCTGTTGCGCTCGTATAGTCGTCATTGACGGGTGGGGCATTCCCTCCGAGAGCAGCCCCAAGAATGGCGATGCCATTGCCGCCGCCGAGACCCCGGTCATGGACGCCCTGTCCAAGGACGCAAACGGCTTCACCGAGCTCGAGGCCTCGTCCGAGGCTGTAGGTCTGCCCGAGGGCCTGATGGGCAACTCGGAAGTCGGCCACCTCAACATTGGCGCCGGACGCATCGTGTGGCAGGACGTCGTCCGCATTGACAAGACGGTCCGAGAGGGCAAGCTGAGCTCGCAGCCTGTCATCAAGAAAACGTTCGAAGGTGCTGCCAGCGGCAACGGTCGTCTACATCTCTGCGGTCTCGTTTCCCATGGTGGTGTGGTCAGTGTGCCTCGAATCCGCACCGCACATATGGGGCACTGCTGACTCTTGAATAGCACGCTAAGCAAGACCACCTGTATGCCCTGCTCAAGGCCGCCAAAGAGTACAATGTCCCCGAGGTCTACATCCACTTCTTCGGCGACGGGCGTGACACCGATCCCAAATCCGGTGCTGGCTACATGCAGGAGCTGGTCGACTTCATCAAGGAAAATGGTGTCGGCAAGATTGCCACTGTTGTTGGACGATACTACGCCATGGACCGTGACAAGCGTTGGGACCGTCTGGAGGTTGCCCTCAAGGGCATGGTCCTGGGCGAGGGAGAGGAGAGCGATGATCCTGTCGAAGCCATCAAGAGCCGGTATGCTCGTGGCGGAGAACAGGACAAGGATGAGTTCCTTACTCCCATCATCTTTGGTGGAAAGGAGGCTCGCATCAAGGGTATGCTTATCATGCTTTTTCTTTGCTCTGTTTCATCGCACGACACCACTGACACATGCTTAGACGGCGACACCGTCTTCTTCTTCAACTACCGTTCGGACCGCGTACGCCAAATCACCCAGCTTCTTGGCAATGTTGACCGGGATGTCCTCCCTGACTTCCCTTACCCCAACATCAGCAAGCTTGTCACCATGACGAAGTACAAGACCGACTATCCTTTCGAAGTTGCCTTTGACCCCGTAGGCATGACCGACGTTCTGGCTGAGTGGCTCGGCAAGCAGAATGTCAAGCAGGTGCACATTGCCGAGACCGAAAAGTATGCCCATGTTACCTTCTTCTTCAACGGAGGTGTCGAGAAGGTCTTTCCTCTGGAGGAGCGTGATCCCGACCAGGACCTCGTTCCCTCGAACAAGTCCGTGGCTACTTACGATCTTGCCCCCGAGATGTCTGCCGATGGCGTGGCAAATCAGGTCGTTAAGCGCATGGGGGAGCAGGAGTTCCCCTTCGTCATGAACAACTTTGCTCCCCCCGACATGGTCGGCCACACGGGCAACTACGAGGCCGCCATCGTCGGCGTCGCCGCCACGGATAAGGCCATCGGCAAGATCCTCGAGGGCTGCAAGAAGGAGGGCTACATCCTCTTCATCACGGCCGACCACGGCAATGCCGAGGAGATGAAGTTCCCCGACGGCAAGCCCAAGACTAGCCACACCACCAACAAGGTGCCCTTCATCATGACCAACGCGCCCGAGGGATGGAGTCTCAAGAGCGAGGATGGTGTTCTCGGCGACGTTGCCCCTACGATCCTGGCTGCGATGGGCCTGCCCCAGCCCGCGGACATGACTGGACGGTCTTTACTGTCCAAGGACCTCAAGCGAGGCGCCGAGTAGAAGGTGTTTGGGCCATAGGCGGTTGGGTTGGAATTGATGGTACGGGCACACCGGTTCAGATAGATAGGAACATGATAGATAAGGAATGATTGATGAAGTAAAATAAAATAAAAAAGCGATGATATTAGTCCTTTCGCCCCATGCTTGGGTGGATTCTTTCCGTTCCGGGTATTTAAAGATTGACTTGAGGCTGATCGGCATTATTACTGCATTCATGGTTCTGTTCCTCATATGGTCCACTATCCCTTTGAGTGTGCGAAGGTGGCATGGATGTATTAGACCCACATGCTCCTCAATTTAGGTCGGTACATGAAGTAACTTTCAACCCTTCCCCACCAAAATTACATACGTAATGTCATAGCTTGGACCGCGGAGAGGTCAGTGGGAATAGGGTTAAACCCACATCAACACGGAAGGGCTGTGACGTCTGTGATGTAGCTATATGTACCCGGCAGGAATGCTGGGACTTCTATCATAGTCTGCTTTGCTAAGAAATCGAAGTCACTATTTTTTCCTGCATTTTTATTGGTTAAAAACCCTGTCTGTGACCTTCATGCCACTTTCGCACACTCAAAGGGATACTGAGCGGCCATAAGCGCCTTACTCAAACACGATCTCATGCTGGTGCTGGGTCCTGAGGGAAAGGTGTGCCAGAGAAGATACTGGTTCCTGTTATGAGGCAAACGATGGTGATTTGGTCTATCACAAGATTGCGGAGCCTTGGTTACAATTATCAGAGCAGCCGATAGCGGGGCTCACATCAGACACAGCTATTTGCTTGAGCATATAAGTCAAAGTGATAGGTACATCTCACCGTCCATTTCCGAGGCTCTGCACCTCTTGTTAGGTAGCAGCTCGTGGACATGCGTCAGTTACGAATGTAAAAGTATGCCGAGGCTAGTCAGTAGCAAATTCCGAGCTTGCTGGCATGATCTCAATGCGTACGAGACCTTGATTTCTTCTTGGAACAACAACAGTCTGGCGGAAGGTAGTAGTTGTATGACGTTCTTGGTCATCGCATGTCCTGCAAGGAGTCCGCAACAGCGGTGGCGTCATCAACGTTTCCAGGCACGTGGACTACTGCCAGGACTGGTAGGCTTTTGCTCGACCGGACCCCTATTAGAATAAAGTTGGAATTCTCAGAGAATAAGGCTGGGAATTTCAAATTTCCGATAGCGTCAGGTGTCGTGTTGTGTGGGGTAGCAAGAGTTCATCTCACAGACAAAGCTGACATATCAACCAATGAGAGGTCCTTGGAGCATGGTCCGGCCAAGGTCGACGTGCTGTTACTATTCCACGAGGGACGGGAGCCCTGGATCAGCAGGGTCCCTGCTCCTAAGCCCCCGCGATGCGCGCTTGTGGTGGTGCTTCCAGCCATCAAAAGGTCCTAGGGCGTCCCTGTCAGTCGCAGATGTCCAGATCCACGAGTCCAAAGGAGGGGCGTGTCCGCAAAGCCTGGATGCGAGTCTCCTGTGGCGACAGAAGCAGGAGGGCATCATTGATGTCGACAATGCTCAGCCGTGTCAACATGGCAATCTTGCGAATATCGATAATTGTGCTGTGGCTGTGGCTGGGGTTATTGACAATGGAGCCGTGGCTCGATCCGCGATGCACACTACACATGCAGCTTCTAGAGATCGGGAGCCACCCTGGGGCTGGATCGTGACTATGTCAGCCAATGGGAGTCGAACCACCCAGCGGATCAAGGGTTTCGAGATCTGATACCGTGCGATCAGGCTAAGAGGGCATCTGGACTCATCTGCCAGTGGAGTGTTTGCAACGTCAGAACCGGGGGCGTTGGCGGTTGAGGCAGGGCCGGAAGAGAGCGGCACTTGACCTCCGATGTGGAGCCCCGGGTTCCGGTTCCAGATTCACGTGAGCAAGCTCTACCATTATCGATAATGCGTGAATCAGCAATCATGCATCGGCATCAAACGTGGGTAGGGTTAATTACACATACGTCATAGTGGTTGTGCTTGCATCGCAGGGAGAGAGGGGAGTGTGAGATGGAGGATGGGTGGAAAAGGCGCCGCTGCATGGATTCCAAGCCGAAACTTTGCACACAATCCACTGACAAAAAACTACGTCATAGGCGGACGATCCCCACCTTTCAGGGCCAGTAAACAAAGACAATCCGAGGAGGATGCATGGCGGATACGGTGGTCGCGGAGTCGGACGACAGCTCCGGGGAGAGGCGGAGAAGCGGCGAATCGGAGGAGTCGGACTCGAGGCCGGATTCAGGGTAATGCCACTGCTTCTTTGGAGACATAATATGACTGTCAATCCAACTGAGACTCGACCACGAGAGAACTCTGTTGCTGTTGAGCATTGATGGGAGGGGTCTAGAACGCCGTGGCCCGTCCAAAGGGTGGTGCCGATGGTCAGGCAAAAAGTAGATCGCCAGAGGACTAATTGACATTTTTGAGGGTTTTGCGTGGCTTGGCCCCACAAGAGGGGGGAGGGGTGGGGGGGTGTCAAAATACGTGGATGGGTGTCCGCGAACCTGCCCGCCCGCAGAAGCACGAACACACACAATCGCCAGATGTGCGGCTCCTCGAGTTCCTATTTATTATCGATGGGAAGGGGATTCGGGATCAGCGACAATCCGATTCCTTAGCTTACCATTCAGCAGGTAGAGCAGAGCCAAAAGGCCTCCCACGGAACTCTTCTGGACCTGGACAGCTCGAGATTCTCGGTCGTTGCCACCCGTGGAGCTCTCCACGTCAGAAGAACGGCCGTCCGCCAAAAACCCCCCTTTCGGAGGGTGATCGCTCCACAATTCGCTGCATAGACCCCAGGGGGCGCGAGCCCGCACCGCCCAGCAGCAACTGACAGCGTTCTGGGCAGCTGGCACTGGGGGATAAAGGGGGGACCCTACGGGCCTAAGCGGCGCTAGCGGGTACGTACCTGCCTGGAGACCCTGATCATCCCTCGATGGCTCTGATCGCGACGACTCCCTGTCAGACCTGGAAATCGGGGCAACGAGGGCCCCATCTCAGCCTTTCCGTCCCCGTCCTCACGATGACCGTCCACCCACCCTCGCTACCAGCTAGCCATCGCGTTCCGGATTTTGCGCCTCTGGCTGGAACCTAACATCGCCTGCTTGCTCTTCCTTTCACTCCGTCTCCCTTCCTTTACCCCCTTCGTCCTCCGTTGCTTGGTTTCTTTAGCCCCAGAATCAAATCATTGCCTTGTATTCCCTGCGATACCCGTTGTCTCCCATCTCGATTCTGTAGATACCATCGTTCGTGCGGCCACAGCCTTCCGCCGCCTCATCGTGTGTCCGTGGCAAAAAAGGCGTGCCACTCCCCCCCTCCACTAACCTGTTAGTATGCGCCCTCCATGCACCCCTGCCCCTCCTAGATGCCTTCTGCAATGCCAGAAGCTGCATTTTGATCCAGCATTTGCCTTGCTTGGGTTTATTTTTTTCCATTGCCGTCCGTCTTCTTCCAACCATCCAACCTTCATTGCCCATCTCGTCCACAACTCTTCGTCCCGCAAAGCCCATCAAGCAGTTCTAGCTGCGCAGCGAAGAGGCCACCACAATACACACGACTTCGCACATTCCCCAGTCGTATATCGGCGAGGTGCCTAACGGAGTTAAATCCAGTCTATTTCACGAGCTCCGCCGACGAGCTCTCGCGGCCCGCAGCGAAGTTACATCCACGCCTTGAACGCCAAGATCAATCATCGATACTACCTTGGACCACGAGGAAACACGTACTTGAATTGGAAGGATCCGACTCGGTCACCGAAATCACAATCTACCTACCGAACAGCAGTCGAGAATTAGGGGTCAATTCGTGTGCTGCAACTGCGACCACGACCTAGGACACGCGCAGCGCGAGTGCTTTGGACAGCAGCGGGGCCACGACCTGGCAAACCACGCCGTAGGCATCGAGACTACACCGAATACTCGCACACATACTCCAGACGAGCTCACGAATCTTGATAAACCGGACAATAATCAATTTCTTTGTGGTAAGTGACAACCAAATTACGATGAGTTTGTTTAAACGTTGCGGCGGCGAGCCGTTGTTATTTCGTCATTTGCGATGACAGTTTCGATCGATCGATCCTATAGTGTACCCATGGACCAATCACACCTAGCTCCTAGGAGCTTCAGCGCTCGGCAGCACCCTCATTTCCCCCAACAACACCCTGAAATCGTTGCGATCAGCTACCGCTTCGTAAGAACTATGCTGACCATCGCCTCTTGTTCTATGCAGGAGAGAACCAGTGATTCTGGTGCAACCACTACGTCATCCTTGGACCCTGGACCCTTGGACCCTTTAACTTGCACACGAATTTGCCAAGCCGCATCAGTCATGGGACTATTCACCTAAACCTCAACTCACAAGAAGATGATTCTTAACGTCCATTGGAATATCACATAATCCCACAACATTTATGCTTGCACAATGTCCGAGGCTCCAACCCAGTCTCAGGGCGCACCACAACTATCACCTACCGGCCATCCCCTTCCCCGGCGTGCAGAGCCGGGCAAGTCGGTGACTCTCCTGCATCACCGCTTGGCTCGCGATGCTTCCTCACGAGGCGGCCCTGTCCCTGCGCAGGCCAAGAACCCCGACGAGTCATCATCCCCCAGGCGAAATTCATCAGGCGATAGTTATGATACTACTCACAGCGACCCCATGAAGTGGTTTGACCGGTCCAATGAGCACCCGACAGCAACCTACAACAGCGCCATGGATGGTAAGTTCTCTGCATGTCTTGTCCGTCCCTGGATTGGACTGATTATTGTAGTGGACCCTCCATTCTTCCAGAAAGAATCCGATTCATCCAACGAGGACGTTAAGCCGTATCCTTTCCCTCGCCAGGTAGCGCCTGGCAATCTCACTGCGCATAGCAGCAGCGCGGATGACTACAGAAGCGTGATTGATGATCTCACTGTGGAGATTCAGAAGCTCAAGGAGGAGCTGAAGCGCTATAAGCAAAAAGGCCCCGAGATGCTCCGGAAGGACAAGCTTTTCGAAATCAAGATTCATGGCCTGCCCAAGCGGAAGAAGAGAGAGCTCGAATCTACTCTCAGAGATTTTGCAGCTGGTCTCGAGCAGTCTCCCAATGCTTCCTCTCAGAGGAAAAAGACATCCAAGCATGGGACCAGAGATCAGATGTACTCTGCCTCCGGCTCTAATTCTAAGCACGCATCGTCTTCTTCCGGCTCTAACCCGCGACCCGTCGATTCGGCATATGCATCAATGTCTACTGGCGCCAACTCGTCCGGCACTTCACTTGGTCGACACTCTATGAGCTCTCGCGCCAAAGTATCCGAGCAGAAAGTGGAAAGCTACCTGCGCGACATTCCCGAAGGACTTTATCCTCGTCATGTTGCGTTGACAGAACGCGAGAAGAAGAAGCTTGTGGTACGACGATTGGAGCAGCTATTCACGGGCAAAATCAGAGGTCAAGGAACCCGTCCGCCCATCCAGTCGCCAGGGACCTCGGCCTCGGCCATCCTGGGCCCTGTTGCGGGCAAGGAGCAGTCACAGCAACGCCAGTCGATGGTGCATCGACCCCCACCTCTTGCGGGAGCCGCGGGCACAACTCCTGGCGGGCCCCCAGGCGTACCCCCAACTGCGGCCCCGAACGTGACGATTGCCGAAGCAGCTCGAGAAGCACGCTTTTTGCCTTCGGAACAAAACGTCACCGGCACAAAAAAGACCCAATCAAGAGAAGACGGCTCTGCGTCTCATTCAAACGGCGAACAGACTGAGTCCGGCGACCGCGGCAACACCAGCGGCTCAGGTACCACCTCCTCACCTACTGATCCCAATGTACCAGAGCAGCGCCCTACCCGACCCAAAGATTTGGATCCCGACCGTGTCCAGATTCCTAGCGAAAACATGGACTACATTAGGCACTTGGGTCTTGTGCCGCCCGAGCTGCTTGCCGAGTCCCGTTCTTCGATGCAGGATGTACACCCTGATGCGGACGGATGGGTCTACCTTAACCTCCTCTGCAACCTAGCTCAGCTTCATATCATAAATGTTACACCTGACTTTGTGCGGTCTGCTGTCGCAGATTGGAGCACCAAGTTCCAGGTTGCTCCGGACGGCCGCAAAATTCGATGGCGCGGTGGTTCCGAAGGCACTAAATTCAGCAGCGATGATTCCGGTCACAACTCGCAAAGGAGTCCAGAAACTGAAGAGGAAGATCCTTACAGCAAAGAGGACTTACGAAAGAGACAAAAGAAGGACCATTCGGCGGGTGATGACTTCCAGTCTGGTACCAGTTCGGGTAAGAATGCTTCGAAATTTGGGCCGCAGATCTCCTCCGAGGACAGCTTCCACTACAAACCTATGTTCGTCCATCACGAGTCCTCAGGTGGTCAGACGTCAATGGACGACACGCTATCGTCGTTTGGTCCTATCGATGAGGACAACGGCGAGGATTCCCGCTGGGGATTGAGCGGCTCTGGAAATACCTCGAGCCGTCGAAAGCGTCGTCATGATGGTGCCATCATCTATTACAGTGGCGCGCCCTTTTGTACCGACTTGTCTGGCGATCCCGGGGATGTATCACCAGCAACGTACATGATGTCCAACGGACAGGAGCAACGAACACCGCCTGCACAAGATGCCCCACCCCCACTCATTCGAACCGATTCTGGCGCCATCACTCTGTCAAGGCCTTTGAGTGAGCGCATCATCGACTTCTCTGGCGAAGACGCGAAGATGGAAATCGATAACGTGCCTGGACTCTCTGCGGATTCGGATGATGATGATTCGAGTGACGCGGAGTGGGATTTTCCATGGTCTTCACAGGAGCAGGTGAACCAGGTACATTGTCTAGAGCCGTCTGGTCTTGGTGGTGTTCTTCCTGAAGATCATTTTACGGTCATTGTATCGACGAAGCGACGGAAATTCGGAAGAAGGAGCTCGGTACCATCAATGCAATGGCCGAGGTCGGACGAAATAACTGACAGTATCGTGGGTCGACTGGCAGGAATGACGACATCCTCGCCTGCTCCTCCCCCCTCGCGATCCTCTTCGCGTACAAGAAATACTTTCATCGAAATCGACTACCTGTCCGGTCGTATTAAGCGGCTAGCTCCAAACCCACTGCCTCCTCCTCTTATCTATTTCCACCCATTCAGTACCGAGTCGTCCTGGAACGACGATGATGTTGAATCCGCCGACGACGAGAGTGGAAACGACGAGAATCGAGCTACCTCAACCGGACAGCTGATGAGTCGCCAAGCCAACCCATATCAGTCGGACGACTATCCCGACGGTCTGGACTTGAGCAGCGGAGATGAGGATGGCGAGGATCCCGACGACGAGCCCGAGAGCCGCCGTATGTACGACAAGCGGAATAGCAGTGACCGACTGCCCCGTCGCGGACAAAGAATTGTCCGTCCATTAAGCAGGGTTGAGAAGAGTGACAGCGAGAGTCCGGCTGCGACAGCTGGAGGTGTCGAAAGTGGATACAGCAGCAGTGGCGAGACTAGTTGATGTTGAACACGTTTTCGAATAATGTTTCCTGTGAGCGGTTTTAGTGCTTTTGTTGATATTGCACCAATATTTGACAGCGATAGTCGAGCATGTTTTCAGGCATGGGAATGGTGGCGTTTTGGCTCTTATTACCGATATGACAACTTGGGGGGTTGGCTTTGGAGTTGGAAACAAACATCATTTGATTGAGGACATCTTTTATAGTTCATAGCTCGGCGTTCAAGGTATGGGAAGGAAACATACCCCGGGACAAGGTAGCCGTATTCAAAATATTGTTCAAGTTAGTACATGAACCTACCGTCATTTCTGCCGTCACAGCGTTTAAGCACTACCATGGAGCTCACATCTCAGGTGTTTCACTGTTGTATGTTGGGAAGTGACGGCTACATCCGCTGCGAGGTCGAGGCAAATGAGACAGTATCACGTGATGATGCGTATGTTCGTGATTGAACCCTTGCGGGGGTTCGCGTCACCCAGGCAGACTACTGACGTCGGCGCGATCCGAGGCGAAGAAGTCTAATATTGCTGTGGCTCTTTAATCCCTTTGTTCCCTTTGATCCCCGCTGCAGCTCTTTTGCACTCAGCCAACACTCGCATACACGATGCAGCTGCAACTAAATACGCTGCTGGCGTGGCTGGGTGTTGTTGGCTCCGCCGCGCCCGAGGACGACGTGGAGACCAGCAACGTCAAGAACGTGGCCATTATAGGTACGTGAGCGGAGCCGTAGCCTTTGGTTGGATGATTGTGGGAGAGGCTGGCCCGTGGGCTGATACAGGATTCAGGCGCTGGCGCTGCTGGATCTTCGGTAGCATACCATCTCCAACAGTACGCTGCGGAGCATGGCCTGCCCATCAACATCACCGTCTTTGAGAAGACGGACCGAGTCGGGGGCCGGACCCTCACCGTCAACGCCTACGACAACCCGCTCTACCCGGTCGAGCTGGGCGCCTCCATCTTCGTGAGCGTCAACCACATCATGGTCAACGCCACCAGGACGTTCGACCTGCCCCTCACGGACAAGGACGGGCCCGGCGACATCACGGCCATCTGGAACGGTGAGACGTTTGTCTACCAGTCTGCGCGGGACACGTCTTGGTGGTGGGACGCCACCAAGCTGTTCTGGAAGTACGGGACGTCGCCCTACACCACGCAGAAGCTGGTCAACAGCGTCGTGGCCAAGTTTTTGAGTCTCTACGAGGCGCCGTACTTTCCGTTTCGGTCGCTGACGCAGCGGGCGTTTGAGCTTGGGCTGGAGAAGATTACGGCTGTAACGGGCGAGCAGTTCCTGGCTGAGAACAAGGTATGTAGTGCATGCTTTTGCTTTTGCTTTGCTGAGGGATGTGTGAGCTGATGTGCTATGTATCCAGATCAATGCCAACTTTTCCAACGACATTATTCAGGCAGCTACTCGTGTCAACTATGCTTCGAATCTGGCCTACATCCACGGACTCGAGGCTATGGTAAGGACATTATGCCATGCTTACAACCTGCAGCTTACCATTACTAGGTATCCATGGCGACTGACGGTGCTGTGTCTGTCATAGGCGGCAACTGGCGAATCTTTGACAGCATGGTCCGCCACAGCGGCGCCGCCCTGTACACAAACACATCCGTCACCGCGCTCGCGTACGAGCAGAAGAAGGGTGCTTTGACCAAGTCATCTAGATACGTCCTCTCGACTAAGAAGTCCGGCAACGCATCAGAGTCGTCTAATTTCCCCGTCTCGTTCGACAATGTCGTGGTGGCCAACCCCTGGCAGTTTGCCGACATCACCGCGGGCGAGGGCGTGCTGAGGCACCGTATTGACAAGATTCCGTACATGAAGCTTCATGTCACATTGTTCACATCTCCATTTACACTACAGCCTGGCTTCTTCAAGCTGGCGCCGGGAAGCAAGGCGCCAAGCAATGTCTACACCACGCTAGGACCCCACGACCAAGCCCGCCAGGGAGCAGATGGAGTGGGGAGCGCCGGCTTCTACTCCATCAGCACTCTGGACACGCCAGTCAACCCCGACACGGGGAAGAAGGAGTTTTTGTACAAAATTTTCTCCCCCGAGGCCGTTACCGCAGATTTCTTGACGGATATCCTGGGAGTCCCCATCCCGAGCACCTTCACCGCAGCCAAGACCAACGATGATGAGGTGTCGGCAGACATCGTGAACCCCATATCGTGGTACTATCCCCACTGGTTCTACTCTTACCCCATCGAGCTACCACGGGTGACCTTCCAGGATCCCATCGTCGGAGATGGTCTGTACTACACGTCTGGCATCGAGAGCTTCGTCTCCACCATGGAGACGAGTGCGTTGATGGGCAAGAATGTGGCGCGGTTGATTTCAGATGACTTTGCTCTGAAGGTTTCTGAAGAGCTGGCAACCGAGCTGGACGGCGAGGCTTTGCTGGGAGAGGGCATCAAGGTGCAGGAGGCCGGTGAACTCTAGGAAGATCCCCGTTTCGCGTGTACGATTTCATGCTGTTGCAGACAGCCGGTGTGATTCGTTTGGAAGAGGTAGGTAGGCTGGACTGCCGGACGGTGAGCCTTTCATGAAAATATCATTCGCAACCGATCGTTGTTCCCATAGTCGTACAATCTTTAATACATCTCACTTCTGACACCACAAGAGTTTGTGATATGCTGTGGCGAATATGCACCGCCACCCGATGTTGCCTGGTCGCCTTAGCTAAGGCACTGTGGCAAAGCCGCTACCCCTCCACAGGCAGCGGGCGAGATAAGGCTGGCCCCGTGCCTGTTGGGCATTTTTGTTATTATGACGCACCACAGACTTGTGCTCATCCTGCCCACCACTCTCGGCCAGGCGCCCCAAAACTCTCACTCTCTCCTCTTGCAAAAACCCGTGAACGTGGCTCAGCCTGGGATCAGAGCATTTCCTTGCTATCGCATCCGGCTTCTTTGCTTTTCCTCTTTTCCCTTTGTTGGTCGTGCGCGCCAACTGCTCCTTCCGTAAGCATGTTCGTGCTCAGGAACGGTAAGTACCTGCATCTTGTTTTATTTCCCTTCTGCCTGTTGCCCCGCAGCCACCGTGTTATCAGGAACCCAACCCATCCTCGAAGAATCTCTCCCACCCATTTGGCATCCCCTGCCTCTCGGCTACCACCACCACCGCCGCACACTTCTACTATTGTCTTTGGCCGCTATACTAACCCCCACTTCTTTATAGTTGGCAAGCTGATCTTCGGCTCGAGTGTCCAAGAAGCCCTGGTTGAACTGCCCCAAGGCCAGGTCTACCTCGTCAGACCTCTCTCCCCCAAAGGCTACTCCGAACTCATCTTCAAAGACGCCGCGATCCGCATCCGCCGCACGAACCAGGACTTTCAGTACCAGCTTGTCGTTCAGCGAGTATTCGAAGAGGGCGAGGCCGAGCTGCTGGCAGAAGAGGAGGGCGAGGACGCCGAGATCGAGGCTCTGGCGTCGGAGCGCGACGAGAAAACATTTCTTCTTGACGAGGCCCTGCACTTCCGTGTCGAGAGCCGAGAAGGCGGCGAAACCGTGCTGGCGTGGAGAGACTTGAGTGGCGACCACGGTGACCTCTACGAATTCGTCTGCGACCAGTCCGTGGCTTCATCTTTGGTCCAGAACTTTGTTAGGGTGGCTCGCGAGTGTCAGTACGAGCGCAAATACCGCAAGCCGCACACCATTGCTTCTGTAGAGGACCTCGAACAATTTGAGTTTATGGAAGAGAACCCTATTCCTCCTGCGAGTCCGCTTCACAGTCCCGCCCTTGCGCGCTCAATCGAATCTGTGGACAACATGATGTCCCAGCCAATTGCAGCCAACACAAGCGTTAGGCGGGAGCCGGCTGCTGTGGAAGCCAGCCAGCTTGAGAGGGCACCCGAGGCATTCATGCATGCGCCCACCGAGCCGCCTGAGCCGCTTGAGATTTACGCAACTGTATCAGCGGAACTTCATCTCTTCGACCCCCAAGCCGGCCACTTCGTTCTTGTAGATGAGGCTGTCGTCGCCGTCGTCTCCGAGGTCGGCACGTGGGAGTACTGGCTACAGGTAGACGGTCAGGCCAAGTCTTGGTTGGGAACGCCAGTTGTGGCCGAGTTCAACCCCGTCTTCGACTTTGAATTCCTGTCTTTCGTCTTCAACCACTTCAGTGCCGATGGCACAGCAAGATCATGGCTTCTTCGGTTCAAGGATCAGCCGACACTCGAGACTTTCCAGCAGGCCGTCATGCAGGCGATCTGGGAAAGACTGAACGAAACTAAGTGGGCCAAAATCCAGGAGAAGGAGCGGGAGTACGTCTTGGACGCGTTTGGAGACCTGAATATGGAAGATGTTCCGGAGGAGCCAGAGGAGCAGGAAGAGGAAGAGGAAGAAAGCACCGAGGACGAGGGTGTCAGGAGCGACGAGTACGATTCCGACGAGGAGCAGCAGGAGCTCGCAGAGGGTGACATCAACTCCCAGCTTGCTGTCGGCTACAAGAACGACCGCTCATTCGTCGTGCGCGGGTCCAAGATTGGCGTGTTTACGCACACGCCCGACAACCACCTGAAGTTCTCAACCAACATATCCAAGGTTACAACACCCAAGGGCAAACTCATGGACCCCAAGAAGGTCATGCTACACAACGGAGACCGAGACATGATTATCCAAAATCAAATCGACCCCAGCAAGCTCTATCGCATGGACATTGAGCACGGAAAGGTCGTGGACGAGTGGAATGTTCATGACGATATCCCTGTCGTGAACTTTGCGCCGGAGAACAAGTTTGCCCAGATGACGGGGGAGCAAACGTTCCTCGGCGTATCAAATAATGCACTGTACAGGGTTGACCCTCGACTATCGGGCAACAAGCTGGTCAACTCGGAAATGAAACAGTACGCGTCAAAGAACGACTTTTCGTCTCTTGCCACGACCGAGAAGGGCTACATTGCAGTGGCAAGCAACAAGGGAGACATCCGCCTGTTTGACCGCCTCGGCATCCGTGCCAAGACGCAGCTGCCTGCCCTGGGTGATCCCATCATCGGCATGGATGTTTCGGCAGACGGGCGCTGGATTCTGGGTACTACGCAGAACTACATCCTGCTGGTCGACGCGATGCAGCAAGGCGGCAAGAACGAGGGCAAGCTCGGCTTCGAGAAGCCGTTTGCTGCCGACTCCAAGCCTCGCCCGCGTCGTCTTGCCCTGACACCGGAGCACGTCGCCCAGTTCTACCACGAGACGGGCAAGACGGTGTCCTTCACGCCCGCCAAATTCAACACGGGAGAAGGCGCCGAGGAAACCAGCATCATCACCGCCACAGGACCGTACATCATCGAGTGGAACCTGAAGAGGGTGCTCCGTGGCACAAAGGCCCCCTACAAGATCAAGCGGTACGAGGACGATGTCAAGGCCGACGACTTCAAGTTCGGCTCCGACAAGAACGTCATCGTCGCCCTGCCCAACGAGGTCAACATGGTGGCCAAGCAGAGCTTCCGCAAGCCCACGCGCGAGAGCATCATGGGCGACGTCCGCATCAGCACCGGCGGCCGTCGAAGTTCTGCTAGGATCGGCAATCCCGATAGCGGCCGCTACAAGCTGGGCAAGGACGACATCGTCCGGTCGGCGTACTAGCTTCCCCCTTTTTCCTAGTGGAATGACTTTCAATGTATTATGCTTCTATTCTCCCGCGTTTCCCTGGCCTTGCTTCCTTTCATGTTCTTTCGATTTCCTGTTGTCGTTCAAGGAGGCTTTTTTTTTTTCCTCTAGTTCGCGGAGGAGCAGACTCGTGTCCGCGATCGGTTCATTCGCCTTTGTAATTCATGATGATGATAGTTTTAGATACCTGCGCAAGAACAAGAGGACGAGATTGATACTAGTCGACGGCATTCCAGCAAGGGTTCCCGTGCCACTGATCCTTGATGTGTTATATGAGATTCGGCAGGAGCCATATGCTCTTCCAGATTCACATGAACCAGTAGTTATATTTGGGCTAAGTAAGGTAGTATTCAATGACTAGGCTAGGTAGATAATTTATGGTTAATCAAGGAAAAGCAAGAAATGACCACTGTTAAATGAAAACCGACAGGTTCAGCATTCGCGGCTGTTGTCCCCTATCGTTTGTGCCTTCGTAGGCTGCCATTCAATTCCCGCGGCTCTAGAGCTACCACTGCATCCTCGTTTTGTTCATTGGAATGTTTTCGTCCACTTGTTTTTGATTCATCAATTGTTCATTAGGCTCATCTCCTCATCTCACAATCCCTCAGAAGCACCGCTACTCTTGCTTGGTTTCCGGTTGAGTTTGGTTGTCGTTGCTGTCCTCGCCAAGAGTCAACTTCTCGGTCTGCTCTACAACCTCCTGGATCTTTTGCCCCGCTCCCACGACGGCGCCGGATACGTTTCGCAGCATCTTAGGCTGATTACCCTCAGAGCCGAGACGAGTCATCTCGTTGACAAAACTTGCGCCCCACCAGGCACTCGTATATTTGAAGACATAACGCTCCAGTTTTCGATAATTGGCTGCACGCTGTTCCGGGCTCATCGTTACAGCATCGTGGATGGCGTTGGCGAGCTCCTCTGTGTTCCAGGGGTTGACGATCAGGCTGCCATTAAGAGACTGCGCAGCACCAGTGAACTCGCTGAGGATCATCACGCCGTGGTTCTCACGTTGTGTAGCAATGTACTCGTACGAGACCAAGTTCATGCCGTCGCGGGTGGAAGAAACCAGGCAGATGTCGGAAACGGCGTAGAGCGCCGTGAGCTCGTCGAAGTTGACAGATTGGTGGAGGAAATGAATGGGCATGAATTCAATCGTGCCAAACTTACCGTTGATGCGGCCGACAAGCTCATTAACCACAGCTCGTAAATTCTGGTACTCCTCGACATCCTGGCGAGAAGGCACAGCAACCTGGACAAGGACAATCTTGCCAATCCACTCGGGGTGCTCGGTCAAGAACACTTCCAGCGCGTGAAGCTTCTGGGGCACACCTTTGATGTAGTCAAGACGGTCAACTCCCACAATGAGCTTGACACCCTCGAACTTGCGGCTGAGGGCCGCAATACGTTCCTGCACCTTGGGCTTCTGCAGACCCTCGACGAACTTCTCAGGATCGATACCGATGGGGAAGGCGCCGACCGTGACAAAGCGACCGTTCCAGTCCACGCCGTTGGGTGTGGTGGGTGTTCCCAGAATGCGCGAGCAACTGCTCAAGAAATGACGAGCGTAATCATACGTATGGAAGCCAATAAGATCGCAGTCGAGCAGGCCTGTGAGGAGAGCTTCTCGTACCGGTAGGATTCGGTAAATCTCACTGCTCGGGAATGGTGTGTGGAGGAAAAAGCCGATGCGGACGTTCTTCTTGGTCGAAGCAATCTCCTCGCGAAGCATTTGCGGCAAGAGCATCAGGTGGTAGTCGTGGACCCAAATGAGGTCATTGTCTTGTACGTCCTTGAGCACCGTCTTGGCGAATTGACGGTTCACCTCCTGGTACGCGGCCCAGGCCGACTCGTCGAAGGTGATTTCGCCGGGATGGTAGTGAAAGAGTGGCCAAAGGATCGAGTCTTTCTCAAACGTTAGCAGCTATTTTCGGCTCGCAGGAAGGGACTCGCATACTAGAAAAGCCGTTGTAGTGCCTGTCGGCCAGTTCGTCGTCGATGAAGACAGGGTGTGCGCCGTACTCGTCCTTGAGGCGCTGTTTCATGCCATCGACCTCGTTTTCAGGGACCTCGAGGCCGGGCCAGCCATACCACTGGAAGCTCGTTGTCTTGCTGAGACCACTAAGACCGGTGACCAGACCACCGGAGGACATGGAGAAAGTATAGCTAGCATCTTCGGATCGCTTGATGGTGATGGGCAAACGATTGGAAAGGAGTAAAAGACGGCCAGGGGCCCCCCCTTGATCCTCCACGGTGCCAGGCATGTTTCTTCGTCAAATAGATGATGTTTAGGCGAAAGGCGGAGATCCGGAGCGGCACGAAGCTATCAAGCCGGCAGCGTTGACGTCAACGCTAGAGCACCTAAAGGAGGCGGGGCAACGGTGAGGGGCTCTGTGCCGGCAAAGCAATAAACCCAGCAAGAAGACCTGAAGCGATCCAGCTTTGGAAAGAGTTGGTGGTATGGTAGAGGTTCGACAGTGTAAGTCAAACAAAAAAAAAACAAAAAAAAAGCTGGTTGGGCAAGTAAGTGGTGGAGGATGGCCTATTTCTGAGAGCTGGAACTGAGGGAGGGGCACGCTACCTGGGTGGTCAGTGGTCACCGATATCCAGGAAGAGGGGCAGGTCCTGCTGGCAGGACGGGCAGGTACCTTACAGTACAGTGGGGACCAAGAGGTGCTCGCTCCTGCACCTAGGAAGATCTTTTTGGAGACGGCAACGTCAAGTGGAATGAACTAGAGTGCCGGTATTCATTACAATTCCACACGTAAGAATGAAATTGCTGCCTTTCGCACGAGCGCCGAGGATGAACATGACTGCTCACAAACACGCTGAAAGACATCCTACAGCGCCGTATCTCAAGGTCCAACCAATGTCTCCTGTACCTGTTTTCGACAGCATCGAAAGTATCTCCAAGTCCTACTTTGGAAGACTCACTTTGGAGCTCACCCTGGTCAAGGTAGCAACAGGAGAAAAGCCCGCGCATCTACCCCAATGGAGGCAATTTGTCGCACGCGGAGCCATTTCGAGTAGCTGTTGGCCAGCCAGTCTTTCGACCCTTCTCAGGATATCATTTTATTGCCTGGATAATACTCAATAGACTACACGCAGTGTTCTGCGCTGCTCTACCAGGCCGCGTCTCTTCAAAAGCCAACTTGACGCCTGGAGATACTTGACTGGAGGCTACCGGGGGGGCCTGAGACGTCAAATGCACCATAGCGTCATATTGCCAGAAATACACGCAGGTGCCCATGCTGTCCCGGTCTTGTCCAACAGACTACTAGGCCATAGGAGCCGCCTGGCAGTGACTCCGAGGGTCAGTGTGAAGGCCATCCGGAGGTCTGGGCCCGCTGACCCGTTAAAAAGCGTTTATCAAGCAGCCAATGGGTCGCTCTAGTCAAAGTCGTGGCCATAAGAAGCCGGACCAAACCGTCCTTAGTGCTAGGCAACCTTACCGATTCCTGATTTGCGGGCTTTAGGAAGGGCTGCATCACGATCGCGCCCCATGCTTACACCAGAGGGCTGAGAGACATTTTGAACCTCATAACTGTCACATACCGTACAATGGGTAGTTGGCTGGCTGGCTGGCTGACTGCCGGTTTAGAACGACAATCATGCCAGACATACAGTAGTAGCCTTCGCTAGTGCTAAGAGGCAGAAAGTAGTACTCACTTGTACAGGGCTGCAAACAGGCCATGCATGAGTGTACGAAACGGCTGCTTACGAAAGGGCGAATTGGACGATGCTCAGGACCGCAGACATTATCTACAAGATTCAAAGCAACAACTTTGACTGCAACTTTGAAGCTATTCATGCTTCACAACAATGTCCATCGACATTTTGCTCATTCTTTGTTCCTACTTTTGCGTGTAGTGGTCAAGGGCCCAAAGAGCCGCTACTCAAACGGATGTATTATAACCCAGAAACCAATAGTCCTAAACACGGCCCACGAGTAAATCTAGTTGATAATCCGATTATTCTGGATGAGGCAGGGGATAGCTGCTATCGATAAGCCCTGCGACCCTTTGCTTCTGAATTTTTGGTCATGGTCGACGCAAACAACACCACCAGCATTGTTCACCCCACGTACCCGGTCACCCGCCATGGAGTCGTCAAAGGACTTCAAGAGCCTGCAAGAGGACATCCAGAAGTCCCTGGTGTCCACGGTTAAGACGGTCAATCGCATCGCCGCCGAGGATCTAAGCTTCCAGCGCACCGTCAATCCCGATGTCGCGGAACAGCTCGACGACAAAGCCGCCCGATTCCTGGACTTGTCCACGCGCCTGCTTCAATCAGCGGCTAAAGCGTGTGGTATCAAAGGCCCCAAGCTGGAAGATGCGGAGGATGTCGATATGAGATGGCGCGCCATCGTGGATGTTGTGGACTCCGCGCTGGAGAAGGCTGACACCGCACTGGACGAGTACACTGGTCTGGTCAAGAGAAAGGAATCTCCGAGCGCGGATGCAGTAGGTTTCGGCATCACGATTGCTTTCTGAACTTAGTCTAACTAATCTTTCTTTCAGGTGCACAAGGCTAAGAAGCCTAAGTCAGCAAGCAAGGTGATACGGAATGCCAATATCGCAAAGCCACAAATCCACTTCGAACTACAACCCGATAACTTCCCTGCCTCGCCATGGAAGCCAATCATCACCGAAAAGCCACATGCATTGGTTCCACTCGAGGACAGCGTGGTGTTGTTCACCGACAGCGAGGGTGTCACGGGGTGAGTCAAGCAAAGCGTCAAGGACATGGCCATATTCATCATGAGCGCATGCCCTCATTCGTCTCATACTAATTATATGATTGTCAGTTACAAGCATCCATACGAGACCGAAATATCCCGCTTGGAGTATCCAGAAAGACTGTTCCAGGAAGCCGAACCGATCCCCTACCAGCCGGCCGAAACAACCAAGGCTATTTGGGTCGACACGTTTGAAGGTGTCCTGGAGATGCTACAAGATCTGAAGAGCGCCAAAGAGATTGCTGTTGATCTGGAACACCACGATTTCAGGACATACAACGGTCTGGTTTGCTTGATGCAAATCAGTACGCGGGAACAGGATTGGATCGTTGATACTTTGCGGCCTTGGCGCCACAAGCTGCAAGTTCTCAACGAAGTCTTTGCTGATCCCTCCATTATCAAGGTTTGTCTCCCATTAACAATCGTTGCTTGCACTGCTGACTTTCTAGGTGTTCCACGGTGCATATATGGATATGATTTGGCTTCAGCGTGATCTGGGCCTCTATGTTAATGGACTTTTCGATACATTCTTCGCTTCCGAGCAGCTTTACTCTGGTAGAAGTTTGGCGTTTCTATTATCCAAATTCGTCGACTTCGATGCCGACAAGCAATACCAGTTGGCAGACTGGAGACTACGGTAGGCTTTTGTCTCCATCAGCATCAAACTTTACTGACATGTGGCAGGCCCATCCCCGATGAAATGATGTATTACGCTCGCTCGGATACTCACTACCTTCTCTATATCTTCGACCGGGTCCGAAATGACTTGCTCGCCGCCTCAGACCGGAACAATCCAGAACGCGACTTTATCGGTCGCACTCTGGAAAGGTCCAGGGAACTGTCTCTTTCTCGCCATGAGCACCCTGGTTTTGATGAGGAGACTGGCGAGGGCTCCAGAGGATGGTACGCATATATTCTAAAAAATGCGCATTTTGCTTTCAACGCCGAGCAATTCGCCATCTTCAGGTCACTTTGGTCGATACGAGATGAAATCGCTCGCAAGGAAGACGAAAGTCCTAATTTTGTGCTGGGCACACAGAACGTTGTCGAGATTGCTCGCGTCAATCCGCCTGACGCAAAGGCTTTTCACAGTTTGCTACCTCTCACAGCGCCGTTGGTGAGATCCCGCCTTAGCCAGGTCTGGGATCGCATTCAAGGTGCGAAAGCAAAAGGGGGCCCGACCCTGCTGCAGTGGCTTAGCTCAGAAGCTCCCAGCACCTCTTCGAAGCACAAAAATCCCTTTGCGGTCAAGACATTACCCGTGGCAGACGCAGTTGATGGCGAGTTGAACATGAGAATATTGGACCAATCGAAGCTCTTTGGCAGGATGGCGATTAGTTCTCTCTGGGAGCCAGCCAAACCATCGGCCAAGAAGCCCGACGACCTTTTTCCTTTTCCGTGGCAGCGGTTCGTACAAGAAGCTACATTCAATGATGGTGTGGTCGCTGAAGTGGCTGAGCCTACATCTGAGAAGTCGGAGAGGACGGAAAAGCCTGCGGAGATTGTTGAACCGGTGGAAAATGTTGACGCAGAATTCACCCTGAAGAGAGGAAGGAAGCGTAAATCCGAGACTACGATGGAGGAGGAGAGCTCCAGCTCCGACGAGGAGGTGTCCGATGAGGAGATGGACGACGGGACTGCTGACGGAGTCATCCGGATTGATGACGATGCAACACAAGCCTCTTCAGCAAAGAGAAAGTCAAGGAAACATCGCAGAAAGGACCGGCAGGAACTCATTTCAGGAAACCAAGACGCCAAGAAGAAGATCAAGGCAGAGCGCAAAGCTCGCAAACACGCTAAACGTATGGAGCAGCAGGAGAGCAAGACCAAGAAATTTGAGGCGGTACCTTTCGATTATAGCCAGGCCAGCTCTGTGATGAACGCAAGCAAGGAGAGCGGTGGGACGAAGAAGACATCGTCGAAGAAGGTCTTCGATCCGTATTCGAAGATCGGGGACGATGAGATCAAGGCAGCAAGGAGGGCGCCGCCCATCAAGGGCGAGAGGAGTGCGACGTTTAAGAAGTAAAGGAGCAAGAAAGTCCGGTATATTGTAGATAGCGTCCACGTGGTTGTGGTGACAATACAGGATATTGTTTCTTATACAGAGTAGATGATTTCGTCGGCAGGAACACGGCAAAGCCTTCAACAATGATAAGGGCGATGGCCGGTGTAGCTGCATGACAGTCGGCCATGATTGTCACGGTAGCAGGCTTCCACACACATTGCGTGTAGGAACTAATCGGGTTCGCATCTTGAAGGCACGAAGATGCACAAAACCTGGAGTACTCCGTACGGATGCCGCGTACCACTGCATCCGGCAACACCGGCGTCGCATCAGGTCGACACCGCCAGTCAGCCGCAGTTGAATTCCACGGGCAGAGCCAATACCAAGCCGTCTGAACATTTGCCGACACTTTACCCGCCCCCTTCCCTTCCCTTTCCCTTTGCAGCGTTGTGCTTGGACAGGTCACATGACCTTGTTGTGAGGGGAAGGTGAGGGGGCAGGAGCGTCGTACTGGCGTCCTTCTCTTCTCCTATTCATTTCCCGTCAAGCCAATTGCTCCCCCCCCCCCCCNCCCCCCCCCCCCCCGTGCAACTGTTCCTGCAATTGAGTTGCCGCCACGTCCCTCGTGATGCGTTCACCACGACCTGCACGCGACGGCCCATATATCGGCATGGTGTTGATCCTAGACGCCTGGCAGATCGACCCTTATCGTGAGTGGAGCTGATCGTGCCGTTGTGGGCCAGCATCGCGTGAGCAAGTTCCGGTTTCGTCCTCCTCGTAGGGAAGCGAGGCGTTCAATTGCTAATGGGAAACAGGCAGACGATTGGCCATTTTACGTCAGGTTGCCCAAATGTCCGTCTTCGTGACGCCGTCCTGAACTCTGCTTCACGAGCGTCGTTAGAGTTGGGCCGTTCGGCGTAGAACCAGACTAGGCACGGCTACCCCACAAATCGACAACACCAGAAGCGAAGCCGACAAATCTGGGGAAATCAAGGGCCAAGCCCCTGCCAGACAGCTAAAGATTGAAGAGCCTCTTGTCATGCGCGCGATGACTGGGAGGCTAGGTCCGCGGTGATGATCGCTCGAACGTACCACGTCACCAGTATCGTGCCTAGGGCTTTGGTTTTTTTTTCAATCACGATCTTCGACGTGAACCTGGATCTCTTCCGCTGGAGAACATTTCCAGCCTCGCCAACTAATTGAGGTTGCGTCAGGAGCTTCGATACATCGACACCAACATGGCTGCCCTTGTACCGGGTAGCTCCCAATTACACGACTGATATCCAACAAACAAAAGGGCCAGGTAAACAGCACGGATCAAACGGGACGCCTCTGTTAGTGTTCCGGCACTGGTTATCGTGTGACGCTCACCAGTCTTTGCTCGGTCCATACTGATGCCCGTCTTTGCTATCAGCAAATGCATGAAGCTTCTGCAGTCAACCAAACCCCACGGTCCACGCGGTTCGATATCACCGGACATCGAGCAGGTAAGGATTGGTGGGAGCCGTGCTCGGCCACACTCCCAACAATAGACCGCTTCCTCGCCACTTCACGGTCCAGACAACAGAAACGCCATCGAAGCCTCAACGACGTCCGAAGCTTCGCCAACCTAGGTCCAGCCCAGCTCAGGTGAACGGCTCCTTGATTCTGATTGCGGGCATCGTCCCTTTCATATCTTCGATTGGGTCCACAATGTCCTCTATCCTGTCCACGTGGTCCACCCGCGCCTACATGTTATTGGACTTGTGGTCGATGGAGCGGATCCTACGATAAGTGAAATTGGCACAAGTTGGCACCGTGTGGAGCTTCTCACCTTCCTGGGTGAGCGATTTGCGGGTTTTTACCTGGTATTACAGGCGCCAATCCTCGGCTCGAGTGATCGAGTTGATGAAGGGCCAGACAGCAAAGGGAGAAGAAGCTACCCCGGAATCAAGCCAGTTGCCCTTGAAGCTTGAGCAGTTCCTTGCTCGCAGTTCATGTGGTTGGTCAGCTAGGTCCGATGCCCCGGAAGCTCCTCCGGTGGGCTCGGGAAGCTCTAGACCTTGATGTCCCTTGAGCAGCAGAAGCTTGATCAGGAATGTCATTGGTTCACGTCGGCCAGTTTCACGCCAGGAGAAGGCAACAAATGTGTGGTGTATCAAACAAATGAAAATGATCTTTGTTGAGAATCGGGATGAATGAGGCTTTTTATTTTACAAGGTTGTCCCTGAGAGGAAGATCCGCGGAATTCCCCATCGCTATCACAAAGTCGACATCAACTTGATGATGCCACTCCCGTCTCTATCCCGTCTATTACAATGCAACGCACCACCAATCCGGCCGATATGCATACGTGCTAACATTAGGCGAATGAAAACACCGGGCTCAGCATTGGTCCCCGTGACAGCCCGATCAATTGGCACGAGCCTTCCCAACGAATTAAGAATACGCTTAGGTCTGGGACATGTTAGCAAGATGTCCGCATAGCTGGAAAGTGGCCGAGCAAGGGTTGATCTGGAGAGACTTACGAACTTGGCCATGAGGGCAACCATGAGATCGAAAAGACCGATGGCCTCGACGAAAGCGAAACCCAGAATGGCGTAGGAGAAGAGCTGGCCACGGAGGGCAGGGTTGCGGGCAACACCGTTGAGGAGGGCGGCGAAGACCAGACCGATACCGATACCAGCACCAGTCAGACCAACGGCTGCGGTACCCATACCAATGTTCTTGGAGACCTCGACCATGGCCTGGGCGATCTCAGAGGAGTAGGCACGGCTCTGGACACCGAAGGCATTGCGGGTGGTGGCCTTGAGCAGGTTGGCGGTCTGCTGGCGCTTGAGGGTCTGGAGGGGAGAAGCGGCGCCTAGAGCGAGTCGAGATGAGCGAATTGGTCCGAGGCCATTGGAATGGACTTTGGAGCCCATTGACCACTCAGAGAGCTCGATTGAGCTCCCGTCCGAGGGTCGGGAAAATTTTGCTTACCGGTGATGGTGCGCTTGGAGGCAGCGGCGACGGGAGCGCGGATGGCAGGGCGGACGGCCTTGGTGGCCATCTGGGTGGCCAGACGAGAGGCGAAGACACGGGAAGCGGCCATTGTGATGGTTGAGAGGGGAGTTGAGGATGGATTGGTGATGGATGGATGTGGTGATGGATGGTTGAAAACAAAAGATGGAAGAGTTTGGAAGAGAGGAACGGGAGGAAAAGGGTAGAAAGGGAAGCGGAGCCTGGAGGGAAAGCAAAGAGATGCGTACCCACTACAGCAGGGGGGCTGAGAGGCCTGAGCCGGGGCAACGGGTGGACAAGAGCAAAGGAGAAGGAGAGGTACGAGACATTTTTCCCTCAGGCCACGACGGGTGCGAAATACACGAGACGAGGCGTGAAAATCAGGAGCATGGGTGGATTTCCGCACGGGCTAGTAACCTGTCGGGGGAATTCGGGGCGGATGCCATGGAAGGGATTGGGACGTGTCTCCTGGGCCTCTGGACCTCCCAGGCCAGACCCAGAGCAACGAACGGTTGTTATCATTTTGGGTTTGCTGGGCGTCTGTCTCTACGTTCTGAAGCCTTGTGTGGTGTGTGTGGCTCATGATTCATGGCCCTCAAGTGGTTGCGTTGCAGAGGAGGGTGTAGGAAAAAGTTTTACTAGGGCGCACAGCGTACGGTAGTGCCGATTCACGAGGTAGCGATTTGGTCAGCTCCGTAATATGTACCTATGCTTATGAAACATGATATCTCATCCTGTCGATATGGAAAGAAGAAGAAAAACCACATTTTGACAACATCGAAGCAACAGCTTGACGGCAAAGCTGCGATGGAATTGTGAAGATCACGGAGAGTTCCCTCGGTTCCTTTGTTCACAATCTCTGGAGCTCCGTTGCGTTCGGCAGCAGCTCCACCCTGTTTTCTTTTCCATCAGAGGCCTAGGGAGCCAGGCAGGATTAAATTCTGGATGTCTGAGGCACGCAATGATGATGTTTGTGCTTTGTCTGATGTTATCCGGGAACCCCCACGGGCGCCGGCCCCAACATGGCGGCTCCCGACAAGCCCAGGTAGCCAATCACTAGCTGCAGCCGGCACGTGGGTGGGACCTAGGATGCTTGAAAAAAATCGAATACGTCCTGATTCAGGCAAGGCAAGAGGGGACGAGGGAAAATGGCCCAGGGCGGGTTGATAAGAGAGGATGAGGGAAGGAGGGTATAAGATGCCCGCCAGTGCCGGCTTCATGCTTCTCGCTGTCGACGGCACCCTCTCTTGTTCCCTCCATCCCCCTACTACGACAACCAGAAAGTCAACATCGTACCTGACCGGCGGCAAGACAAACGACATCCCACTCACCCCCCCNCCCCCCCCCCCCCAAATCCTCGGGGGGACACGGGACAACTTAAATTTTTCTCCCGCACACACCTCCCTCACCCTCTCTCCTTGACCGGAAGGAGAGGAAAAGGGGGGCTCTTAAATGACGCAGCGCTCGGCAAATTGTTTGCCAATGCCAGCTTTATTAGGTAATTCGACCATTTCGAGGGAAGCGCGTTTTACCCTTCGCGGGTTCCCTTTCTTTTTGGGGGTGGTGTTGGGGGGAGGATTGTGATGGGATGAGGTTGATATTGCGTTGCATGTGCAAGCCGCTTCTTACGTGAGCAGACGGTGTGGCTCTAGCTGACCTCGCATCAGACGGTACCTGTTATGGTTCACACGTCAAGACCTGCATAGAAGACACATTACGGTTTCTAGGTATGACACGGTACCTGCATCACGAGAGAGAGAGAGAGAGAGAGAACTCCGTAGTGAGCTACTTTGGACTGTTGGGATGCACAACGGCCCGGTCCATCATTGGATCGTTGCAGGCGTGCAGTATATGGATCTGCGCTGCGGACTACCCTCGACCAGCCACTGGATGGTTCCGACAAGCCCGGACACTTTCGACCTACCAAGAGAGCATCGTGACTGCCGGTTGTCGGTGCCATGCATGATTACATTACAAGCCGGGGAGTTACGGGCTCGGCTGGTTGCTGTCGTCTCCAGGCAGACCGCCAGAAGACATGTCGGTCGGCTCAAGCCCCTTGCCCCTTTCGGCCAAATTCACACCTCGCCCCCCATCACTAGTTAGACAGAGTTCCGGGCATTCGTCAACTCAAGAATCAACAAGGGTATCATGAATCTAGCACAACTCGGCATCGTACAAGCCTACTGGTACACGCACTCACTCCTTCACCTCTGCATTGCCGTTGCTGTTCGCGTCGGCCTCGTCGGCTGCGCTGTCCGCCGCAGGCCTCTCCAGCGTGAAGCCGTTGGGATCGCAGGACCTCTCTAAGCTGATGCGGTGCCGCGCCAGATACCGCCGCACCACCTCCTTATCCACCCTGACCCGTGGCACCAGCTTCTCTGGCTTCTCCTCTGCCCCCTCGACCTCCTCGTGCTCCTCCCCTTCCTGCCGTTCCCTGGCCGCGTCCGTGGCCGTCGTCTTGACCCGTTTTGCTGGACCCTGCCCCGCGTCCTCGGTAATCTTCATCTCGCGTAGCATGTAGAGACAGTCCTCGAGGGAAATCCACGTGGCCTGGCTGCAGTCGTTGACGTCCACCACCGCCTCGTCGCTGCCGCTCGTGTCGAGGCCGAGGAGCCACCGCGCAATCTCGCCCGCCCAGAATCGTTTGTATCCCTTCTTACCGAGATCCGATATAGGTTTTTCGGGACCGCCCATGATGCCCTCCCGCCGCGACATCTCGTACGACGCTCCCATCAGCAGCGCCCCGAGGCCCTTGCGTTGCCAAGGAGGGAAGACCAGTATGCACGCCAGGTTGTTGTTGTCCCACGACATCTTCTCCTTGGAGAAGAAACCGGTGACCTGCGGGCCCATGGCCTGCGGTAGTGGCGAAGGAGCTGCTGACCCTGATCCGTCCGCTGGTTTCATTGGAGGTGTATAGACGAGAAGGTAGTAGTTGAAGGACGCCACGTCAAAAAAGACCGACTTGTTGTCGAGGAAGAGCTTGGCAAAGAGCGATAGATTCTGGCAAAAGAGCTACCAGTGAAGTCAGCAAAATGAGTGATGAATAAGGCGTGCAAGTACTCACCGCATCCTTCTCCCCATCCACCTCCCATATGCTCCATTCCCCCTCGTCCTGCACAACCTGTTCCACGTATCGCGTGCCGCCGTCGCCCCGTCGCTTCCGGGGACCAGACCCTTTGCTCGCATCCTGCGGCACCAGCACCTTCCGGGCTCCTCGGGGGTGCATGTAGATCTTGCGGCCCGGCACGGCGCGCTTGCTCTGGCACACCTTGACGTGGCCCCACCACGCCACCAGCTCCTTGGAGTACTTGAAGCAGCTGGGGCACACGTGAAGTCTCTCTAGCACAAGCGGGTTCTCCCTGTCCTTCTTGGAGACGTCCTTGCTGCCGCCCTTGACGCCGGTGCCCGAAGACACCTCGCCGCCAAGCAGTTCTTTGCCGTAGTAGCTGGGGTACCACGTCCGGAAGCAGTAGTTGCCGAAGACGACCTTATCGATGGTTCGGTCTGCCCGGAGCGGTGGCCTTTCTGCTGCTGCCTGGGCGGGCGGTTTCGGGGGAGGCACAGGCGTCACGACGGGCACCAGGTGCTGCGTTGCCTTCTTGTTGTTGAGTCGCGGGGGCTGCGCCGAGGGGCCATGGGGCCGCACGAGGGACGACAGAGGAAGGCGGTCGGGTTGCTGCGGCTGGGGTACATGATATGTAATTTCGGGCGCGACGAGGTTCGACGGCCTCACGCCGTCGCCCATGGTCGCCACGCTCGCCATGTCTCTCGCTTGTGCCCGGGTGGTTGTCTCAGGCCGTGACCGCGGAGAAGGTACCGAGGGAACACCAGGCTGGGGCTGGGGCTGCTGCAGGTGGGCGTCGGACGCTGGTTGCGGCGGCCGATTGATCGGCGGCCTTCCACGGCCTCGCTTGGGCGGCTCGGGGGGCGTCGGGATCGGCACCGGCGTCTGCACGGGTGCGGCGGTGCCGGTTGAGGTTGTTGTGTTTGTGGCCACGGGAGGAGGAGGAGGAGGAGGAGGAGGAGGAGGAGGAGGNCCCCCCCCCCCCCTTTTTACCACAGCCAGGTACCTCGCCAAGGCGGTGGTTGATTCGATTCCCAGCCGGTGCTGAGCCGTTAACCGAGCAGCCACGGATCATTGGACGGCCCTGTGGGAAAGGTACCGCTGCAGCACTGGGTACCCGCGCGCCCGGCCAGTTTTGTGCACGACCGGCAGGTACCGCTGCGACATGGAGTACTTGGGTGATGCAAGGAACTGGGATCTACGGGTGTCGCAGCCGACAAAGTGCGACCTGTCGTTGGCGGCGTCTCCCCCCCTGCTGCCAGGTGGCCGATGTGAGATCGGCTGCGACTCTGTACCTTTTTGCCGGGCATGCGTTGAGTTGGCGGGTTTTGTAGGTGAGTAGTGGGCAGTTTGCATCGTGAAGCTGCGTCCAGTGCATAGGGCTCCGGCTCAGTGGCCACCACGGAGCCCTACTATGTACTACATCTCTCTAGCCATCCAACCCGTAAATAATGCTGGCCCTAGCGACCGCGCCCAGCAGGCTGGGTGGGCACGGCTGAGGTCAGCGCGCACCGAGCCGGAAATTTGACGCGCCCCCCCCCCCC